>ML783396.1:822244-863441 GCA_009831015.1 Picea engelmannii | reverse complement strand
TCTTTGTCTACAAGAAGGTCCTCCATCTTGAGCTTCCATAGCTCAAAGTTTTTACCGTTGAACTTCTCTATCTCGATTCTAGATGAGCTCACCATTCCTCTTACTTTACTTGAATCTCCTCTTTCAAAGCTCCCACTAAACCCAGGTTTATCACAGACCCAAGATAAACTTGATCTATCAAGACCGAGCCAAACCCTCAGCAACAAAGGCGTCCCTCTGAAACCAAAAACGTGCTCTGATACCACATGTAAGTTTTTAAACCTGCGAAGTAAAGCAATGCATATATATTCTTAAGCAATACAGAAATTAATCAATGGCTCATACACAGAATACACAGATATTTTTACCGGAAACCCTCAACCGGGAAAACCTTTCTTATTTTCATTATATCGAATTTCACCATTCACCATACAATATATACAATGTTTTTAGGTATTCCGTAGATACCAAAACCCTAATCCCTTAATCCGGGATTAATTTACAAATCAACTAAAAATAGAAAAATCCGCTAAAAATAGCAAAAACGCAGTTGTCGTATCTGACGCACCCACACACACACACATACAAAGAATATAACACATACCCAACAAGTCCTCGTGAACTTTACATGCGTGAACTAGCACCTAGTGCAGCATTCCTCTCCACATGACCACTAGTTGTGACCTCGGGCGATGGTCTCACATGACCACGTGATTGCAGGCGCAAGCTATTTTCTCGTTATCCCCCTATCACATGTGACCTCAGGCTACATTGTTTCATAAGAGAACAATTGCAGGCATGCCCAAGAGTGGTTTGGGATCAACCACTTTTCTCCCCACAATCCACCTCCATCAACCACGTACCCTTTCTCCAAAACCCTGGTTTCAATTGCGTCTCGCCCTTAACTTTTTAAATTTCACGCACCTTCAATCCCCATAATGCGATGGGACCATCGATCTCACGATCTTGACGATGCTCCTGAAATAACGGATCAGATATAACCTTCTTAAATCAATGATTGTGATCTATTTTGTGATCCAAGCTCCGATAGTTTCAATTCTCAACCTTCACTATCTCCCAGAATGATTTTAGCCATAGTCCACATATTCTTGCCACGCGTCCTCCTCAAATCAACGGTTCTTATTCACTTCAGGACTTCTCCCTTCGACAATTTCAGACCTTTCTACTTTGTGTTTTCCTGGAGTAGTTTCACCCAAAGTCAATGATCTATTGACACATACCCTCCTGCATGATCAATGATCATAAGTGACTTTGGCCCTTCGGGACTTTAGGTTGATCGTTGCTTCATTCTCCTTCAGAGTGGTCACCGGCTAAATAATTTATAGATGGTGGAAACCTTTTCCTTTTGGTTAAAACTTCCAGTTACACTGTCCTTCCACTGTACTAGATCAACGATTGAAAATGCACCTGAAGTGATCTTTAGATCAGAAGTCTCATGTCCATTTAAGGACTTCGGTGTTCGATACTTTGGGAATTTAGGCATCTTTTGGTGGTGAAACTCCCGAAGTAAAACTCTTGTAGTGACGTAACTTTCTTATGTCACTTGATGATGTGACACGAGCCGGGTGTATTCCACGTGTCACTCAGATTCATGATTTGCACGTACTTGAAATGTCTATTTCAGCTTGACACTTGTCATTATCTGACTGTGCCACGTGTCTTTGCTGACGTGGGTGAGATGTGTAGGCAGCGTAGTGGACTGTGACATGTAGCGGGTAGTGGACTGTGACATTGGAGTGCATAGGTGGTATGTATGAGTTTTTTGGTGGTTTTCTCGGAGGGGGTTTAGGCGGTAAGTGGTAATGAGTGAGGGGAGTCCAAGTTGGCAGGAAGGTGACACATATGAGGGTCCAAAATGGGAAATATGACCCCCCCCCCCCAACAGTTAAAGGAAGAAAGGTCAAGGGGGTCCAATATGCCTTGTCGACCTTAGATCTGAGCACCTGATTATCGGCCACTGAGATTAGTGCGCCCTTTTTCAAAATTATCATGTCCTTCCACTTTAGAAAGATATGATGGGTGAAATTTACTCCAGCTCTCTGGACTTTGGGAATTTCAAATCTCAAACTTTTCTCCCTGCTGAACTCACGGTCTACTGACACGTATCTCATGATGATCAAAGAACTAGATTCTCCTCTTGGTGATGAACGGTCTCAAATTACTTCGAGACTTCAGAACTTTGGTAAGTTCTCTCTCCTGCGTGCAGAAATCGTTAAGGCTTGCGCACCTTGATTTGATCCGATGGTTGTTGGTTCTCTGTATTAGTGATCCAACAACCATTTTCTCTCTTCCTCCTAAGCTTTCTCACCTTCTACTCCTTTGCGTCCTTAAAGAGTCACTTTGAAAGTTAGCTGAATTGTGGATCTGTGCATTCCTTGCATATCTTCCGAAGTCTGAATCTTCGAACTCTCATCGTTGCTTTCATGTTTGCCATTGTCATTGTTGTTCTTGCCATCAATGACAAGCACACTCTTCCTATAAAACATGCCAACAAGAATCTATATTTTCTATTGTATATTAGGAATATTAATGTAGTAATCAAATTTATAGAATCTCACTTTGTTGTTGAGTAGTTAAGGATGTCATGCTAATTATAGCATGAGAACTTACATAAGAATGTACTATATTATGTTGATCATTATGAGAGAGACAGAAAGATATGAATAGGATAGTCATACAAGAGTTGTTGTGTGACTTAATATATGTATGATAGCTAAGTTATATATATACGTATATGTTTTCCAAATGTTTATATATATGTTTTATTGTGTAAATATAATTTCTAACAAATTCTCAATATGTGGAAATAATCACATTAAAAAATATAATGTATTGTTACAATCAACGAGTTGTTCAGAGGTCTAATAAAGTATGATAATTCTTACCAGTCATCTGGTGAGAATCTAAGTCAAATGATAGATACTCATGAAACACTCAACCAAGAGGAGAATTACAAACACCTTATTCTAAGAAAATGAAACAGTTAGGCTACGTCAAAGGTGAATTCAAAAATAAAAAACCCTCTACATTTGGTGGAGACTCAAAAACAGGTGAAGAAGCTAAAGCTTGGTTACTAGATATCAAAAAAATACTTTTAGATTTATAATTATTCTAGTAATATGAAAGCTAGAATGGTCATTTATAACTTAAAAGGGAAGGATAGCATCTCTAGGAAAGATCTAAAATTAGCAAAAGGATTAAAGGATAAAATAATGGAGTGGTCTAACACAATCTTATAAAGACAAAATTGAATTTGACAATCCTAAAGAAATGAATATGGCAAAAGGATTTCAAAGAAATTATCATCTATCTAACACGCAACAAGTTCAAGGAGGGAACACACCAAGTTAAATTTGGGATTTAAGAAGATTGTAGACGGTCCTAGAGAACCATTGAAATGTTGGGAGTGTGGAGAACCACATTTGCAAAGAAACTATCTGCATTTAAATCCAACAATTAGGCTACAGTTCACAATCTACAAGAAGCTACCACAATTGGAGATATGGGAAATTACATACACATAATTAATGTTTCCTTGGAAGAACGACAATTTTATCATCAATCCATGGTTGTATAAATTAAAGGTAAGATAGAAAAAAAGAAAGTCTCTAATCTAATAGATGCAGTGGAAATTTAAGTTAAATAACCCCATCTTTAGTAGAGCACAGTAAGATGAAATAGGTAAAACACAATAAGACTTGGTTAGTACAATTGGCCACTGGTACAAAAAGAAAGGTGTGAGAATATATTTCTAATTGTGACATACGAATTAATGATTAGAATAATTTGGTTAACTTAAATGTGTTACCCTTAGAATCACATGACATTCTTATTTGTATGGATTGGTTGGAATCACACAATGTTCTGCTAAATTGTTATGAAAAATCATTTGTTTATCAAGATGAAAATAATGTAAAGAAAAGAGTTTAGGGGCTAAGAAAATTGATCTCGGTAAGAGAGTTATAAGCCATGCAACTTAAGAAATGGATAAGAAAATGATGTCAATTGTATGCAATTCAAGTAATGAATATACAATATGAGGATGGAAAACCAAAATTAGAGGACTATGAGGTTTTAAGATTTTTTAAATATGTATTCATTGATGACAAAATTACCTAAAAGAAGAGACATAGACATTTCTATTGATTTAATACTAGGACACCAAGAGCTTCCCCTGTATTGAAAGAACCATACAAAATGAGTATTCTTGAGTTAATAGAGGTAAAAATACAAATACATGAATTACTAGACAAATGATATATCATACCCAATGCATCACCTTGGGGAGCACAATGTTATTTGTCAAGAAAAAGGATGGAACATTCTGACTATGTATTGATTATTGACAATTAAATAAAATGAAAATAAAGAATAAGTACCCTTTGCCGAGAATTAATGATCTATTTGATCAAGTGGGAGAAGCGAAAACATTTTCTAAGATCAACTTAAGATCTGGTTATCACCAAATTAGAGTTAAACATGAAGACATCATTAAAATAATGTTTCAAACACGATACAGACATTATGAATTCATGTTAATCCCTTTCAGACTCACAAACGCACCAACCACTTTCATGTGCCTAATGAAAAGTATATTCAATGAGTATCTAGATAAGTTTGTTTTGATTTTTATTGACGATATTCTGATTTATTCAAAGGAAAAAAAATAACATGAAGATCACCTAAAAATAGTTCTACAAAGATTGAATGAACATCAAATTTATGATAAATTTAGAAAATGTGACTTTTACAAGAAAGAGATACAATACTTGGGACATATTCTTCCATAGGATGGAGTAGCAATGGACCCAAAAAAAATAAAGGCAATTGTAGAATGGCCTAGGCCCACAAATGTAGCAAGATATGGTCATTTATGGGTATAACATGATATTACAGAAGGTTCATTAATAATTTTTTGAAATTTGTTTTTTCTATCACAACTTTACAGAAAAAGAGAATAAAGTTCGTATGGTCTCAAAAGTGTCATGAAAGTTTTGATCAATTAAAGGAATTCTTAACTACTGCACTAATCCTTAAAGTCACCAACCCTTATAAAGATTTCACTATTTGTATAGATTCTAGTAAGGAAGGGTTAGGGAAAGTCTTATCACAAGAAGGGCATGTGATTTCTTTTGAATAACAAAAATTAAAGGATCATGAATGCAACTATGTGACGCATGACTTAGAATCATCTTCTCTAATTCATGCATTAAAAATATGGCGTCATTATTTAATAGGAAGGAAGTTCCTAACTCTAACTCATAATAGTGGTGTAAAGTACTTGTTAAATCAACAAGGATTAAATGCATGCCAGACAAGGTGGCTAGCATTTTTAAGCGATTTGACTTTCAAATTAAACATATTAAAGGCAAGGAAAATAAAGTTGCAGATGCACTTAGCAGAAGGACATGTGACATTTATGAAATAGTTCTGAATAAAGTTGATAATTACCTTGGTGAAAAAATCAAATCTACAGGTACAAGAGATGAGGAATATATGTAAAAATAAAGGAAAAATTTATGTTAGGTGAAGAAGAAATAAATAGGACATATTTCATAATCTACCAAGAAGGAATTATGAAATTTAAGAACATAATATACATACCTAGTTAAATGGATTTGAAATTGCTCATATTTAATGAAATCCATAAAAAATCCTTATTTAGTCCATCCTGGATATCATAAAATGATTTCAGCACTAAGAAAACAATTTTATTGGCCTAATATGAAAACCGATACACCTGGTTACTTGGAAAAATATTTAGAATGTCAACATGCGAAGGTGGAACATCAACATCGTGCAGGTTTATTTCATCCCTTCCCTATACTAGAATGGAAATGGGAGGTAATATCAATGGATTTTATCACAGGTTTACCAAAAACTCAAAACCAAAATGACTCAATTATGGTAGTAGTGGATAAGTTAAGTAAATATGCATATTTTATACCTGTAAAGTCTACTTACAAAGTTTTTCATATGGAATAAATTTTTATGAAAGATATTTTTAGATCATATGGAATAACAAAGAAAGTAATTTCTGATAGAGATGTTAAGTTTACCTCAAGTTTTTGGAAGGCATTATCTACAAGTCTTGAAACACAGTTGAACTTTAGTACGAGTTACCATCTTGAGATAGATGGACAAAACGAATGTACTAACCATATTATTGAATAAATTCATCAAATGTATGTAATGGATAAACCAACAAAATTGGAAGACTACTTACCTTTAGTAGAATTCACATACAATAACGACTATCAATCCTTAGCCAAAATGAGTCCATTAGAAAACCTTTATGGAAGGAAATGTACGACTCCTATGAGTTGGGATAATCTAGTACATAGAATCATGTTTGGTTGAGATATGCTACATGAAATGGAATCAACGGTTAAAATACTCAACAAAATTTAATGGAGGCGCAGGACCGACTGTAACATCTCACTCTTACGTGCAGATTATATGACTTGTTCTTTGAGAACACTTTCATATAAGTGATCCGGTTCAATATATGGTTGTATGTTTCGCTTATGGATTCTGATGATGATGTTGTGGATTATTATATTATGTTTTTTGATATCTATGTATAGACATGTGCTATTGACGAGTTTCTCCTGAGTGTGCAAAACACTTGAAAGACTGAGGATATCTATGGAATCAATGGACCTCCTTGGACTCTGGATCGATTCACAGAGTGGAATGTATATGGTTTGGGTAAATTTATATTTTTTCATATGTGACATATGATCGTGTATATTATGGCGTTGTTTATGGATCGTTGACACTGTTTTGTTTATGGATGCAGGCTTAAGATTTCTTGCTAATCATAATCACATAAGGAGTAAAAGGGCCATGCAAAACAACAAGATATTGAGGGAGAGGTGTGAAATTATCCCTACCACAACCTACTAGCACTCTTGTCATGGATTGAATTCTAGGTGAATGATTACCTAGTTCGAGAGATCCACGATGTCGTGAGGGCAGGCTGAGATAGCCGCTCACGAAGATTCTAAGGGGCACGCAATAAGGAATGGTTCTTATTCCTTAGAGAAATTTATTCTCTCACAAGGTATCTCGATGAAGTATTGAATCCAAGAGTTGGACAACTACCAAATCAATCAAAGGAAAGTGGCACCCTTGGAGGACATAGTGCGTCTTGAAGGGCATGTCGCATAATTGAAATTTGAAACAAATGCGAGTAGCACCCTTGGAGAATGTAGTGCATCTTGAAGGGCACGTCGCATAATTGAAATTTGAAACAAAGGAGAATGGAACCCTTGAATCACAGAGTGTGTATTGAAGGGCACGTCGTGATATTTAAAAGGGACAGGACGAGTCAATGAATCTAGGTGGCCTAGAAAACTAAGCGAATGTTAAACCTTGTAAAATCTTGAGAACTGTTGAATTAGTTAATTGATTAATTAATTATAGACTGAAGTTATTAATCATAGTCCCTAATGGTCTAAGATTTTGCAATTAAAAATATAACTAAGCCTAAGTCTAGGTTAATAGAAGGACAAAAACAAATTTTATAAAATAACTAATGAGTGGTGAACTAAATCAATGAAAATAAAATAAATCTAAAGAGTAATTCTACACACATATGTGAATAAAATACAAAAATAGAAATTAACGTAAGAAGGGAATAAATCATTAAAGAATGTGTAAGCATGGAAGGGTATCTAGATTCTAGTCTAACTACGAGATGTCCCCTATTTTAACTCAACTCCATTTTAGAAAGGTGTCAATCATAGATGGGAAATAGAGGGAATAAAGGGACAACTAGGAGTAATTTTAGGAGCGCTTTCAGGGTAGGTGAGGGAGTTTAACATTTAATTAAACTAAAAAAGTGAATTTATTGGTGCAACTAAGGGAATGGATGACAAGTGTATGGGGGGAATAATTCCTAGTCAATTTTTATTAAAACAAATTAAACATGCAAATGACAAGTGGTCACTACGAAAAACTCTATAAAAGTAATGGTTGAGAATAGGAATGGATCATCACGAACATTCGTAAAGTTATGTTGTTGAAATTTCTTTGACTCATTTTTCTTGTGAGAGTTGGGATACCAAGCTCGAAAAGGAGAGTGGTAGCTCGACCCTCCGGGGTGAGATGGGAGATAGATTTTTCTCTGGTTTTTTATGCGTAGCCTCCTTGTGGGTCGGGGGGATAAGGGGAAGAATATTACCACTAGATTTGGCTGGGAGGTATTGATGAAGTCTTCACGGTAAACCAGCGGGAGTTAGACGAAGCGCAAGTGTGGGAGAACATATTCGCTTGCGTCGTCGTCAGCTATGGTATTCCTATTGAAGATGTTAATTGTAGTAAGATTTAAATTCTATACATGTATTGTTATGGTATTTGGTTCAAGATTTTATACACAATGAGATTCAAATTTGTATATGTAATGCTACGGTATTCTTGTTATGGGCGATTACCCAAGTTGATAAACTAGTGATCAAGGTCAAATGACCTATGTAGTGTTATTTATTTTACAATCTTTTCATTCCATACAATTGTCAAGGATGGTTGTATTCACAAAACTATTTATGTGCAATTTCGTGAACACAATAGGTTTATGTTTTAGTAGAAAAAATTTATGGGCTAAATCATCTTCTTCCCATTATGGCAGTAATGTCATTCTTATAAGTATTATTCTAGACGTTAGATGTATCAAGCCCTTCTTCCTTACTGTTGATAACACAACAAGTGGTTTCAATGATATTCTAGGTTAATGGGATTAACCTTCATTTCCTTCCCACAGATTCGCCTCGTAATGAGAAACTCTCGGCTCTATTCCATTTTATTCTAGACTTAGATTCCAAACTATTCTTCAACCAACATCCCTAGTTCGAATCACACTGCAAGCAATCGCTTGTTGTTCCTTCTCCATTGTTCCAGTTGTAGGTAAAAAAGGGTTGTGGAGAAGGAATGATTACCCTGGGTGCCCTGGAGGCTGAGCTCACAATTCCTTCACCCTCGCAGCCCTTGATACAATTGTGCTTGTTGTGTATCTCAATCCTTTAGGGAGTAGAAACACAGATTCACTTTCTTGCTAACAATGGAAGGATGAATTTCATGTCTTTTCTACCCACTAGTGTGGCTAGCGAAGTGATCTTGGGAAAGATTCGATTCGGGGCTCTTTCGTATTACTGAGTACCTTTTAACAACCTTCAGTTTAGAGGTGTTGGAAGCCAATAATTTTGTTGATTTTTATCACAATTAAAATCACTAGAAAGAGATTATTTCTTTATGTAGCTTCCACCTCCTTAAATTTATAAATGCTTATGTTTTTACGCTTCAAGGCGATAATTGGGATAAACTTATCTTATGAGTTTTTTTGTTTAAATTTTCTTTTGTTTTGTTTTAAAATTCATGACTGTAAGCATGAATTTAAATATAAAACTTAGTTTGGGTAATGATTTTGGTAGTTATAGTTTCTACCTAAGAAATTTCACTTTGAAGGCACCCATATGTTACTAAGATTCAAGTTTTATAAACTCATTGATTAATTCACTATCACAATTTTTATGTATTATGGGTATCATGACTTAATTGGTTCTATGGTTGATCGTTGGTTTTAATTTGTGAAACATATGAATGCACAAACATTGGATTAACATTTGAGATGGGTTTCATGATCTCAATAGTTATATCAACATTCATGTTTCTTGGTACAGGTCTGATGTACCCACGAATTCACCTCACCTTGATGTCATGTGCATTAATGAAACCATTCATTATTCGAATTGGCGTTTGATACTGGTGGAGGGTTTGGTATTCATTATGGATAATGGATCATAGTTATGCACGCCCTATGGTTTTTCATTTTCACAAACTCTTTTTATCAATCTATGGCAGTCTCCAAACTTCGTAGTTTTCGGGCCATTTTAGTTTGCACGGACCTCTCTCTGCTACTCGTTTATTAGAAGCCCAAGTCCCCCCCCTGTGATATCTTTTTTTTCCTTTTCACAGTGGCCATGGCCCTTGTGGTTCGAATCGATTTGAATGGTTGTCAATATCTTCTTTCCCACAATGATGCCATATATGATTTGAAGTCTTACAGTTGGGATATATTCCTCAAGAAATTTGATGGTTACAACCTTGCAGTCACATAGGCCTTTGCACAAACATTTGATGGGTTTAGGACCAAAGTCGGGGATGTGCAATTGGAGGTCACAGAAAACTCTGTCACCCAAGCAATAGAACTCCCATGGGCACGTGAAAAGTGGTTTAAAAATGAAAAAATGGAGGATGTTCCATGGAACCCGTTCATGTTCTCTCGCGAGTCTACTTGCTACCCTAAAGGTATTCCTATTAACCTCCTGAAAACTAGATGGAACATCCTTATTTTGATTTTGAATTAATTTATAACATGCGAAGGCCGGTATGGTTTGGTCTTTCTATAACATGTTTGGCTTCTTATGTTATTCATAGGTTTTGAATTGAACATGTAATTCTACTTGTTAATGAGCCTATACAAAATGTCAAAATGTTTAAAGAGACAAAGCATGAACTCTCTGTCGAGCCTCTTTCATAATGGGCTTATAAAAATACTGTTGCTATCCCATCTATCACAAATCATAGACAATTGGGAAAGTTTCCTGAGTCCAAATGGTTTCGCCAGATCGATAATACATGGAACGCGCCTTTAATTGTAAAACCCAATTTGGATAGTCTTGGGACAGAAAGTCAGGGTTTCAATTCACCTAATGGTTGTGAAATTAATGAATCTGTGTCTCCTGTTTTGAAAACCCCCATGGTCAAGAAATCATTATACATTCTCTCTCCCAAGAAATTGTTGGAACAAGTAGTGGACGAATTAAAAGGAAAATTTTCCCTTATTCTTTCTAGTGAACCTAATCAAAATCACAATGATAAACCTACTATAAGGAAAATTCATAAGGGTAACAAAACACTAAGCCCATATTTGAATTTTAGAAATAAGAGGTCTGGTCGATTGATTTCTAGGAGTTTAAGGAATTTTAAAATGGATCATTTGAGCTCAATCTCTATAATCGATTTCAATGATCACTGTTTAGATCAAGAGATAAATGATTTCCTTACTCAGGAAGATCCGGATAACCAGTCTCTCAAGAACAAAACTATTGGTCAAGTTGAGCAGTATGATTTTGTCTCTAGCTTACCTCCGTGTCTGAAAGCCCAAGAGGGCTTTGTTGTCATTGGGAATGAATTGAAACAAGCCATAGGGAAGCAATATATACCCTTTGTTGAATACATTCCACATCGTTCTACTAAAGCACCAGTACATTATGACATTTTCTTAGATTGGGGAGATCGTTATTACAGGGATATACCATTGTTACAGGCTCAAGTAAAACATCTAGATACTCATAATTTTTTACATGAAAAAGGAAACCAAGAGTTGAAATCATTTGCAAAGCGAACAAATGAAAGACCCAAAAGATCCGGTAATATAATCATAAAAAATGCAACCAACTTCAATGCCATCATTAATTTGGAACTGTCTGATCCTTCACTTGCTAATTTCTAATGGTAAAAATGATTTTGTTTGATTTTATTTCATTCTATTCTGAAAAATCAAAATAGGAAGATTTAATTTTGATTTTCTTTGATAATAACAAGACTAGCTACAAAATCTCTGATTCTGTAGCCAATCTATTTCTGAAAATTTGTTCGCATTATTTTCTGAATATCAATTTCATTTTTTTCTATCTACAGGAAGATGATAATTATGTTTTTGTTTACATGGATAAATAATATTGGATCATACGCTCTATTATTCAGTAGTTTATTTATTTTATGTTGATAAAACTTTGTTATTATTTTGACAAACCAACTCCTACAGGAGTGGTTTCCAGTTGTACTATTTTGTAATACTGTCTATTTTTTGGGGATTGCACTCTCTCTTGCATGATAAGAGTATGTGAATCCTAAGCTAGTTTAAATAGTGATCATTGTTAGTAGTGAAAACATATTTTGCTAGGATACATTATGGACATATAATTTTTTTTTTGAAAACTAATATGGGGAAGCTCCTCACCATTTGGCTTTAGACCTGTGTGACGCTTACCCCATTATGTTTTTGCCTCCATCCTATGAAATATCATTATGATTGATGCAGATTTAGTCTGGTTATCGCATGGTATTTCATATTATTAAGTACTTTAATTATGTATGTAATTTTTTGTTCCATATTACATCTGTGATCAATCTGCCATTTAATTATTGTTGATTTATGCTAGATATTGAATGATGGATATATGAATGCTTTGTATTGAGTTTACTCTGTTTATAAGTGTTCATTATTATAAGATCACTAGATATGTATATTTAGTATTATGTCGTTATATTCTCGCTCCAACACATCTTTGAGTTTATTCTGGGAGTATTAGTAGTGTTGTTTTACAGGTTTCCCTCGTAGGCTAGACAGTCAGGAGTTTGAAATTGCACAAGAAGATAAATTAATTTTAGTCGATTAGTTACAGGTTAGTTTACTTGTTATTTATCTAAAATATTTTGTTAATGAAATAAGAAAAACATGAATTAGCTTTTGACTGTTTGCGTATTCTTATTTCAATTATATTTGATTAACATTCGTTAGTTTTAGATCTTTAGACATTCAAAATAAAACATAAAATGTATGTGGTTTCTTTATCTCTTCTATGAACACTTTCAAAAACATTCATTTTACAAGATGTCAAGTAAATCTTGTACGTTGTACATAAACTGTTTATAATCATATGCACATATTTGTGTTTCCATTTGAACATTTGTAATTATTAGACTATATTATAAGTATCATAGATTTATAGATTAGTTTCTTTTATTTTATTGTTTTTAGGACTTTATCTGGCCAACGGAGCCATTAAACCCGTCGGGTCATTTCATTCCAAATGGATTGGGTTAATTAGACAACCCCGATCCAGATTTGACCTTCCAGTTGACAGTGTGTCACATACGCCTGTCAACAAATGGAGCTAGAAGGACGGCCTTAAAGAAATTGATGGCACGTGGAGGTTGTAAGACTCCCCCACACACTTTCACTCCTATCATAACGCGTAGTATCTCTGACAAAAATGTTACACTTGAAACAAAAAATACTTCAAATGATAACCTTGATATTCCTTTCGAACTAGTGACACTACTCCCTCAAGGGATCAACGTCCCAGACATTTTCCGCCAATCACTCATAAGAACCCATAGTGCCTTATCCCGTATAAGAAAACCTGATAGACAATTCAATCAACCCCTTGACTTCACAAACTTTCAAGAACAACTTCATGGAATTCGTCTGCTCGAGAACACTTTACGTGGTAATACTACCAATCCTACTAAAACACCTATCCATGGAGCCGGAAGATCTGGTATTCCACCATCTCCACCTAGTTCCTCTCCATCCTTTTCTGGAGGAGAGTCTTCATATGAAGGAAGTTCTTCATCATAACCACCTCATCCTTCAACACCACCAACTCCCATGGAAAACCAAAATAATCCTGCCAAACCCTGGTTGTACCCGAACCCCAACACCCATTATCTAAGCATCCAGAGAAATGGCTGCCTGAATTTGATCCAAATTCGAAGCAATCAACTGAGGATCATATCAATAAATTTATGTTGGCCATTATACTCCGGAGCATTGAAAACGAGGATGTAGTATGCATATTATTTCCTTATACTTTTGAGGGAAATGCCTCAACCTGGTATTTCTCTCAACAACCCTAGACCGTCGTCTCTTGGGACAAGTTTGAAACTTGTTTTCTGGAAAAATTTGGAGATCATAAATCTCTAGAAGTCTTGGTGATGGAAGTCTTCAATTTAAAAATAAACCTTAAATAAAAAGTGAAATACTTTAACCAAATATTTCTTACCTTAAAAAACAAAATCCCTACATATTTGATGCCCACAAAAAGTTTAATTGTTGCATATTATGCTAAGGCATTGCACAATAACATAACAATATGGGTTAAAAGGTCCAAGAAGAACACTTTGTTAGAAGCCTTTGAGGAGTAAAGCCAAATTGAGAAATATATAGTAACCTTAAAAGATAATCTTAGTAATGAAACTGAAACAGCTTCATCTTCTAAGAAGAAAATATAAATTCTTTGTAGGCATCCTCAAACAAAAAATCAACAAGAAAATCTAGACTTGGAGAGATTGAAGAAAGGTTTCTAGAAAATATCGAATTAGGTCATTGACTTGAAAAGATTAGCCAAGGAGGCATCCACAAGCAAAGGAATTTTAAAACCTCCTTTTAGAAATCCTTTTCCTCCAAACCGTCCAAACCTGACCACAAAAATTCTAAATTTTGAAAGTTTACAGTATGCTTTGCAAACGATTTTAGAAGCACATGGCAATTCTAGTTCTATTCCTCCAAAAAATTATGATGATACAGTTGAGGAAGAGGTACCAAAAGAGGAGGCATCATCTCCTCATGTTTTAGGTCACTTGTCGGACAATATATTCCAAGAAAATTTTGAAAATGTCCACCCCTACAACACAAGAAGAAAAACGCAAAACAAACCCCCTCTCGAAATAAGTAAAAATGTGTTTCTGAAACAATCAAAGCAAACTGAAACTAAACAAAGCCTAGCAGCCCTAGTTTTAGAGTATGATTTAATTGAAGATTTGAAAAAATTGAGGGCTAATATTTATGTTTTTGAACTGCTGAAATTTCCTCTTATTTTGCAGAGAATTCTTCAAAGCATCAGTGAAAATAGTAAAAAGAACGATCTCAGCAGCAAAAAATCAGCAGAAATCGATTCAAACACTGCTAGAGATATCCCAATTAAAAACACATATGGACCTCGAGATAAAAGAGACTTAGCAGAAAAAACTGTAGCGAATGTAGATAAAACAGCTTTAGGGACAACACTAAAAAATCAACAAAATTCTATTGTTTCCACATGGAAAAATGTCCCACCTTTTTTATTAACCTTTGAAATTTTTAATAGGAATGTACATAATTGCATGGTTGACTCTGGAGCATCATCAAACATGATTCCTCTATTGGTATCCCATAAAATTAATGTAGAATTGCAACCTTCTGAAATTTAAATTATTCAGCTAGATCTAATGAATATTAAAGTGATAGGTGATCTTAAGAATGTACTGGGCATAATATCATCCAATCCTAAAGTTCATTAGATTTTTGATATTATCGTCGTTGATATTCCTGAGGTTTATGGCCTATTTTTAAGTAAAGATTGGTCATAACAGTTGCATGGTTATTTTGCCACAGATTGGTCTCACCTGTGGCTGCTTGAAAATGGACAACCCAACAAAATAAGGATAAACCGAGAACGTTATCTTAAGCATACCATAACAGATTTGAATGATCCAAACGAGCCTTCATTTACCACAACAAATTCATTGGAAACATAGGGGATGAATACCTTTTTCGATAACTTCATCACTGAAATTTGACACAGACCCCCTGCCCTCGGGCCGAGATTTGCTCAGGATCTTCACTAAAACCACACCAAGGGTTAATTAAACCCTTTGTTAAGCCACAAAGGGATTTTAGGTTTCAGAAGTTGGAGAATCCCAATGTATTTCCACATCTCTTGGCAAATGTCGAAATGTGAAACGTCAACGAAGGTTGACTCCTTCAATGTAAAAAGAACATGAGTTTCGGCTTTCAGGGCTTTGAGCGAACAACCAATAGTCGTTCCTCTTCCCTTATGATTCCCCAAACTCTGAAATGACGAAATTCCAAAATGGGATCAACGTCCCAAGGAATGCCAGATCGATGGCCTTTCGGGATTTTCACCGAAGCTTGACCCCTCCTTTTACTTCCGCCACACGTACCCTCTGATTGAGACTTGGGACCCACCTTTTTGGCGTTTCCCTTTTCTCAATTTTGGGAGTTGCGTCGACCATGCAACTCTACCTCTTGAGTCCCGAAACCCCAAAACCTGATTTGTGCCAACGACTATTGCCCTTTCACTTTTCGGGAATTTTTCCTTTCCCTCTTCGGGATTTCACGAACCGGGAGTTTGAAACTCTTGATTCCAAAGTCACTACCTCCTCTACTTCTCGAACTCCGGAAAACGAAAATGTTGAAATCCCACACCAAGCCACATCGTGTTTCATGACTTTGGGATTTTTAATGCAAAGAGTCTCAGTTCCTTGTCATCGGAATTTCCGGTATGCTGAATTCCGAATTACCGAAATTCCACACCTGATAATCCTTTTCGCGATCCAAGAATTTGCGTGACCAAGGATTTTGGCCTGCACTCCAAACTTGCGAATCCTGAATCCCTGAAATGATCTGACGGCTCAAACAGACCACGATCAACGGTCCACACTGATTTTTTTTTTGATGTCAGGGTGGTGGATTCATCCAACTCCTAACCAACTTACATCTCCTCTGGATCCTACGATCCTCACGACTTCACAAGTTCTCCATGGAGAATTCTGACCACCAGATGCACTCTTCAATGACCCCTATCCAAACGACTCGGTGTTCTCCCTCCTGAACTTAACTTCTACGAGACGATTTCAATCTTCGTCTCCCTTTGAGCACTTCAAAGGTGTTATCCTTCCTAAGCTTTCACTTGTAACTCAAGCTTCCCAAAAGGATCCCTGCTCACACTCCTTGCGGAAAATATTCAAAAAACATCTGGTTATTTGAGTCTCCAACCCTATTCACTCTTTGCAACAGTAGTCCTCACAATCTTCCCCTTAATTGATAAGTTCTAAGGCTCCAACCAGCCTGCGCACACCTTGCACGACTCTGTGCTTCACCTGCACTTCAGCTGGTATGAGAACAACGGTATCTCTCCTGAGCTTTATGAGATGAAACTCAGACCCTCGTCAACGCACACCTTGCAGACGTTCACTGCAGTCCTTGCAGGAATTCTCAGGAAGAGAAACAATTGAAACTCATTCTTCTCCTCTCTTAGACTTCATACATTCACCATGAAATCATACACACAATGTAGCATTGAAACAAATGCATAACAGAGAAACAAATCAACTGTAAACATACCATTCAACAAGTGTAAGAAGTAATCATCATAACACCATGAAAGTGAGTCAAAGATTAAAATATTAACTCAAGTTCTCATGTACATGGATTCTTCTCTATAGATCTCTACTACAGCTCTACAGCTTATTAAATCTGAATGATCATCCCCCGAAACTACAATAATACAAGGGTGAGGGTGTCTATATCCTTTTTCCCTCCTGCACTTCTAAAGTGTCTAATCTATTAAATTAAATATACCTACTTGCATTCATTACACATAAATGCCTTTACATACTACAAATGAGAGCAACGCTCAAGATCTGTTTACAACATCTAGACATAAGTGTAAGTATGCTTCCCTTAACTATTACATTAATTTCCATTCATTAATCTCAAAACACTTCAAAATGTGCACTGGTACTTTTCTAGCTGTCTCTCGCTTTTATGTTGCTTGCTTGACTGGCTTCTTACGATTCTCCTACATCATACTTCCTCGCTTGAAAAGTTTCATGAACTCCTGTTCATGAGATCTTGCATGGTCTGTCCATGCCTATGAATTGTTTCTTCATCCTCTCGATTGGCATCTTCAACTGGATGTCCCTTCCACTTGACCAAGTATTCAAAATACTCTTTTCTCCTGGTCTTTTTGTTAATCATCTTGTCAATTATGCTTTCCATCTGTGGATTTTCAGCTATAGGCATTTGTTTTGTCCATTGAATTCCTTTATGTTCCTCCTCTGCTCCTGCTTCTTCATCTTTGTAAGGGTACAAATCCATAACATTGAATATCGGTGAGATTCTGACCCCATCGGGTAATTCAATCTCATATGCATTTTCCCCAAATTTCCTTATGACCTTGCACGGTCCAATATTTTTCATCTTCAGCTTATTATACGTTCCCCTTGGGAACCTCTCCTTCATTGGATGTGTAAGAATCAGATCACCAACTTCAAATTGAAGTTCTCGCCTATGTTAATCTGCTCTCCGCTTGTATTCTTGACTTGAACTCTGCAATCGCTCTTTGATTCAGTTGTGAAGCTCCTTCATTCCTTCTGCAAAGTCTTCTGCACTAGCACTCCTGAATTAATTTTGTTCTAAATCTTTCAGGTCATAAACTCCCTTTGGTTGCTTTCCATATACACTATGGAATGGACTTTTTCCTATTCTTCTATTGAGTGAATCATTATAAGCGAATTCCGCCTGTGGAAGAATGTCATCCCATTGACTGTGGTGTTTAGTCACTATGCTTCTTAACAAATCTCCCAAGCTTCTGTTCATGACTTATGTCTGTCCATCCGTCTGAGGATGATATGCAGAGCTAAAAGACAAACTTTTCCCCAACTTCTTCCATAAGGTCCTCCAGAAATGCCCCACGAACTTGGTATCTCGATCAGAAATGATACTCTTTGGCAAGCCGTGAAGTCTGACGACTTCCTTGAAAAACAAGTTCACAATATGAGTTGTGTCACTAGTTTTCTGGCATGGTATGAAATGTGCCATTTTTGAAAATCTTTTGACTACCAAAAATATTGAATCATATCCTCTCTATGTCCTTGGCAATCCCAATATGAAATCCATTCTCACTGCGTCCCACGACCTTTCAGGTATGGGTAATGGTTGGTATAACCTTGTGTTCTATCTTTTTCTTTTCGTGTGCTGAAAAATTCTGCACCTGTCCACAAATTTCTTAACATCTGTCCTCATCCCTAGCCAAAAATATGAGCCATTCAACTTTGAGAACGTCTTGTCATGACTGAAATGTCTGGCCAGTCCTCCACTTTGTTTTTCCTTTAGCAGATTCTCCCTCATGGAGCATTTCAGAATACATAGCTGATTTCCCCTGAACAATAACCATCCTGGATCATGTATTCAGTCCATTGGCTTCTGTCCCTGAGAATTGGATTCTCAGATGCTTCATATGCCTCTTTAAAATCTGGGTCATCCCTATACATTTCTTTGAGGTTATCAAAACCCAAATTCTTGACTCTGAATTCCTGCATAAGAAAACATTTCCTGCTCAAAGCATCAACAACTTTGTTAGTAGTTCCAGAAATATGCTTAGTCAAAAAAGTAAAATTCTGCATGAATTCAACCCATTTATCATGTTTTTGGTTCAACTTCTCCTATCGACTCACAAATTGAAAAGCGTGATTATCGCTATACAGAACAAACTCCTTGGGAACCAAATAGTGTCTCCATTTCTTCAATGCTTGTATGACGGCATAAAATTCCTTGTCATACGTGGAATACTTAATCTTTTCTTCATTTAGTTTTTTGCTGAAGTACGTGACCAACCTGTCATCTTGGCTCAAGACCACTCCAATTGCAAACCCACTCACGTCACACCTGCCCTGGAATGTCTTTCTAAAATCTGGCAAAACCAGAATTGGTTGTTCAATGATCTTCTTCTTTAGTAGATTGAAACCCTTCTCTGCTTCCTCCGTCCAATGAAAAGATTTATGTCTCTTCTTCACTGTATCCGTCATCTGTGCGCTAATTCTGCTGAAGTTTCAGATGAAATTCCTATAGAAGCTAGCCAAACCATGGAAGCTTCAAACTTCAAACACACTCTTCAGCGATGGCCAATTCTTAATCATCGTTATCTTTTCCGTATCCATTTTTAATTCATTTGCAGAGACAACAAGACCCAAATAAATGATTTATGTTCTCATGAATCACGATTTCTTCACATTGATCAGCAATTTCTCTTGTTGTAATCTCCTCATTACTGCAGCTAAATGCTCCAAGTGTTCTGCTTCTGTCTTGCTGAAAATTAATATATCATCAAGATATACAATGATGAATTTCCTAATGAAATCCTTCAGGACTTCATTCATCAACCTCATGAAAGTACCGGGTGCATTCATTAATCCAAATGGCATGACAAGCCATTCATACAGCCCCTCATTCGTCTTGAATGTTCTCTTCCATTCATCACCTTCTCTCATTCAAATTTGATGATACCCTCTTTTCAAATCAATCTTTGAAAAAAACTTTGCTCGACTCAAGCAATCCATCAAGTTGTCCATCCTTGGCAATGGAAATCTGTATCTGATGGTAATCTTATTGATCTCCCTTGAGTCTGTACACATTCTCCAACCGCCATATTTCTTTGGGCTGAGCACTGTAGGAACAACACATGGACTCAAGCTTTCTCTAATCAATCCTTTGCCCATTAAGTTGTGGACCTGTCTCTTAACTTCTTCATTTTCCTGTGGCGTCAACCTATGTGCTTCATTTTTCGGTAAGTTGGCTCCAAGTATAAGATCGATATGATGACTTATACTCCTAATAGGTGGCAACGAACAAGGTAGTTCGTCCACTACTATATCAGCAAACTCTCCCATCAACTCCTGGATTTCTTCTGGTAAATCATTTATCCTTGTACTGGTCAAAACAATTTTGGGCTTCCTGACCACAATAAATTGTGTGTCTTCCTTCTTCTTAACCTCATCAAGAAGTTCCTTCCCACTCATGATAAGTACAATGTTTCTCATTTATGTTTTCACCTCTTTATCCTTAATCGATAGAAACATATGAGTCCTACCATTTTTCTCCAGGGTGTATGTATTCTTTCTCCCATCATGAACCACATTTATGTCATATTGCCATGGTCTACCCAACAATAGATGACAAACATCCATGGGAATGACAACACATAATATTTCATATTTATATCCTCCTATTTTAAATTCAACTAAACATTGTTTAGTGACATTTACCTGATGTCCTTTTTGTAGCCACGAAACTCTGTATGGGCTTAGATGTGAAACAATCTCCAGCTCCAACTTTTCTACCATCTCTATAGATACGAGATTGTCTTTTCTACCGCTGTCCACTATGACCTTGCATACCCTATCTTTAGTTTTGCAGGCAGTCTGAAACAAATTGTTTCTTTGGGTTGGATTCTCTTCCTCCTTCTCTAGCTTCAAGAGAACTTTCCTCATCATCAAAGATCTTCCACCCTCAACATCTTCTGCCTCAACATTCCATCCTTGAGCTTCGGCAATGTGAGTTTCACCACCATCTTTCTTCTTATCTGGACACTCATAGGATTTATGTCCGATTTTCCCACAGACAAAGCATTTCACTTCACCTACTCTGCCTCTTCCTCTTCCCCTGGCTCGAGGAAAAGTATTTCTATCAGCATATTGCCTTCCTTGTGAGCTTCCTCCTCTCTCAGGTTGAGATTGAGGTTTGTTTCCCTCTTCTTCAGGTTTCTGAGTTCTGTCTTGGGAAATCGTTTTGCCTATGGCTTGACTTCTACCTCAGCCTCTTTGACCTTGCTTCCAGCTCAACTTCTCTTCAGCTCTCAGAGCTATCTGATACGCATCTTCCACATTTCAAATGGTCATCATGCTCATCTCATCTTGAATGTCATATCGCAGACCATTCATGTACCTGGAAACCTTTTCATCATCGCTTTCCCAATGACCTGCTCTGATGCTTATCCTGTAGAATTCTTCAGTGTATTCTTTCATTGACATCAGCTTCTATCTCAAATTATGCATCCTCTGAAATAGAGTGATTTGATAATCTCTGGGTATAAATTTGGCTTTCATCTTTACAACCATTCTATCCCAGCTTATGATTTTCTGCTTGCCCTTGCAGGGTCTGTCAGTCTACAGTTCATCCCACCACAGTGCTACATGTCCTTTAAGTCTAGTAACAACATGTTTGACTTTCTTTTCTTCCTCGACATCCTCATAGTCGAAGTATTTGTCTAGAGCTCTAATCTAGTCTAGAAGTTCTTCAACATCCAAGTTTCCCTCATACACTGCAATGTCCATTTTTTCTCTAGCACCTATCCTTGCAACAACCCTGAATAGGCGTTCATATGGAGCATCTTCGACTGCAACTTCTTCTCCTTCGTTTCCAGCTTCATTTTCACTTTCATCTTCGCTGATATCCCCAGCATCAACTGTGTGCCTCTGTGTTGTCTCCGTAGCATCAAGTCTGGCATGTAATTCACGCATTTCTCTTTCCACTGTTGGATCAGGCACTGGCCTATCGCTTCTTCTCGGTGGCATGGTTGTAAAATTTTCCTCTTTTCTCTGCTATAGAAAGAAAAGAATATGATATGTGCTCTGATACCACTTTGATGCAGACCCCCTACCCTCAGGCCGATATCCACTCAGGATCTTCATGAAAAACACGCCAAGGGTTAATTAAACCTTTTTTTAAGACACAAAGGGATTTTGGGTTTCGGGAGTTGGAGAATCCCGATGTATTTCCACAGCTCTTGGCAAATGCAGAAATGTGAAATGTCAATGAAGGTTGACTCCTTCAACACGAAAAGAACATGAGTTTTGGCTTTTGGGTCTTCCAACGAACAACCACCAGTCGTTCTTCTTCCCTTGTGATTCCCTGAACTCTGAAATGTTGGAATTCTGAAATGGGATCAATGTCCCAAGGAATGCGAGATCGATGGCCTTTCGGGATTTTTGTCGAAGCTTAACCCCTCCCTTTACTTCCGTCGCAC
Source organism: Picea engelmannii (assembly GCA_009831015.1). Lineage (NCBI taxonomy): Eukaryota > Viridiplantae > Streptophyta > Pinopsida > Pinales > Pinaceae > Picea > Picea engelmannii. The sequence goes on along the minus strand of ML783396.1, from coordinate 841,005 downwards.
ATAGCCTCTGACTGAGACTTGGGACCCACCTTTTCGACGTTTCCCTTTTCGCGATTTTGGTAGTTGCGTTGACCATGCAACTCTACCTCTTGAGCCACGAAACCCCGAAACCCGATTGGTGCCAAAAGCTATTGCCCCTCGACTTTTCGGGAATTTTTCCTTTCCCTCTTTGGGATTTCATGAAATGGGAGTTTGAAACTCTTGATTCCAAAGTCACTGCCTCCTCTACTTCCCGAACTCTGAGAAACCGAAATGGCGAAATCCCACACCAAGGCACACCATGTTTCGTGACTTCGGGATTTTCAATCCAAAGAGTCTCGGTTCCTTTTCATCGGAATTTTCGATATGCCGAATCCCGAATTACCGAAATTTTGAAATTCCACTCCTGATAATCCTTTTCATTATCAGGGAATTTGCGTGACCAAGTATTTTGGCCTGCACTCCAAACTTGCAAATCCTGAATCCCCGAAATGATTTCATGGCTCAAACAGACCACGATCAATGGTCCACGTTGATTTTTTTTTTTTATGTCAGGATGGCGGATTCATCCAACTCCTAACCACCTTACAGCTCCTCTGGATTCTACGGTCCTTGCGACTTTGCAAGTTCTCCACAGGGAATTCTAACCACCAGATGCACTCTTCAATGACCCATGTCCAAACGACTCAGTGTTCTCCCTCCTGAACTTAACTTCTACAAGACGATTTCAATCTCTGTCTCCCTTTGAGCACTTCAAAGGTGTTATCCTTCCTGATCTTTCACTTGTAACTCAAGATTACCAAAAGGATCCCTGTTTGCACTCCTTGAGGAAAATCTTCAAATAACCTCTGGTTTTTTGAGTCTCTGACCCTGTGAACTCTTTGCAACAGTAGTCCTCACAATCTTCCCCTTGATTAATAAGTTATAAGGCTCCAACCAGCCTGCACACATCTTGCATGGCTCTATGCTTCACTTGCACTTCATCTGGTATGAGAACAACGGTATCTCTCTTGAGCTTTCTGAGATGAAACTCAAACCCTCGTCAATGCACACCTTGCGAACATTCACTGCACTCCTTGCAGGAATTCTCAGGAAGAGAAACAATTAAAACTCATTCTTCTCCTCTCTCAGACTTCATACATTCACCATTAAATCATACACACAATGCAGCATTGAAACAAATGGATAGCAGAGAAACAAATCAACTGTAAGCATACCATTCAACAAGTGTAAACAGTGATCATCATAACACCATGAAAGTGAGTCAAAGCTTCATATATTAACTCAAGTTCTCGTGTACATGGGTTGTTCTCTACAGCTCTCTACTACAACTCTACATCTTATTAAATATGAATGATCATCCCCCAAAATTACAATAATACAAGTGTGAGGGTGTCTATATCCGTTTTCCCTTCTGCACTTCTAAACTATCTAATCTATTAAATTAAATCTACCTACCTACATTCATTACACATAAATGTATTTACATACTACATATGAGAGAAATGATCAAGATCTGTTTACAACATCTACACATAAGTGTAAGTACTCTTCCCTTAACTATTATATTAATGTCCATTCATTAATCTCAAAACACTTCAAAATGTGCGTTGGCGCTTTTCCAGATGTCTCCCGCTTTTACGTTGCTTGCTTGGCTGGTTGCTTACAATGCTCCTGCATCAAAATTTCTCCTATCAAAGACCTAGAACAACAATCTAAAGTTACAACCTATACTCAGACACCAGCTTTTCCAAATACACCAAGTACTATTGATGACGCACATATATGGTCCTTATATTTTGATGGATCTAAATCCTGAGAAGGAGAAGGTGTTGGATGTGTACTCATTGACCCTACAGGTAATAAAACTTTTATTACTTATCGATTAGAGTTTGAATGCACTAATAACACAGTCGAGTATGAAGTGCTTCTACAAGGATTCAGGAAAGCACTCGACATGGATGTGCAAAATTTTGTAGTCTTTGGCAATTTAGAAATCGTGGTCAACAAGTAAAAAATGCCACACATTGTTTGTCACCGAATATGAATAGCTACCAAATAGAGTGTTGGGGCTCAGAAATGACATATTTTCATCCACCCTTCCCTTCATCATTCTTCAAATTTCATCACCCCATTAACCTTTCATGATATCATTTTCATAAATATACTTGGTTTCACCTTAGTATTTTCCACTTTTTTCAATTTAGTATTAGAAGGGAAATTGTGATTAAATATTAGAAAATTGACATGTTTTCATATATATCTCAAAAATGTGTGATCTTTGTAATGTGTAGTAATATGAGAAGGATTAATTCAAAAGGACTTCTCAAATACTTCTTCCACCATTTCAAGATTTGAGGAGATAATTCAAGACTATTCCAAGGAGAATATCATGGAGAATTGGTTGACATACCTTATCCAAGATATATGAGAGATATGTGTGAGGATTTGAAGGGATTATGTTTTGTAATAATGGGAAATTGGTTGAAAGAAAAGTGGATCTGTAATTATGAGATGGTTATCTTATCTTCAAGGATCTCATGTATAAAAGAGAGTGCTCTCTCTTCATGAGAGGGTAGTAGTCATTAGGATTAAAGTAGAAATTCAGATTAATCTTGGATTTGTAATTGGGAAGAAAGGGATTCTTAGCTTTGATTCATAGTTTTTGTTTCCATGCTTTCATTATTCTGTTATGAAGATTGATTTGATTATTGTAAAGTAATATTGTTTCATTGGTGTGAGATCACATATGTCGTTGTGTCATTCAACTTTTCATATGTTGTATTTTATTTTCCTTCATGTAGTTCTTCATTCCCAGATTAATTTCATTTACATAATTTCATTTCAGTCGTAGGTTGTAGCAATTCAATTCCAAGTCATGTGTTTCAATTTATTGCATTAGATTAATGATTCAATTTCAGTTGTAGCTTAAACATTAGATTAGATTAGTCCCTCTTCAATCCTGCATATACTTTGTGTGTGCTTCGTAAGTTTACGAACCTCGGATTGAAAAATTAGATAGTTGGGCAAGTACTACAATTCAATTAATTCAACATTAGTTCGGCCCAATGTGACAATTGTCGTTCCCTTATTATGATTGTTGTTCTCTTTACAAGAAGTGTCATTCATTTGAATGGAACAAATTTCATTCCCTTTATGATTGTTGTCCCTTTACAGGTATTGTATCTCTGGAGGATGAGGTATTGAAAAAAAAAGGTAAGAACCTATGTAGGAAACAAGTAAAATGCTTGTGCCAGTGCCTACCTTTGTCTGATAGATAGAGGTTTTTTTTAAGACATCTTTAAAGCCCAACATTTCGACGTCGTTGTCGGGGAAGCAAGATAAATTGAGGTATCAGTTTATTTTTTTTCATTTCAATTCATGCAAGTGTGATCTAGATGTGTTGGTAAGGGGTCATAACAACTACTTGAATGGAGACTCCTTGTGTTCTCCTTGCCAACTAGGTAAAAGTAATTCCAATTTCTGCAAAGAGTGTTTTAATTTTTGTAAGAGTAATTTCAATTCTTGCAAATTCCAATTTATGCAAGAGTGTTTAATTTCTACAAGTGCGATCTACATGTGTCGGTATGAATGGTCATAGAAGCTACTTTAGTGGAGACTCCTCACTGTCCCTACCAACTATCAAGAGTGTTTAATTTCCACAACTGTGAAGAGTAATTGTTTTATGTTTTACCAAGAGTGTTTTTATCTAAGTTTTTCATTTTGATTTGGGTGTTGTAAGAATATTTTTTTAACATGGTTTAACAATGAATTTCATCTTGGAACTACTTAATCAAATCCTGACAGATGTCGGGATTTCCTCTTCCCAGGAAGAGGAGATCTTGACAAGGATCAAAGATTCAAATACTCCTCTAGAAACAATTGAAGATCCAACATCTGAAGACTCTTATGCATCTGATGACAAACAATTGATCGAATAGAAGATCGAGGAAGATGAAGAAGAGTTACAACATGATCTAAGAGAGGAACAACATGCCTATGAAATCCTTATTGAGCAATGGTTCCAAGTAACTACTAGATTAGATCAATTTTGTTTTTGTTTTTATTCTGTTAAATCACAGTCACAACAATTCAATTTGTTCATTTTTGAATATTTCTATTTTCATGCGTAAAAATGAAAATGAACATAATTTTACTACTGTTATGTGAATGGCTCCACTGGAAGTTTAATTACACGTAACTAATTTATAATTCTAACTAGCATAGAGTAGGTAGGATTTTATTTTCAAGTTTTTTTATTTTTTAGAATAAGTATGCTCTCCTTCGTGCTTTCTGTGATCGCGAAGATCAAAAAGTAGGATGACTATGAAGTTTCAGGAATGATAAATTGTTGACAATAAAAAAATGCCCAGTCCAATTGTTCGTCTTCAATTTCAAATTATACATCTCCATTTACTAAACAAATTTCTTTCTTTAATTGTTTAAATTTCTCTTTTAAATCTAGGAATAATACAAAATAAAAATAAAAAAATAAAAAAAAGTTTCTTTGTCTTAAACTAGTTTTCTATTTTTTATTTATTTTTATTTATTTTTATTTTAGAATGCAGATAAAAACAAATATATATATATATATATATATATATATATATATATATATATATATATATATATATATATATATATTGAACTGAAGATATCTCACAAACTAGGATCTGAGTTCTTATGATTTTTGGACAGGAAGTACACTATGTGATGATAAAAAGAACCTAGTAAATTGCAGGCCAACTTAGTACATGGTTTTCAAGAAAATCAATATAGTCACCTTCATCCATTTTTCGGTTTTCTCAAAAAACGTGATGTGTGTATTGTTGATTTTCAACGTGTAGAAGCATTCGGACCTTAGGAACCTGCCTGCAAAATTTCAGCTCAACCCAGTTTGCAGTTTGTAGAGAATCACATTTGACGTTCGTTGTTACACCCTGCAAATACACCCTTGTAGTAGCCTGCAACAAAAACAATAATAAAAAAAAATTGAATGCAATTCATATCACAATAATAGAACTTGGCTAGGGGATCCGATTTTATGGGTGGAGGTTATGGGGTCAAACTCCATCCATGCCACTCTGTATGACGTGTTTTCAATGATTTAATGATTCAACAATGATTTGTTAGTTATGCATTCTGTTGGAACTCGAATAGTATCATTTCTATTTTTATTTTTGCATTTTCCTTTGATATGTAAAACAAAGACAATTAAAAAAAATAATAATAATTACAAGAATAAGAACAAATTATAAAATTGTCCCCGAGGTGTAGGACAGTCAGTGACAGAGTGTGTTGTTAAGCCACTCTGTGTTGAAAAGTCATCGGTTCGAAACCTGCGGGGACAAAAAATCCAACCATGTTAAGGGTTGGTGTGGCTCAGGCTGGGTGCAATCCCTGGGTGATTTTGATGGCTTAGATGCCCCTGAGTCGCGGTTTCTCAAGCCATAGGTTAATCCCGATGCCAACAGGTTCGGCGACATTAACAAACAAAAAAAAAAAAAAACAAATTATAAAATTAAAAAACAACAAAAACAAATAAAAACTATAAAGACTTGCTTGTCCGATTTTTTTTCCATATTACTGCCACTATATGCTTGACCCGACATTGGAAACTTAACAAATGTTGAATAAATAATTAACTAAGGTGTTATGTGAGGGATTCATACTAGCCAATAATTTGCATGTTCTATTTTTCATTAATGGTTTTTGAATTTTTCTTTCAATTGAATTTTATTCAATGAAGTTTTGTTTGCAATTTTATTTCTTTTAGATAGTTAATAAAATGAAAAAAAATAAAAACAACAAGAAAAAAAAAAAATTGCAAATAGATTTTCACATTTCTTGAAAACATCATTGGAATCATGCTTTTATCTTTTTATGCTAAAATTATTGTGAAGTCACTTCACCAGGTATTCACGAAAAGGATTGTCAAAAATGTGCTATCACCAACTGGTCAAAACACATTTCATTCTTTTCATTTGGTTGATAGAACTAGTATTAATTTCTGCACTTTATGTTTTCAATATTATCATACTATTTGCTGCAAATTAGTGATAACATTTTACAGGTTCAAAGAAAATCGAATTTCTTGCAGAAGTGACTTTCAAGAATCATAGAAACTTTTTCGAAAAAAAAAAAAACATGCTTTGTTGACTACTTGAAGGAGTTGTTACTCATCATAAACATAATGCCATTTGTTGTTATACAATGACCTTTCATAAACCCATTTGCATCATGAATGTTTACCCGCATTTTTCCTTCAAAGAAAATTGGTCATCCCTGTGATGAAGTCTATCATCCATTTCCTTATCCTTCATGGCTTCACATGCGCCTACTTTTCTGAGTCACATACATCTTTTTATCTTTTTCGGTTAAGTTTGCCTTGTCAACAAGACTATCCATCTCCCTTTCCAGGACTCTATTTCCTAGCCCTAAACATTGCTGCTACTGATATATTTTCATTTATTGTCTTACCAATGTTCCTACAAACTTGCATTGACTAATGTGGGATTCCTTAAATCCCACCTTTCAATAAGTCTTGCCCCATTGACCTCAAAACCTTATATGGGATATAGACTAGAGTTTATTTTGAGTACCTAGAGACTTGCATGCCCTAATGCAAATATCTTTCACTGAAAATCATGGGAATACATCAATGTTCCTTGATTGTTAGATCTTGCAAGTGGCTTGACATCAGCTCATTCATTCGCACTTCGCAAGATGTACTCGGGTACCTTGGCAATCATTGACACCAATGGTGAGTTTCCTCGCATTGGTTAACGACATTCATCAATGGTCAGTAATCCAATGACTTCTCTTTATGCTCGACATCAACACATCCATTCTCATGATTAGAAATGTACCATCGGGTTGTATCAAGTGAAGACTATACACTTTTTTCTAACTTCCTCAACAGTTACAACAACATGACTTCATCTATCTGAAAGTACTATAGTTCCACTTTCATACTTCCTCTTTTCCATGATTCATTCATCAGTAGTTCATATTCCTCCACTTCACATTCTCTGATCCAGCAGACAACAGTCACAGCTACACCATCAATCACTTTTCAAATAATCCTGCAACAGTGACATATTCCATGCTCTAGCAGCCACATCAACCATATGCCTATTGTATAGTTCATCAACATTTTGAGTAAGTGGAGGTATGTTATTTTCTAAACTTTAATCATGGAATTCCTCCACTGCTAGTAATGAATAATTTGGAAAATTCCCTGACCAAGCTCCCTTTCCTTTTCACTTATATGACTTATGTCACATTTCATGCAGACATGCAACCAGTTCAATTGGGGGGTAGGGGAATTTATTCACTATCATCACTCCATTTTTCCACTACCATCATTCCATTTTTCGTCTCATTTACCATTTATGAACATTACTTTTCCAACGATACTCTGTTGCACTTTGCTTCATAAGCATTGATATACATATTGGCATGATTCACAAATATGAAAAAGGGCTTCCTTATACTCAATGATGTTTCCTTATGCACATTGATAGCATACATTTTTTCCAGTAAGAATATGGGTAAATTATTATCATAACAACAAGAGAAAAAATAATGAAATGAAAGTTGTTAACATAAGAACCAACATTCTTTATATTCATGGTTGTCACACAAGAACCAACCATAAGAAAATGACAGTTGTTACTCATGTAAATCCCATCCTGGAAACATTCATTATCATCACTCAAAGCCGAAATTCAGATGCCAAAATTTCTTGAGAAGATCCATGGATAGTTGCATGCAGACATGCAACAAGTTCAATTGGGGGGTATGTTGGGGCTCAGAAATGTCATATTTCCATCCACGTTTCCCTTCATCATTCTTCACATTTCTGAGCCCCACTAACCTTTCATGATATCATTTTCATAAATATACTTGGTTTTACCTTATTATTTTCCACTTTATTCATTTTAGTATTAAAAGGGAATTTGTGATTAAATATTAGAAAATCAACATGTTTTCATATATATCTCAAAAATGTGTGAGCTTTGTAATGTGTAGGAATATGAGAAGGATTAATTCAAAATGACTTCTCAAATACTTCCTCCACCATTTCAATATTTGAGGAGATAATTCAAGCCTATTCCATGGAGAAGATCATGGAAATTTGGTTGACATATCTTATCTAAGATATATGAGAGATATATGTGAGTATTTGAAGGGATTATATTTTGTAATAATGGGAAATTAGTTGAGAGAAAAGTGGATCTGTAATTATGATATAGTTATCTTATCTTCAAGGATATCATATATAAAAGAGAGTTCTCTCTCTTCATGACGGGGTACTAGTCATTATGATTCAAGTAGAAATTCGGATTAATCTTGGATTTGTAATTGGGAAGAAAGGGATCCTTAGCTTTGATTCATATTTTTGGTTTGCGTGGTTTCATTATTATGTTATGAAGATTGATTTGATTATTGTAATGTAAGATTGCTTCATTGGTGTGATATCACATATGTTTTTGTGTCATTCAACTCTTCACATGTTGTATTTTCTTTTCCTTCATGTAGTTCTCCATTCCTAGATTAATTTCATTTACGCAATTTCATTTCAATCGTAGGTTGTAGCAATTCAATTCCAAGTCGTGTGTTTCAATTTCTTGCATTAGATTAATGATTCAATTTCAGTTGTAGCTTAAACATTATATTATATTAGTCTCGCTTGAATCCTTCATATACTTTGTGTGTGCTTCGTAAGTCTATGAACCTCTGATTGACAAATTAGATAGTTGGGCAAGTACTACAATGCACTTAATTCAACATTAGTTCGGCCCAATGTAATGAATGGCATTCCCTTGTTACAATTGGTGTTCCCTTTATAGCAATTGTCATTCATTTGAATGGAACAATTATTGTTCCCTTTACGATTGTTGTCCCTTTACAGGTATTGCATCTCTGGAAGATGAGGTATTGAAAACGGAAGGTAAGAACCTACGTAGGCAACAAGTAAAATGTTTGTTCCAGTGCCTACCTTCAATTGATGGATAGAGATTTTTTTAGGACATATTTAGAGCCCAACAACGAGCTATGGAGTTTAATGCATAAATTTTCATCATTTAATATAAATTCTATTCCTAGGATGAGTAATTCAGAAGCTGACCTACTAGCCAATGTTTCGTATAAATTGTTTCCTAATGAAGGTATTTCTCCTAATGCGTTTTCAATCAAATTGTTGTTCAGACAACCGATTCCAGATAACATCACAAATTGGAGAGTATTTGATGAGAACTAGTAGATCATAAATTTTTTTCATATGGAAAACACCTTCCAAGATGCAGTCATTGATGAAGGCACTCACAAAGAGAATCTCCGAGACTTCACGGTAATATCTGATCCTCGATATCCTGAATCAACATCCGAGCTGGTAAACTCTATCCCCAGATTTGTTGTGATATTGGAAAAATTCTATGACTTGAATGATAAGTTTAGAGGGGTAGTCAACTGTAAAACTAACAGTTCCTCTTTGATCTATGAAACTGTTAATTTAGGAACAAGAGATAACCCTCAAAATATTAATCTAGGAAAGGGATGTTCCGAGCAAGAAAGATCCACTTTCATAAAACTATTTAAAGAATTTAAAGATGTATCTGTTTGGACATATGATGACTTGAAAACTTTTGATCCAAACATCATACAAAATGTAATCCCCATGAAGTCTGAGACTCAACCTTTTCAACAGAAATTGAGGAAAATGCATCCTAAATTGGAACCTACTATTAAAAAGGAACTAAACAAATTACTAACTGAAAAGATAATTTTCCCAATAAGAATCACTCAATGGGTGTCTAATTTATTCCTTATAAGGAAGCATAGTGGTGAATTTCGACTATGTGTCAATTTTTGTAACAACAATCGAGCGTCTAATAAAGACAACTACCATGTTCCTCCGATGGAACAAATTCTACAACAGGTGTCTGGTTCCAATAGACTATCTTTGTTAGATGGTTTTTTGGGATACAACCAGGTCCTTATGTCTCCATTGGGCCAGCTTAAAACCACGATATGTACCCAATGGGGAACTTACGCCTACAGGAAAATGCTTTCTGGACTGATAAATTTTGGTGCCACTTTCCAGAGAACAATGGGCATTGCTTTCTATGGCCTCTTTAACCAGTCAATTGTGGTCTATATTGATGATGTCACCGTCTTTTCTAAAAACAAGAAAGATCATGTGTCTCACCTTAGGGTTTTCTTGGAACGATGTCGTAAGTGAGGCATATCTATCAACCCTAAGAAATCGGTCTTTGCAGTAGAGAAAGACAAACTGCTTGGGGTCATAGTGTCTAAAGATGAAATTATTATTGATCCCGAAAGAACCCAAGCCATTGCTAAACTTTGCCCTCCATCTTCCAAAAATACCATGCAATTGATTTTGGGTAAGATTAATTTTGTCAGAAGTTTTGTCCCAAATTTCTTGGAAATGGTTATACCATTACAAAATTTAATTAAAAAGGATGTTTTATATCGATGGGGACCTCAAGAAAGTCATGATTTTGATTCAATTAGGAAAGAAATAAAAGAAGACCCTTCTTTGATGAGTACTGATTTTTCTTAGGATTTGACTATGTACACTCTTGCATATGACTGAACTTATGCTATTGTACTTACACAGAAAAATGTTGAAAGCAATGAGATACCCATTGCCTTCATGAGCTCAATTTTTAAAGGAGAAAAACTTAATTACCCAGTAGTAGACGAACATGCATATGTTGTTTTTAAAGTAGTGAAACACTTCCTGTCTTACCTACTAAAATCCAGAACAAAAGTTGTCTTTTCTTACCTAGCTATGAGAAACATGTTAGTACAAAAAGAGTTGGGTGAGAAAAGGGAAAATTGGATGACACCACTATAAGAATATGACCTTGAAATAAATTCTGCACAAATTGTTACAGGTCAAGGCCTGTGTAAACTAGTGGTTGATTCAGTTGAGGAACAATAATGTCAAATAAATACATCAACTGTAGATCAACATAAAAAAAAATAGATGAGCTTTGCACAAACTACACCCAATTCTTGGTATGATAACATTAGATTATATTTAACGCATGGATCTGCTCCCCACAATATTGATTCTAAAAATAGAAGAGCACTTAGGCTTAAATCCGCATATTTCGATTTAATCAATGATATATTATTTTGAAAGAACTTTGATGGTGTTTTTCTGCATTGTTTAGAAAAGGAGGATTCTGAAAGAGTGTTGGTCGAACTTCATGCAGGTGAAGTCAGTGGTCACTTTGGTGGAGATAACACTACCCACAAAGTGATAAGGGATGGGCACTATTGGCCTACATTTTTTAAAGATGCCCATATGTTGTCTTGCAAATGTGTAATCTGCCAAAAGGCTACAGGCCAGGTGAAAAAGGCATCTTTTCTTTTGCAACTTGTTACTGTAGATGCACCTTTTCAACAATGGCGCATAGACATCATAGGTCCAATCAATCCCCCTTCTTCGCAACAACAAAAGTACATCCTTACAGCAACAAAATACTTTACAATATGGTCTAAAGATGTACCTTTCAAAGTGGTCAACACCAATCAGGTAGTATCTTTTCTGAACTCCCACATCATTACTCGATTCAAAATTCTTGAATGTCTAGTTTTCGATAATGCCTCTTACTTTTCGGCCCCTTATATGAACATTTTTTATTTGTAAAAAGGGATTAAAATAAAATATTCTACAAGTTACTACCCTAAAGAGAATGGCCTAGTAGAATCGACAAATAAGAATTTAATCAAGATTATCAAAAGGACAGTTTCTGAAAACCATAAGAATTGGCATAATGCACTGTTTAATGCACTTTGGGTCAATAGGGTAACTCCAAAAGCCATTGTTGGTAATTCTCCCTTCTTCCTTGTCTATGGAAGAGAAGCCATCCTCCCTCTGCATGTCTTACTCCCTTCTCTACATTTGTTGCAGAAAGTACAAGAAGAAGAGTGCCCTCCTCTAGAAAATCGGATAAATGCCTTATTAAAACTAGAAGAGGTGATAACATAAGCTAAACATAAATTGGACCAACACCAGCAAATGGTGAAAAGATGGATTGATTCAAATCCATATTCTGATAGAAATTTTGATTTTGGGGATTTGTTTCTCAAGTGGGACAAAGCTCATGAGAGAAAAGGGGAACATACCAAGTCTCAGAACCTGTGGCTGGGACCATTTGTAATTTCTAAAAAATTGGGTCCTAGCTCTTTTCGTCTGCATAATTTGGAGGGACAGTCATAAAATTTCCCAGTGAATGGCCAGGCTCTCAAGAAGTATTTCTCTTGATGATTTGGGTTCCACCCACTTGTAAATATTTTTAATTTTCTTTTCTGTTTTAATTTTGGTTCTTTTCATTTTTCTTGATTTTGATTTGTTTTCTAAATAATCATGTCTGAGTCCCCATTTCATTTGTTGAAGGGAATCAAAATTCTCATTCACTAGAAACAACTATTAACATTTAAAGCACCTGAACAGTAAATGATAAACTTGGATCAATAGAAGTAATTTTCTATTCAAATCAATGTTCTTGGTTTCTCATTGAAATTACAAGAAGACGTGATTATCCTTAACATACATCTAACATTGTCCCTGTTTTAAGGAAAACAACTCAGTTGTACCTTCCCATCCTCGAGATGGTTTCTTAATATAAATCTAAGTGTCCAAATCATGATTAAGGTCATCTAAACAGAAGAATAATTTGTAAATGATCAAAATTTTCATTCCAAACTATGAGATATTCAGTATCACCCTGCTCTCTTGAAAATCATGAAGTTTTTTTCAAATTTATAACCAAATTCTAGAGGGTTGAAAGCATTGTAGTGTGTGAGAAGTGTTTCTAAACCCCCCAAGACACTGAATAGGTCTGCTAGCAGTGGGTAAATACATACATGATACCAAGGAAACTTCGTCGGGGTACTGAATAAAACTGTTGGTAGCGAAGCAATGTCGCGTTTAAGAATATTCTCAGGTATGTATTTTAAATTGATCAAGTGTGAAGAGGTTTTCTTATCAGGAATGGATGACTCTTGGACATGATAGAGGTACTAGAGTGGGTTAAATGACATCCCTGTCGAGGCTATGGATTCCTGCTGGAAGCAGTGACCCTTTCAACAATATCGAAGTTATCTGTATAAACATCGCTACACCCATAATCTAAATTAGATACCAAATTATATTTTTGAACAAAAACACATCTGATGTTGAACTGATTTATTTTCCTGAGTTATGATTGGAGTGCTTGATTTGTTGTGAACTGTGTCTAAAAATTTATTTCATCTGAGCCCCTGACATAAATTTTTTGGTGATACAGAGATAACTGCTTCTCCCAGTATGTCGCCATTGTTGGAAGCCAACAATTCTATTGATTTTTATCACAATTAAAATCACCACAAAGATATTATATATTTGTGTAGCTTCCAGCTCCTTACATTTATAAATGTTTAAATTTTTACACTTCGAGGCAAAAATTGGGATAAACTTATCTTATGAGTTTTTTTGTTTAAATTTTCATTTGTTTTGTTTTAAAATTCATGATTGTAAGCATGAATTTAAATATAAAACATGGTTTGGTTAATGATTTTGGTAGTTATAGTTTCTACCTAATAAATTTCACTTGGAAGGCACCCATATGATGCTAAGCTTAAAGTTTTCTAAGCTCATTGATTAATTCACTATCACAATTTTTATGTATTATGGGTATCACGATTTAATTAGTTCTATAGTTGATCGTTGGTTTTAATTTTTGAAATGTATGAATGCACAAACATTGGATCAAAATTCGATATGGGTTTCATGCTCTCAACAGTCATATCATCATTCATGTCACTTGGTACAGGTATGATGTACCCATGACCTTACCTCACCCAGTTGTCCTTTGCATTAATGAAACCATTCATTATTTGAATTCTCATTTGATACTAGAGGAGGGTTTGCTATCCATTATGGGTAATGGATCATAGTTCTGCATGCCCTCTGGTTTTTTGTTTTCACAAACTCTTTTTATCAACCTATGGAGGTATCCAAACTTTGTAGTTTTTGGGCCATTTTAGTTTGCACAGACCTCTCTCTACTACTCGTTAATCGGAATCCCAAGTCTCCCCCCCCCCCGTGATATCTTTTGTTTCTTTTTCACAGTGACCATGTCCCCTATGGTTTGAATCGATCCGAATGGTTGTCAAGCTCTTCTTTCCCACGATGATCCCATAGATGATTTGAAGGCTCACGGTTGGGATATCTTCCTCATGAAATTTGATGGTTACAACCTTGAGGTCGCACAGGCCTTTTCACAGACATTTAATGGGTTTAGGGCCAAGGTTGGGGGTGTGCAAATGGAGGTCATAGAAGACTCTGTATCCCAAGCAACAGGACTCCCGCAGGCAGGTGAAAAGTGGTTTAAAAATGACAAAATGGAGGATGTTACATGGAACCTGTTCATGGTCTCACATGAGTCTACCTGCTGCCCTAAAGGTATTCCTATTAACCTCCTGAAAACTAGATGGCACAGACTTATTTTGATTTTGAAGCAATTTATAACATGAGAAGGTATGTATGGTTTGGTATATCTATACCACGTTCGGATGCTTATGTTATTCATAGGGTTTGAATTGAACATGTCGTTCTACTTGTTAATGAGCCTTTAAAAAATGTCAAAATGTTTTCAGAGACAGAGCATGAACTCTTTGTCGAGCCTCTTTCATCAGGGGCTTATAAAATATTGTTTCTATACCACCTATCACAAATCGGAGACAATTAAGAAAGTTTTCTGAATTTAAATGGTTTCGCCCAAACCGACAATATAGTGAACCCGCCTGTTAAGAAACAAATATGAATATAGCATAGAAGAACCTCAGAATAAGTACTCAACGCCTTGAAGAAGAGATAATTTTAGATAATAAATCTCTTCGAGGGGGAAACCTCCTTTTACCTCACATAAATGTTCAAGTACAAGATGATTCAAAATGAAAATGTCTCCTTGGTATATATAGGAGACTAGGAGGTATAATTACAACTAATGGAATAAAGATGACATAAATAAAATAACATTACTAATGTAATATGCCCCAATTAAGGGGTAATGAGCCAATATTATGGCTTAACATGCCCCTCCCCTTGAGACAAGGGTTGTCCCCAATGCTTGAGTACCTCTGGATGCTTCTGTATAAAAGACTCATCTTCCCAAGTGGAATCTTCAGCCAATAGTTTCCTCCATTTAATGAGATACTCTGAAATGGATCTATTCCTCAATTGGTGATATCTTGTGTCAATGATGGCTTCAGGATCCAAAATGATTTTTCCTTCCTCCTCAAGTTATGGAAATATATTTTGAACTAGGATCTTGCTGCCTATAACCTTTTTAAGCATGAAACATGGAAAACTGGGTGTACTTGTGAAGATGCAGGCAACTCCAATTTGTGTGCCATAGTACCAATATTTTGCAACACCTTATAAGGGCCATAGTACTTTGGTGATAATTTATTATCCTTATTGGCTTGCTTGAGGGACATTTGTATGTATGGTTGTAGTCTTAAAAATACCCAATCTCCTACTTCAAAACTTCTTTCACTACGATGTTGATATGCTTGTTGTTTCATGTGATTTTGTGCCATGGTCAGGTTTTCCTTTAATATTTGGAGAATTTGTTGTTGATGCTCGATGTGATCTTCCACTACTTGAACCCTAGATTTTTCTTTTAGAGAACAAGTGATGGAAGGAGGGTGGTATCCATAGAGTTCCATAAATGGTGTCATTTTTGTTGCAGTATGAAAGGAAGTGTTATACCACCATTCTGCCAAGGGTAACCATTTGAACCATTGTGTTTGTTTATCAGATACAAAGAAACGAAGGTAGCCTTCCAAACATTTGTTCACTATCTCGGTTTGTCCATCAGATTGAGGATGATAGCATGAGCTATGAGCCAATTGAGTACCCAAACAAGAAAATAATTCTATCCAAAAATGTCCAATGAAGATGGGATCTCTATCACTTACAATAATATTTGGGTTGCCATGTATCTTTTGAAATGTCTCCATGAATGCGGTGGCAACTGTACTAGCTTTGAAGGGATGAGAGAGTGCAAAAAAGTGTGTGTACTTGGTCAGTCTATCAACAATCACCATGATGACACTCTTTCCTTTAGACTTCGGTAACCCTGTGATGAAATCCATGGAAACCTCCTCCCAACGCTGACTTGGGATGGATAATGGTTGTAAAAGACCTGGGGTCTTAATTTTTTCCACCTTATTTTGTTGGCAAACCAAACATTCTTCCACAAACCTTTGAACATCAATTTTAAGTCCATCCCAAAAAAAATCCTTCTTGACTCTATGGTAGGTTTTCAAAAATCTCGAGTGCCCTCCTACTTGAGAGGTGTGCAATTCCAATAGTACCTTTTGTTTGAGTTGGGAGTTCTTATATAAATATAAACGATCTTTGTACCATAGTGAATCATTTTTCCATGTAAATGTATCTGATGCACTGGAATCCTGCTGCAACCTTTGAATGAGAGTCCACATTTTTTCGTCATTCTTCCATTCATCCCTTGCTTCTATTATCCAATTCGGTTGGATGATCAAGATAGCACAGAGAAAGGCCTCAACATATTCATCCTTTCTTGAGAGTGCATCTACCACAATATTTTGCTTCCCCTTTTATAGATGATTTCAAAATCATAACCCAATACCTTGGTTACCCATTTTTGTTGTTCTTCTGAAGATAGTCTTTGTTCCAAGAAGTATTTAAGACTATCATGATTTGTTTTGACCTTGAAGTGCCTACCTATTAGGTAAGGACTCCAGTTCTTCAATGCATGTAGTATTTACATCATTTCCTTCTCATAAATGGGTTTGCGTAAGTCCCTTCCCTCGAGTGGCCGACTTTCAAAATCCAAGGGCCTTCCTTCTTGCATTAGGACAATGCTAATTCCATTTCCCAAGGCATCACATTCCACAATAAAGGTTTTTGTGAAGTCTAGAGTGGTCAAGACAGGAGCTTTGCACATCACCTCTTTAAGTTGTTCAAAAGATTTAGTTGCCTCTAGAGTCCATGAAAATGCATCCTTCTTAGTTAGTGTCGTTAAAGGTGTTTATATTCTTCCATAGTGTCAAGCAAACTTGTGGTAGTAACCTGTCAAACCCAAAAATCCTCTAAGATTATTCAATGTTTTGGGAATCGACCAGTCCATCATGGCCTTAATCTTGTTAGGGTCTACCTTGACACCTTAATGAGATACAATATGACCCAAATACTCTATCTCCTTCACTCCAAAGAAACATTTGGATGGTTTGGCATATATTTGTTGCTCCTTCAGTAGTTGTAGCACCTTGTCAACATGTCTCACATGATCCTCCCAAGACTTGCTATAGATTAGTATATCATCAAAAAATACTAACACAAATTTTCGAAGGAAGGGCTTGAAAATGGAATTCATCAACCCTTAGAATGTGGAAGGTGCATTTGTAAGGCCAAAAGGTATGAACAAAAATTCATAATGGCCTTCATGAGTTCAGAATTTTGTTTTTGGGTTATCTTCTTCTTCATTCATTCTAATCTGATGATACCCTTAACGGAGATCCAATTTTGTGAAATAGATAGCTCCATGTAGTTCATATAACAATTCATCAATGACGAGAATGGGAAACTTATCTTTAATAGTGATCTTGTTGATCTCTCTATAATCTGGACACATACGCCATGAGCTATCTTTCTTGAATACCATTACCACTAGTGCAGAGTAAGAACTTTGGCTAGGTCTAATAATGCCAGCCTCTAATATTTCTTCAACCATGTGCTCAATTTCACTCTTTTGGGCATAAGGGTATCTGTATGGCTTGATGTTAGGAGGAACACTCCCAGGAATTAGGTGAATTTCATGAACATGATTTTGACTGGGTGGAAGACCTTTGGGAATATCTTCAAATACTTTGGAATGTTTATCAATGATCCCTTGGAGATCTTGACGAATATATGGCTTAGATGTTTGAAGATATAGTGACCATAGTTGTGCAATAATGTCTTGATGCCCCCTTTTCAATAATTTTGTCATGCCATTAGAGCTTATCACCTTACCAGGTTTCTCTGTGATACCTCTTAAGTCAATTTCTTTTACTTCCAATGAAAATTTCATGAAAAGTTCTTGAAAATTAAAAGCCACTATTCCTAATGATTGTAACCATTGGATTCCTAGTACAACATCAGCACCACCCATGGGTATAGCACTCATTGGACTATTCATTACATATTCCCCCATAGTAACATTGATCTTATTGCATTTTCCTGAGAAATTGATAGTTCCTCCATCTGCAATCATTACTTGAAACTCTGGCGCTGGATATACAAATCAATTGAGAGCTTTGGCTAATTTATAGTGAATGAAATTATGAGTACTGCCAGAATCAATTAGGACTATTACCTTTTTCTTTTTGATGTATCCTTCGATCTTGAGGGTTTAAAAAGTGATAATTCCAGCCAATGCATTACACGATATCATGGGAGTCAACTCTTTAGACAAAATTGCTTCTACGTTTTCATCTTGAGATGGTTCTTGTTCTTTTTCTTCTTCCTCTTCACAATATATGTAGAATAATTTATTCTCACTACACTTATGTCCCTTACTATACTTGCTATCACAATTAAATCATAAACCTTTTGCTTTTCTTTCCTCCAATTGTTGAGGTGTCAACCTTGTAGGTTGAGGTGTTTTAGAAGAAGGAGCATTATTCTCTCTATAGATGTTAGGATTGGTCCTTCTAGTAGCCATAGCCATATT
>ML783396.1:789636-817826 GCA_009831015.1 Picea engelmannii | reverse complement strand
TCCAAATGTAAAGGGAGGGATAAACCTCCAAGAGGAAGATACAATCCTCCAATATCAAGAGATATTTGAACTCTCTATCCTTGCCCCTTCCTTCCACCCAAGAATATATGAGAGATAATAAAACTTTACATTAAATCATCAACATCAACCAATCATCACATAGAACCCGATAATGCTTTCTGAGACTTCTTCAATTTCTACAATTATTCAATTCTTGGAGTAATCTGATCCTGTATATAATGTTACTCAATGTATTCTCTGAAACTCTTCTAATTTTCACTCCTTGAATCATCCCCAACAAGAGGTTATAGAAAGAATGGTAGACTTTATTGAATTTTGGTCTGTTCAGAAGACCCAACTTGTACAGCATGCCCTGCGCTCAATATTTAACATCTGATTCTGAAACTTGCACAAAAGAAACTACATTTTGTAGTATTTCCAATGGAAGTGGTCCCACTACATTTGGAGTCTGTATGAAAAATTTATGACTATTTTACCCAGAAAACCTATTTATTGACTAGTTTAAGGACTGGTCACAAACCCTATATTCCACAGAGTGTATCTCCATAATTATAGAGAATCAAGAGCTGGAATTTTTACCAGAGGTACCTTCATATGTCTTCTCAATAGCATAGCGATTTCACCATCTGAAGCGTTCTATAAAAAAGGTTATAGCAAAAATGGTAAGATGACCTAAAAATAACATACCTTAGAACACATCACCAAAAGACTTCATCCTCCCTTGAAATCCGGCCTTCTTTTACTTCTTCTTCCCTCTGAAATTCGACTTGTATCAAATGAATGTTTAATGATATTTATTTATACCATTTATGTCACTTCCTTTTAACATTAGGGCCGACCTAACACTTTCTTATTTTGTAATTATTTTCTTTAATTATTTTCAGGGCCTACATGTACTTCCTTTTTCAATTCACTTTGTCATCTTCAAAAATTCATTTCTCCTCAACCATTAGGATCCATGTGATGCACCACATACCATCGGAAACAGCATGATGTATACTATCCATTCACAGGTGTTTTATATGCATGTGCATTTTCCTTTATGTCCAGATACCTTTATCAATCTTGCGGTCAAAAACCCATGACTAGGGTTGACATCAATGACAACAATCAATCTTCCAACATATCTCACTTGTATAGCGTGCCCCTCACAAAATAATTTATATAAAATTATGAAACTTGTACCAGATCTTCTAAGGTCCATCCACTATACAATGCAACTGGTCTCACTCAATTTGAATACTCTAGGAAGAATTTATGATTGTTTTACCCGGAATACCTGCTTGAGACTAGTCAATAGGACTAGTCAGATACCCTATCTTCCATAGGGTCTATATACAAATTTACAATGACCCAAAATCTGCATTTTATATCACATATACCTTACTAATTTATGAGAATATCCTCCAGATTTCAGGGTCTGAAACATTACAGAAACAATTTTATAGAGAAAATTCTACAATGACTCAATTTAGGATGATTTCATAACCCTTTCTTACAAAGGGTGTATCCTCAAAAGTATAAGGCATCAGGAGATGAACTTTTAACCCAACGTACAGTGATCTATCTACTAAATATAATCCAAGTCATTCCTTCTAAATCATTGTATAAAGAAATTTATAGTGAAAATTCCATGGTGTCTCATATGTAGTAGCGAAACCCCAAGACCTTGAGCTCTGATACCATATGTTACGAACCAAATATCAATATAGCATAGAAGAACCTTAGAATAAGTACTCAATGCCTTGAAGAAGAAATAATTTCAGATAATAAGTCTCTTTGACGGGGCAACCTCCTTTTACCCCACATAAATGTTCAAGTACAAGATGATTCCAAATGGAAATGTCTCCTTGGTATATATAGGAGACTATGAGGTATAATTACAACTAATGGAATAAATCCGGCATAAATAAAATAACATTACTAATGTAATATGCCCCAATTAAAGGGTAATGAGCCAATATTAGGGCTTAACATCGCCTTTAATTATAAACCACAATTTGGATAGTCACGGGACTAAAAGTCGGGGTTTCAATTCACCTGATGGATGTGAAATTAATGAATCTGTGTCTATTTTTTTCCAAACCCCTGTGGTCAAGAAATCACAATGCATTCTCTTTCCCAGGAAATCGTTGGAAGATATAGTGGATGAATTAAAAGGAAACACCCCCCCTGTTCTTTCTAGTGAACCTAAGCAGAATCACAGTGATAAACCTATTGTAAGGAAAATTCGTAAGGGTAAGAAAAAGTTAAGCCCATATTTGAATTTTAGAAATAAGAGGTCTGGTCAATTGATCTCTAGAAATTTAAGGAATCGAAAAAAGGATCATTTGATCTCGATCTCTATGATCAAGGTCAATGATCATTGTTCATATCAAGAGATAAATGATGTCTTCGCTCGGGAAGATCCGAATAACCAGTCTCTCAAGAACGAAATTGTTGGTCAGGTTGAGCAGTATGATTTTGTCTCTAGGTTACCTCCGTGTCTGAAATCTCAAAAGGGTTTTGCTGGCATTGTCCACGACTTGAAGCAAGGCATAGGGCAACACGATATACCCATTGCTAAATACATTCCACATCGATCTGCTATAGCACCATTACATTGTGACAATTGCTTAAATTGGGTAGAGCATTATTACAGGGATATACCATTGTTGCAGGATCAAGTAAAATGTCTAGATGCTCGGAATTCTTTACTTAAAAAAAAAAACAAGAGTTTAAAGCATGTGCAGAGCGAGAAAATAAAACACCCAAAAGATCCGGCAATATAATCATCAAAAATGCAACCAACTTCAATGCCATCATTGATTCGGAACTGTCTGATCCTTCGCTTGCTAATTTCTAATGGTAAAAATGATTTTGTTTGATTTTATTTCATTCTGTTATGAAAAGTCAAAATAGGAAGATTTAATTTCGATCTTTTTTCATAATAACAAGACTAGCTACAAAATCTCTGATTCTGTAGCCAGTTTATTTCTGAAAATTAGTTAGTATTATTTCCTGAATATCAATTTCGTTTTTGCTATCTAGAGGAAGATGATAATTATGTTGTGCGTTCAAAAAATTAGTTGGTACTACTTTTACTTATGATGTTGTTGATTAGGTGTTGTTGTGATCATGTGTTGATATTAATTTCTTAATGGAAAAAAAAGAAATTTACTTTATGCTTCACTTTCCTAGACGTAATGGAGGGGTTGTTACATATGGTATCAGAGAGGATTCAACCCTGCGACTGTGGATCGTCGCGCATTCCACTGTATTAAACCCATGATTGATAACTTTGTGCTAATTAAAATTTTAAACTGTCCATGCAGTAATCCTAGTTAGAGGACATCGTGGAGGTAGATGACATGGTACTTAGGGAGGAGGTGTTATGCCACCAATCACATCCACACCAGAGGGGTATAACCCCCAAGGAGAATAATAAGTCATGAGATAGGAGCAGATTGTTGTGGTGGATGTGGTCGGTGTGACGAGGTCCCTTCTGAGGATGTCAGAAGCCTTGATTAACAGACCGAATAGAGATGAGGGCAGCGTGCCTGTACCCCATGAGGGTTCACCGCCCGCTACAACTGGCAAAGTCAGATTTCACAGAGAACTCGAGAAGGGGAAGTTTTCCCATGTCCAGGGGTGCCATGGACCACTCAAATGATGGGTCAGGGTGAGAGAACATGAGACGTGTGTTGCACTTCATGACTACCCTCCCACTTGAAGGTCCGCATTGAATTCTTGTAGATAAAAGATAGTGCTCTTTTGTGGAGGAAGATGCTCCTACCTCGACTAAACTTGGCCATCGAAGTAGTGTTATGAGAACGGTTCGCGGAACAGTTATGGGAGAAGTAATTGTCAGAGGAATTTGTGGATTTCCAGCTCAAGGAGTTCAATTACTTACAAATAGGTGGTTGTATGATGTCAGAGAATGAGACCAGATTTATGGAGCTACTTCGATATGCCCCGCAACTAACACAGAGAATATGGAGGACATGAAGTTTGTGTTTGGCCTCAGCTCCAACTTCATGTGAAGGTGAGGATCTTAATGCCTCAGACATTGCACAATGAATTCCAGTGGGCCCCATAGCTAAGGAAGAATTGAATCAGAGGAGTCAGGGCAGGACTCCTGCAAGACTGTCTGGACTGATGAATTTAGGTGCACAGCAGCATCAAACACCAGCCAAATAAGACATCAAGGTATCAAGATACTTCTAGAGGACCCTTGTTATCGACACCATGATGATAGGTTCCTCCAAAGAGGAATCCCTGCATGGGACCACCGCATCAATGGTAGTTTCGCCAACAACAACAGTTTATGCCTATCAGCAGAACGCACCAGGATCTTAGGATGGTAGGCCAACAAGTTCTACTTAGGTCTAGGAGTACTAGACTGAAGATGGGTGTTGGATCTGTGGAGAGCCACCATACCAGCAAGAATGTCTGGTTGAAAAGGCCAGAGCAGATGGGTCAACAAGAGTCGCTACCATTGTAGAGGTGGGAAAGGCTCACAAGATTCATGACCACAGTGAATAACCACCAGGCCAAGCACCAATACACTGTGCTTGAGATGTAAGACACTATAGCCAACCAAACTTTTTTTTTTGGATAGAGCTAGGTATTACAGAAGAGCATGTGCAAGGATGCAAGTTATATGCATTCTTAGCGCTGAACGAAAAGGGCATGGAAGAAGGATTAGAAAACCCTCCGATAGTACAAGAGTCTGCAAAGTGTTCCTAGAAGAGTTATGTGGTTTCATGCTCGAAAGGGAATTATAATTTACCATCGAATTAAAACCTGGAACTAAACTGATAGCAGGAACACCTTATCGAATGTTGGCCCTTGAGCTACAGGAGTTGAAAATGCAACTGAAAGTGATGTTGGACCTAGGAATTATACGTTTGAGTGTGTCACCTTGGCGTGTGCCTGTTATTTTCATATGGAAGAAGGATGGGTTGTGGATAGTCTGCATTGACTACTGTCAATTGAACAAGGCAACAATCGATAACCATTATCCATTTCCTAGAACAAACGATTTGTTTGATCAAATGAAAGGTGCGATGGTGTTTTCAAAGATCGACCTGAGATCGGGATACCACTAGTACAGATCGTGGAGGAAGAAATTCCTAATACCGCATTCAAGATGAGGTTGGGACATTATGAGTTTACCATTTTGCCGTTTGGACTGATAAATGCCCCAGGGGTATTCATGAGCTTAATGAATGGGGTGTTCCACGAATACTTGGAAAATTTTGTTCAAGTACTCATTGACAACATTAGATATATTCTCGGATGATGGAAGAACATGATGAACATTTCTACCTGGTACTACAATGTTTACGAGAGAACAAGTTATAAAGGAAACTGATGAAATTATCTATTTATCAATTGTGGATTCATGATTTAGGGCATGTTATCTCCGACAAAGGAATCGATGTGGATCCAGCGTTGGTAGATGCTATTATGCATTGGCATGCATTGAAGATTGTACCAAAAGTATGTAGATTCATGGTTTTAGCTAGATATTATTGACGGTTCGTCAAAGGTTTTTCGAATATAGAAAATTCGATTACGTAATTGCAGAAGAAAAACAACAAGTTTGTGTAGACCATGAAATGTAGGGAAGCATTTTGAAGGCTCGGGAGATATTGATGACCACACCGATAGTAAAGGTCCTGGACATGGATGAGGACTTCTTGGTATGCACAGATGCATCCAAGGAAGGCTTAGGCAGAATTTTGATGCAAGAAGGTTGAGTGACTGCTTACATCTCAAGGAAGTTAAGAAAGCATGAGGAGAACTACACAATGCATGAATTGGAATTATTTCCCAATGAGTAAGCCGTGAGAGTGTGGGGACACTACCTGATTGGATGAAAATTTGAACTAAAAATGGACCACTGTGGTTTGCAACACATTATTTTTACGCAAAGTGACTTGAATGCAGGACAAAGGCATTGGTCATAACTGCTTAGTGAGTATGATTTTGAGATGACCTACATAAAAGGAATAGTGGACAGAGTTGTAGATGCATTGAGTCAGAGACCACTTATATTTTTGGTGATACCTCTCCAGATGAATCTTCGTGAAAATATTCTAACTATGTAGCACGACAATGACTGGTATAAAGAGGTTAAGGAAATAGCGGACAAGACACCATGTTGGTACCAAAATTTGCGGGATTTACTGTGGACAATGGAAAATTAATGAGATATAATAATAGGATTTATATACCGCCTAACAAAAAGTGATAAATTTGATCTTAAGCGAATATCATAGGGCAGTATGCATGGCTCATCCAGGAGTCATGAAGATGAGGGAAAACCTTTATCCCTTGTTCTTCTGAAAGGGAAGAAGGTGGACATAGTTAGCTATGTGGCAAGGTTCATAGAATGTCTATGCATGAAGGTTGAACATAGACATCTGGTTGGATTACTACAGCCACACATCTTTCCATAATCAAAATGGGAGGCCATTTTGATGGAATTTATTGTTGGATTGTCATTGATGACAAGGAGGCATGACTCAATTTTCATGACAGTTGACACTCTCATGAAGAGTGCACATTTTATTCTTGTGCGTATGAAATATGAGGCACCTAACATAGCTAGAATTTTTTCAACAAGATTGTGAGACTTCCTGGCATGCCTAAAAGAATCATATCTAATAGAGGATCAGTGTTTACAAGACAATTTTGGACTAGTTTCCAAGAGGCCTCGAGAACCCAACTTAACTTTAGTACTACATATCACCCTAACACAGACATGAAAACCGATAGAATGAACCAAATTGTGGAAAATATGTTGCGTATGTAAGTGTTAGACCATCAAACACGTTGGGAAGAGTTATTTCCATTAGTAGAGTTTGCATACCACAAAAACTATCAAGGTAACATTAAGATGGCACTATTTGAGTTTCTCTACAGGCGAATGTTTCAACCACCATTGAGTTGGGATCGAATTAGTGGGACCAGAAGTGATCCAAGAAATGCAAGAACAAATACAAATGATAAGAAAAGGGGTTGGAAGAAGCACAAGATCAGAATAATTTTTTTTCTGATGTGCATCGCGTTGACCATTTATGAAGTTGGTCTATTGACTAATCCTGCCTCATTCTTTGAGGCAATGCACGATGTTTATATTGTATTTGTTTGCGACATTATGTTAGTGATCCTACACATGTGATTTCCTTGAGTCCTTGCAGGTGTCAGATGAGGGTTCTTTCATGGTAGATCCAATCCACATTCTAGACCCTCACATTCAACAACTACAGATTCGAACCATTGATCGGGTCAAGGTCCAATGGGAAAATTATTGTCCACACTCAGCTATCTGGGAGGACCCATATGATATGCGCCAACAATTTCCATTTTTGTTTGATAGTTAGACATTTATATCTTGTCAGTTACTTTATTTACTGCACATGTAAACTGTGAAACTTTGGGATGAAGTTTAAAACAAGAGGGTGTGTATGTAACACATCATTCTTGTGCGCACATTATATGACTTGTTATTTAAGGACACTTGCATACAAGTGATCTGATTCAATATATGATTTTTTGTTTCACTTATGGATTATGATGATGATGTTCTGGATTATGATATTAAATGTTATTTGATATATATGTATAGATAGGTGTTATTGATGGGTTTCTCCCGAGTGTGCAAGACACTTGACAAAATGAGGATTTCGATGGCATCAATGGACCACCTTAGACTCTAGATCAAGTCAGGGGGTGGAGTGCATATGGTTTGGGTATTTCTATTTTTTCATCTGTGACATATGAATGGGTATATTATGATGTTGTTTATGGATTGTTGACAATGTTTTGTTTATGGATGCATGCTGATGATTGCTTGCTAATCAGACTCACATAAGGAGTAAATGGGCCACGCACAACAACTATATACTAAGGGAGAGGTGTGGCAGCATCCCTGACAGAACCTACTAGCACTCTCGTCGTGGCTCGAATTGTAGATTAACGATTACCTAGTTCGAGAGATCCTCGATGTCGTGAGGATAGACTGACACAGTCGCTCACGAAGATTCTAAGGGGTGTGAAATCATGTAGGGTTCTTATTCATTAGATAACCTTAGTCTCTCACAAGGTCACCTGATGGAATATTGAGTCCAAGGGCTGGACACCTACTAAAATCAGTCAAAGGTGAGTGGCACCCTTGGAGCACGTAGTGCGTCTTGAAGGGCATGTCGCATAATTGAAATTTGAAACAAAGGAGAGTAGCACCCTTGGAGCACATAGTGCCTCTTAAAGGGCATGTCACATAATTAAAATTTTAAACAAAGCTGAGTGAAACCCATGGAGCACAGAGTGAGTCTCAAAGGGCATGTCGTGGAATTTTAAAAAGAAGGGACGAGACAATGAATCTAGGTGGCCTAGAAAACTGAGCAAATGTTAAAGCTTGTAAAATTTTGAACACTGTTGAATTAATTAATGGATTAATTAATTATAGAATGATTTTATTAATCATAGTACCTAATGGTCTAATATTTTGCAATTAAAAATCTAGATAAGCTTAAGTCTAGGTTAATGGGAGGACAAAAATAAATTTTATAAAATAACTAATGAGGGGTGAATTAAATCAATTTAGGAAATCAATGAAAATAAAATAAATCTAAAATACCAAATTAGAAATTAACTTAAGAAGGGAATAAAGAATAAAAGAATGTGTAAGCATGGAAGGGTATCTAGAGTCTAGTCTAACTAGGAGATGTCCCCTATTTTAACTCAAATCTGTTTTAGAAAGGAGTTAGTCATAAATGGGAAATAGAGGGAATAAAGGGAAAACTAGGAGTAATTTTAGGAGCGCTTTTAGGATGGGTGAGGGAATTTGACATTTAATTAAATTAAATAAGTGAATTTATTGGTGCAAATAAGGGAATGGGTGAAAAGTGTATGGGGGAAATAATTCCTAATTATTTTTTATTAAAACAAATTAAACGTGCAAATGGAAAGTGGTCACTAAGAAAAACTCTATAAAAGTAATGGCATAGAAGAGGAATGGATCATGAATGGTATGTGTAAAGTTATGTTGCCATAATTTCTATGACTGATTTTTCTTATGAGATTTGGGATACCCAACTCGAAAAGCAGAGTGGTAGCTCGGCCCTGCAGGGTGAGATGAGAGATAGATTTTTCTCTAGTTTTATGTGCATGGACCCCTTGTGGCTCGAGAGGATAAGGGGGAAGAAGAGTATCCCTAGCGTTGGATTGGAGGTACTGGTGAAGTCTTCACGATTAGCAAGTGGGAGCTGGATACAACGCAAGCATGGGAGAACATCTTCACCTACGTCATCGTCGGCTACAGTATTCTTGTTGAAGATTTTAAATGTAGTAAGATTTAAATTGTATACATGTATTGTTATGGTATTCGGTTCAAGATTTTATTCGCAATGAGATTTAGATTTGTATATGTAATGCTGCGGTATTCTTGTTCTAGGTGATTACCTGAGTTGATAAACTAATGATCAAGGCCAAATGACCTATGTAGTGGTTTTTATTTTACAATATGTTTATTCCATACAATTGTTAAGGATGGGTGTATTAAAAGACAGTAGGTGTATGTTTTAGTAGATAAATTTTATGGGATAAACCATCTTCTTTCCATTGTGGCGGTAATGTGATTCTTAGAAGTACTATTCCATATGTTAGATGTATGAAGTACACAACAAGTGGTTTCAATGATATTCTAGGCTAATGGGAGACCTTCATTTGTTTCCCACAGATTCTCCCCACAATGAGAAACTCCTGGTGATATTCCATTTCAATCTACACTTCCCTTCTCATCTCTTCTTCAATCCATGTCCCTAGATCAAATCGCATTGCATCTAGTCGCTTGGTGTTCTTGCTCCATTGTACTAGTTGTAGGTAACAAAGGACTATACAGAAGGAATGATTACCCTGGGTGCCCTGGAGGTTGAGATCACAACTCCTTCACCCTTAGAGCCCTTGATACAGATGTGATGGTCATGGATATCAATCCTATGGGGAGTAGCATCCTAGATTCACTTTCTCGCTAACAACAAAAGGATGAGGTTCATGGATTTTCTTCCCACGAGTATGGATGGTGAAGTGATATTGGGAAAGATTCAATTCGGGGCTCCTTCATATTGTTGAGTACCTTTAAAAAACCTTTAGTTCAGAGGGTAATAATATCCTAAGGTGTTAGGTTATTACTCTGTGCTTGTTTAAATAGACTGCATTTTTTTTCCCTCTCCTTGCATGGAATATTTTCTAGGAAACCCACTCTCAGTTTGTTGAAATGAACTATTTTTTCCCTCCCCTTGTATGGGGTATTTTCTTGGAAACCCCCTCTAAGTTTGCTGAAAGAGAAAGGGTTTTTTTCCCTCTCCTTGCATGGTAGATTTGCCAGTAAACCCCCTCTACGTTTTTTTGACACAGACTGTGTTTTTCCCTCTCCTTGTGTTAGCACTGAGAGTCATTGTCAGATTGCATGAGGATAAGCCCAGTACCCATCAGATCTTTTGGTGGATGTTGGTTTTATATGAGTGGAGGTCAATGGAAAAAACTCAATATATGAATGATGTTCAACACATAACTGCACAATAAATTCATAGGGAAGTGAGGGCCACATTAACTTTAGTCAGTAAATTGATTTAAAGAAAAATTAAATGGAAGACTTAGTGAGGAAGGTGAACGAGACTGCTATGGGCGTCAGGCCTTCTAGCAGCTCTGAGAAGAAAAACCAAAACTCAAGAGCATTCTTGAGCTCGAGTTCAAACACTAGAATATGTCCAAACAACACAGTTACAACCACAAAATGATCAAATCTCCATCATCCTACAAATGCAATAACTCGACTGGATCTTCCATGCCCGAGCCATATAGTGTGAGAGGGAATAGAAACACTCGGAACTCAGTAAAACTAACCATGATACTGCTATAATCAAACATCCATTAGAAAAGTATAATGATCCTCAACTGGATCATCCATGCCCGAGTGTTTTAAACAACTTTTAGAGACAAAATGAAAAGAAACAGGAAGATGACTTCTATTAACATGAAAGTATCAAATTGATTACATAACTAGAGAACAGCTCTGGCATCACAAGCACTAAAAAATTGGGAGCTCTGCTCAACCAATTGACAACTAACAAAATATTAAAACCATCTATTTAAACTCAGAATAATCCTCCACCACCAAGAATGTGATCTGATCATTACATTCAAAGAATTGTGTCTGAGAAGTCTTCTGTCAGACTATGCATGTATCCCTCTATCAGACATGAGCTCAGATCGACATGGATCTGCAAGAAAATATGCTCCCACGGGTACCATGGGCTGACAACTCCAGATCCTCCATGCCTTCCATTTATGGGGTGAGTTGAGGTTTCAACCACCAAACATGCCCTCCATTAACTACTTTTCCTCAAAGATTGAACGAGAGTTAATGCTCAGGGAGAGGCCACGTGCTTCTCTTAGGTAGGGTTCCATATCAACATTTGATTACGGGGCTACTTAGAGGTGGTTTAGGTTCAAACCAATTTTGGGCCTGCAATCCATGATCTTTCACCACGTAGCACTTTCGCCTTACCATGGTTTCCATTGTGGGACCACTTAAGAAAATTATCGCCTGATCATGTTGTGCCCTCGCAATGGACTGTGGTCATAGATCACGTCCTGAGCTGAGATATAGGGTGCACCTGCCAGATTTAGTGCCACCACCAATCTTAACCACTTGCCATCTTTAGAAACTGCCAAACTGTGCCCTAGGGTGGGAACGTTATTTTTTACGTTGAATAATAATACCTCCTAGAGGATGATCCAACGTGGAACTCCTGGTGTCACCATGTTGATGTGTCATTGTCGAATAGGTTCCAAGTGTCATGACCGATGAGTCCGCCAGATGTCCATATTGATGACTGCCATGCCCTCTTAAATAGATGGTTGAGATCTCCTTCGGGTCTCGGGGCTCTAGGAAAATAAAAAATCAAATCTTGCTTACCTTCTATGATTTTATCTGGAGCTATGGATCTAACGACACGTGGTTCTCTGCAAGATCAATGGCTCATGCTTATTTAGGGACTTTGGGAATTTTTTCTCTAGCACTATACTTCACGCAATTTTGGACTCTCGAAATATTGTGAGCCACTAATCCAATATTCACAGGGTATCCCCATCATTGAAAACTAATCCCGCTTGCTTGAAAGATTAAAATTACCTGTTTCTTGTGCCCCAAGACCGAAATGGACTAGTATGAAAGAAGCGCTTTGACACTTCCTGTGCAGACCATGAACTCAGACAAATTGTTTCCTCTTGGAAACTATATGTGATAACACCTTGCATGGTTTATTTTCTAGGAATACCATCTCTGCATTTGTTGAAAGTGGACTGCAATTTTTCCATTGAAGTCCCTGCGGGTTAGAAAGAGGTCTTCCCAGTTCTTATTTTTTGGATGTGCCTCTCTGGCAATCTCTATGAAGAAATCATTCTGTGTTTTGGTACTTAAATCATTGCCCAATTCACTAACACCACCTGGCTCCATCCCCAGAAACCCGATTGTAATCAACCTGTTCAACGAATTTTAAAATCCATGTACTCCACCAGTTTACTTGCTTTAATTCTATAGTGCACCTGTCATATTTTTAGTCGAGTTGAGAATGGTCTATTGTGGAAGCTTCCCATAGGGATAAGTAGACTATATCCCTTTTGTCTCTTGATCTTAGGAACACATACAAAAAGGGGCATATGAATTTTTATCAATGGGGATTCACTACTCTAGTTAATCATGGTTTTTTGTTTAAGAATAAATTTTGTTCTTCTAACATTAGGAAAGGAATCGTCCTTGTCTCAATATCCCTAGAAAGGCAAAAAACTTCTCTAACTGTTATTGATTGATATTGGTGGTCTTCCTCAAAGTGTTGATGGTTGTTACTTCCACATGTTTTGGTAGGATAAATGCATTTTTATTTAATTTTTTGAACGTTAAATTATTGTATCTAAGTTTATTGTTTGATCATCGATTTTTGTAGTCCTCTAAAAACTCTTCTCTATGGTTGTTTTAGAATAAAAGTAAGTAGATTTTCCTCCTCTAAGCTAGGGAATAACTACAAATCTACATTTTAGTTTATGATATCCTCCCTGTAGGGATATTCCCTACTTTAGTTGATGATTTTATTGCTCCTTTCTCTTGTGAGATAGTGAAGACCAAAGGTCCCAATTGTACAAAAAATACACCCTCTTCCTTGAAAGATCTTATCTTTTGTCCTTGTATCAAACTTGATAAAGGAAACTTCATTCTCCAACATCCCTTTCTTTGCAGAATCTTAATGAATTGATTAAACTCGCAATAACTGGATTCGTGTAAACTAATTAAGGATGATTTATTCAATTCACTTTTGATTAGTCACGCATCACAGAAGGATTGTGGATTATATTTAATTCAGTAAATGTCATGCTATCTATGAGTCTCAACTCTGTAGTGTCATTGTTACTCTAGGAGGTCATCTCTACAGTGTGTTAGAGGTAACTCTGACTACTTCCACTCCATTGATCTTGAAAAAACAATGTATAAAATTAATCTCTCAGACCATAAAGTTTTCCCTCTTCACGATCCAGCCCAACGGTGAACAAGAGGTCGTTGTGACCACTACAACCTTGGCCCAAGAAATTTCTATATAGCAGAAGTAGGTCGATGATATTTTAGAGTAGCATGAAGAGACTGAGAGTCTTCCATATTCTCATCATAGCTCTCTTGGCCACAACCCTTTTCAGTTTTACTTGGGGTTCCAACCATCAATCCCCATTGATATAGATCTTTTTGTTTCATCTTCACCAACATATTACTCCCACACTTAGGCCAAGGCATATCATGCATCTAGATCTATTGAATGGATCCATCACCTCCAATAGGTTCATGACATCCTTCCACAGGTAAATTATAAGAAGGACATCTACTTCAACAATGAAAGTGAATCAGCAAGGTTAAGATTCAACATAACTTTCCCCATGTTCTAAGGGAACTTGATGCAATAGGGACCATTTCTTCCTAATGGGGGAGGACTTATCTAGGTGGATCTTGGTGGCCAACCACCTTTTCCACTGAATCAATATTTCGAACTTATGGTGTTGATAAACCATGATATTCACCCTTTTGATAAGGAATGGAATGGAATAACATCTTCATTTGTTACTTACAAACATCATGTAATGATATACTAGTGGTCTTATGTACATGCCTACAACATAGCGTTAATTCACTAAATCACATTAGAAATCTGCAGTTAGGTGCACTCTAGATATATTTTGGATGCGTGACCACCCGAGAAGTCCTAGTGTTTTACATGCCTATGACCTTTTATAAACTTAGATTAATTTATCCCACATGCATCATGGTAATTTTTCTCCTCTCATTATCTCATGTATAATTGAGGTGAAGGAGGCCCTTTAAGCATGAAACATTGAAATGGAGTGTTATGTAAATCTTCTTTTGAATTAAGTGTAGCCAACATCTCTTTATTTTCAAAGATTAACTATCCCATTCTTCTAGTTTGTGTTCTAGATTGTTTTTCTATCTTATTCGTTAATAGAATTTGGGTTTCATTGATTTTTTTGTTCTCTGCTATATTGTTGTGTATGTCATTGTTATATATTTGTTATGTTTCTACCTTCATGTCATTCTCAAAACAATTTGGATCATCTCAAGCCTCAAACTTGCCTTCTATCGAATCCAGTGTTGTAATACTCAAACATTATTTACCTATATTCAAAAATAGAAGTAAATTACCTTCGGATCTTGCAATGGACCTCAAAATGACATCCAATGAAGTGGCCAAGGAATCTTTTCTTGGTTATCTCGTTCCCCTTAATTGATTTATAGGTGTTCGTAATGTATCCAACACCTCATCAATTTGGGTGTTTAGGTTGGGTGGTTTTTGTGGGTTGGGGTTTTCCTCACCTTGGTCTGTTGGTTGGAAGTTTACATTATGTCTGGGTTCTATTTTATAATATATGTTGAAATTTAATAAAGCATGAAATATAAAATATTTTTTTTTAATTAAAATATAAAATTACAATAAACATGAATACATATTTTAAGAAAATAAAAAAACCATAAAATAATATCATTTCTTGTAAATTCTCTATAGTTTTTTTTAAAGGGGAAATGTTAGGAAATGTAAGAGCTAAATCTCTAAATTTTTTAGATGATATTTTTCTATAATATTACAAATTTATATAATTTAAATTCTTTTAGAATATATCAAATTAATTGAATAAAAGTAAAAATTACTAAAATGGGAGGAAAATAAGAGAAATCAATCATACGAGGCTTGAATGTGACATGGTGGCAAGATATTGATAGAGATCCACCTCTCTATTTCCTCAATGAGGGTAAACATGTGAGTGTGATGTGTGCAAATGGGCACGAATTGTGCCCACAACCCATTAAAATTGTTATATAAGAGGAAACCATGCTCATTATTCTTAGTAATAGACATGCATTCTTAAGAACATGCACACATTGTTAAGAACGTGCATGAATTCCTACCGACGAAACTATGTGGCAAGATGAGTGGAGATTTGAGATTTTCCAAACCTATAGCTTCAAGAACATGTGTTCATTCCTGATAACATGAATGCATTCCTACGAGTGTGCATTCATGCTAACCCCCTTGCCACTTTCTTTTCCACCAACTTTGTGCCATACCATTATATTTAAAAGAAATTGGAGGGAAAATAAAGTGAGGGTTTGATTTGGTCAAAAAGGGGAAATATCTTGTAGGACCAGAGGAAGGATAAATAGAGGGGTAACCCTTCTATTTGGAATGATGATTTGATATCTTTTTTATGTGCTCTTTCCGCCAATTTTTTGTTAGGGTTTGAAAAAAGCCTTCCATTTAAGTTTAGTTTCGGTGGTGCAATATCCCCACTAGCTAGACAAGTAGGTGGATCCATCGTAGATCCTCACTTGAGATCGTTGTGGAGTTTGGCTTCATCCTGGAGAGAATTTTAGAGATTCATCAGCTTGCACAGAGGATTTATGACATTTTGTAGAGAAGGTTCATCATATAGTCTATAGGTCACAAGAGGGTTTTGGAAAAACCATGAAAGGAGTCAACCTTGTGGTTTGAGCACAGGGTGTCCCATGAGGCCCCCCGTGTTTTATAGCCTCATCTTGTTAGCCCCTATGTAATTTAATATCATAGGCCAGAATTGGGTGTGGGCGGAAGTACTAATATAGTGATTATTTGAAAGCAGATCAAGACAACATCGGTGAGGATTGATCGTCAGAGTAGTATGGATCAAAACATGAGGAGGTTTTTGAATCATCACCAGGTTTCTTGATTTTTTATTTGTTAATATATATTGTAGCTTCTTGTAGATAATAGATCTGTTGTGTTGAGGAGGGTTTACCAGTTGTTGTTACAACCATTAGTGATTTTTGTATTGTTGTGATTTGGGTTCTCAAACCATAATAAGATGTCATGGTTATCTTCTAAATTATCTTTGTAATGGATGCATGTGATATGTTTAATAATATTCCTATCTATGAGTAGTGATCTCATCATCTCTAACACAAATAATTTGACAACATTTATACTAAGAAAAGTAATACTTTGATCACAAAAATATTATTTACGTCTATCCTATTTGGGTACATTACAGTGGTATTAGAGCTAGGGATTCTTCCATCCTGCAACTGCATTGATTCCTAAGAGGAAAAGGCATGGAGGACAACCCATTCAAAATTCACCAGAAAGAAAAATAGAAGCTAGCCAAACAGAGTCAGGAGGAGAAGAGGCAGGAGGAAGTATGGGAGACAACCATGATGGAGTTATTCTCCAAATATTAAAATATCTAGTCAAGGGATAGAATGAGGCATCCTAAAGACAATAATAAATTTCAAGGTTCCAACAACAAACCCTCGAGGTTCCCACAAAACCAGTGGGTCAGTGAGGGAATGTGAATGGTGCAAGTTAAGGAGGCCACATTAGATCCCATTAGGGTGACATGATACACACAGAGGGTATAAATAACCATACCCGAGCTCATAGTGGGAGCCTATGAATTCCTAGACCCCTATTATCAGCATTCTTGGTAGGACAACCTATATGAGCACAGGAGATTCAAGATCAACAACTTGATGTCAACTCCTCATACATGGACTATGAGATGTTAGATGAAGATATCTAGGATAAATTTTCATATATAGACTTCCACACCCTCAAGCAGAGGAACAAACCAAGGGAGTGGAACATAGAATCCTAGAATCAACAAAACTTTGACCTCATGCATAAGGCGGGCATGCTGACTATCCCATATTTTGACGAATCTATCAGGAGAACAACCAAAGCATGGGTGCATAAGTTTGAAACTTACCTCCAAATTAACTAATGAATGAATAAAAAGAGGTTAATTATGTCACCCTACTCTTGGAAGGATAAGCTCATGAGTGACGGTACCATGGACTAGTGACATTGGGGCATGCCAACATCACTTCATACGTAGATTTAAATTGGATTTTGATGGAAAGGTTTGAAAAGAAGGTCCCTAAGACACACGTTGGGGAGTTGGAATAATTGAGATAGATAGGTACACCATATGCATACATCACATATTTTCAACAGAATGGCAGTCATCGTGACATATATTTCTCAGCAATGGTTGGTGTTGTTGTTCACGGAGGGTCTAGTTGAGACCATGAGAGGATGGGTGAAGAAATTTAGACCAACCACACTCCAGGATGCCATCATGAAGACTCAGGATATGGAAGACACAGTCCCCAAGAAGACATCCACAAAACAAATTATCCCATAGAAGGGTCAGGTGTCAAAACCTCCCCATAAGACATCGAAAGGGAAGGACATGTTGGATGAGGAAATTGAGAGACAAATAAGGAGGAAGAATCTTTAATATAGTTTAAAGGAGTCATGGGAATAGGGTCATTGATGTATAGGAAAAGGTAAATTCCACTATATTAAGGTAGTTTCCAACAAGTAGGATGATAGTTATGATGAGCGCATTGGACAAGACAATGATGATCCATCACACCTACATGCTACAAAGCATGCACCATTGCAAGATAGCACCAAGGGAGTGACCATTTCCACACTTTTAGAAGTCAATAAATATTACATCTTGAGGGTGAGAGGAATTTTGCATGGGTAGAGGGTTACAACATTGATTGACAATGGGGCCACCCACAACTTCATTCATGTTGCACTTCTCAATAGGAGACAAATCCTTGTAGAGGACTTTGATGGATTCAATGTAGTAGTATCATATGGGTAAAACATGGTGTGTACTTAGATGATCAAGGGATTGGAAGTAAAAATGGGAAACTATATGTTGACCAATGACTTTTATCATGTATATTTAGTAGATAGTCATGTGGTGCTAGGATTTCAATAGTTGTACTCATTGGGAGATATCTTCATGAATTATTGGGACATGAGGATGGAATTATAGGACAAGTGTGGAAAAAAAGTCATCCTAAGAGGTATGTCGATAGGTTCCCCTAGAATCGTGTCTAATAAACACATGGAGACCCTTTTTATACACGGGGATGTGGATTGCACAACATAGTTGTAACACCCTATTTCTTCCAATTTGTAATTCATCATAAAATAGGAATTACCATGCTAATGCATAAGGACAATGTAAATGTATTATTGTGTGAGTTGCCAATGACTAACTGTGGGGGTGAAGCCTTGAAAGTACTGGCCATGATATCACTAGAAGAAGAATGTGAAAACTATGAGAGAGGGTTCATTATGACAAATAACCCCAAATCTCCCTTGATAAGGATGACAACCCTCCTTCGAATCCCAAGGAAAGAAATCAGTTAATGAAGAAAGGAATGGTGGTTGAATAATCAACCACCCCCATGAATGGAAACATGGGATGCCAGCCCAAAGTACCGCAGGGACCTGCAGACCTGAGCTTCCTTCTAACAGAAGGAACATAATAGGTCGGCAAACCTTCCAACGTAAGAGGGATACACATGGGAGAGGAGATACTAGACAAAGGGAGCGTAAGCTCGCAAGGGAGATGCGTGGAGCTCTCCAGCGAGTCATGAACTGAAGGCCATGAGCTTGATGTTGAGGAGCATCTGAGAAACATTTCCAAGGCCATAAACGAAAGAGAAAGCTCTGAGTTGCAGAGAATAGGACCCGAGCAGAAGCTGGGACAGAGACATAACTCCTAAGAAGTGTGAGAATTCCCTGGTGATATCACAGCTTGGCATGGGGATGGACAAAGTGCTAAGAATGAATGCCTCTAAGCCTATGGTTAGGTGGAAGGATGAACACCCATAGTTAGTTGGTTGGCAGCAACCTGTAATAGATAAGTGATTTCCTACCCTATGTAATTTAGCTGTAACTGTGTATGAATTGGTTATACTGTGTATGTTTCAGGAATTGTGCATATTTATTAATGGATATACTGTATCTCCCTTATTTCTGCTTGATTGTATAACTAGGCCAATAAGAAATTATATAGTTAGGAGATGATTTTATACTCGTAAACACTTGTTTCCTGTGGAGGCATAAGCTAGAGTCACGAACTGTGTGTTCGTCGACCCCAGACACAATTTCATGTGCACATGCCAACCCTCCTAATTTTTTAGAGTCCTTGGAGGACGAAGTTTTTTAAGCTCAGGAGAGCTAGTGTAGATCAACACAGGCTCTCTGCAATCCAAGCTGAACCCAGAACTCCTTAAGTCCTGGACAATCTCAGGAAGGATTGCACCGTTGTGTGCAAGAACCGTGCATGGAGTGCAGAGGTCGAGAAACCCTTTGGAGGTTTCAGAGTGTATGAAAGCTCAAGAGTGACAAATAGACCGTGATTAAAATTAGATTTGAACCGTTGGTTCAATTCAAGAAATAGAGGTGAGGATTTCCTGAAAGTCCTGAAGGGCGAATCACCGAGTCGCAGGGGAAAATATGGACCGTTGGAGCCTACGTCTAGAAAACCGGAGAAGAGTGCGCAAGAGAATATATCTGAACCACCAGATCGAGTGCAAGGGATTGATAGCCATTGAATCCAAAAAAGGTACACGAGGTTTAACCTGGTGCATGCAGGGGAGAGAGGACTTGTCAAAGTCCTAAAAGTCCCGCAGTATACGAAACCCCGATGCGCTCTGTGGATGAGCTAGTTTAGTGTGAATAAGTTTCGGTGTTTTGACATTCGGGAAACTAGAGGGAAAGTCCCCTCATCTTCGCAAGTCACGAAATCCCGGTATACGAAACCTCGTTTCACTCTGTGGATGAGTCGGTTTAGTGTGAATGAGTTTTGGCATTTTGGCATCTGGGAAACCAGAGGGCAAGACCCCTCATCTTTGCAAGTCATGAAATCCCAGTATACAAAACCCCGATGCACTCTGTGGATGAGTCAGTTTAGTGTGAATAATTTTTTGCATTTCAACATCTAGGAAACCAGAGGGCAAGACACCTTGTCTTCACAAGTCGCAAAATCGTAGTATACGAAACCCCGACGCACGATTAAGACCGAGTGTCTTTCAACACCCTTAAGATCAGGAGGGATAGTGACTGTCAGATCTAGATCAATGAGGGTCGTTGATCTCATACACGAATTCCCATATCAAAATTTGGGGATTGGAGTGACAAGATATTTGGAGTAGCTGCATCATGAACTCCCGGTTCACGAAACTCCGAAAAGATCTAGACCATTGGATCCAAATCATTGAGGATCATTGGATCTCGTACAATAACTCGCATATCGGAGTTCGGGGAATGGAGTCACCAGTGGTTTGGGTTGTTTCATTTAGAACTCCTGGTTACCAAAATCCCAGTACGGCCAGGACTGTCGGATCAGGGGGAGATTCGCAGTGGTCGATCTCATCAAAGGTAAGATTTCGGGTTTCGGGGTTTGAAGAGTCGAAAGGCTTGACTCTCTTGCATCACTGAGTAGCGAAATGAGGAAGGTGCCTCTTGGCTTGGCCTTTAGTTATAACCAACGATCACATGGAGGTGGATAAGGGAAGATCTAGCCTACGCTAGGCCTCCATAGGAATTCAGGGATTCTATCCCTTGAAGGAGAGTGAAAAAATTATTTTTGCAGTAGTGGGTATGTGACAAATTGGTATTAGAGCATGGTTACAACACTTGGATTTCTTGGGCTCATGTACGAGTCACGTAATGATATTTTTTTATCTGCATTTTCTCTTTAAGGAGAAGGACTGCAGAATGAAACTGTAATTTGTGAAATTCTACGAAATTCCAGCAAAGGAATTATATTGTTCCTTTGTCAAAATGATAACTACTTTTATAGGAGTGGGGATGCACTGATCAATATTACTGATAAGACCTGAGTATGAATAACAGAGGTGGAATAAATTGTTCTATGAAGCTACACGAGCCAGAAAAGGGACATGAACTGTGTTGTTCTGTTATAGTGTGGCGATGGCTACCTACTAAAACAAGTAGAGTCTCTTGCAATTGAGATGGTTGGTTAGGTAAGAATTAAGATCCTCATGAAGAACTCCTTCCTGATTTAGGAAATCTGGTAACGACTGGTAGGATCCTTAGAAAGTTATAATTACTGTATTATTAAAAGACTAAACCCTGAGCATATAACTCCTCACGATTGAGAGCGCTGATGAAAATATGTAGGGTCAGATTATCTGACCTATAATGGTTAGAATCGACAACAAGGATAATCGGTTTAAACAAGATTAAGAGGAGTCCTTTGGGACTGTTTCTAATTCCCAAGAGTGACCCTTTTTGGTTGTTCCCATAAAGAGAGGGTAGCATTCATATGAGTTATGACTATGAGATTAGTCCTGTAAGTAACTTAAAATCTCAGAAAGGGTAGCAGGGAAATTTCATATGCCGAGTGTGCATATAGACCACAAGGAGTGCATATAGAAACAAGCTTGTGTTAAAGTTTGAAAGCTCTAGAGATTGAACACAAAGGTTGATTCCAGAAGAGTTGATACCAAGTTCGCGACTGGAAGTCATTGAAAATATGAATAGACAGTGGAATTCTTAGAGGGAGGAATACCGAAATTTCGTGAACCGTTAGATCTAGTAGACCAGTAGAGAAGAGAAGGATGATAACCTCTCATCACTCACAAACTCAAGAGGAATAGTATCCGTTAGATTTTAATCAACAAGAGCCATTGATCTAGAGCTTCGAGGTTTCGTCTATTGGGAAAATGGAAGTGAAGACTTTCCCAAAGTCGTGCAAGGTAAATCATCGATTCAATCAGGGCCGTTGGTTAGCAGATGACCTGAACCGTAGATCCGGTGTAATCGGATCTTCAGGAGTCATAGGTTTAGAAGTCAACGGGCATAGTTTTGAGAACTCGCATGTCATAAAATCCCAACATCCAACCTGATCCATTGGATCGAGACAAGCAGTGGATCATTGATCTGACGCATACACATTTTAGGGATTCGAAATTGGGAGTTAGGAGGTGAAGACTCTGCCAAAATCCTGAAAGGTGGAAAGCTGGGATTTGATCAGGACCATTGATTGGAAGAGAGATCTGGACCATGGGATCTAGGTTGTCAGTCCCTCATGGATCAGAATTTTGGGAAATAATGGAGCATTGTCCGTGGATTTTCCGAAACACGGGATCCTGATGCGTGTCTAGGAGTTGACCCCAGGTTCTAAGAGAAGGGTCATGCGAATAAAAGAGCCGAGAAAACCTTAGCCTCGGTCTTTCGGGTTTTTTGGATTTCGGGGATAAAGGAACTAGAGTTCCTTGCAACAGGAATCCCAAAATCGTGAAATGTGAAGCGCCTTTTAGTTTGGATCGTGGTCACCGTCGGTGGTCATGTGAGGAGAAGGAGTGAACTAGTATGATGAATACTTAGCTGTGTTCAATTGTACTTGAGTGCATGGGTTTATTGCATTGTGAAGCTTCATAATAGAAAGCTTGATATTAATACCGGTAAGGTATGAATGATATTAAACATGAAAGTAATGCACATGTATGATGTAAGAGTATAAGTATACTAGAGGCCCAATATGATTTCCCTGATGAGTGAAACATGAAGCAAGTATTGCTCTTGTCCAGATTAAATGAATACTATGGAGGCATAGCTGACTCCATTCTAGGGAGTAATGAAATTTTTGTTCCAAATAATAGCCTGAGGGGAATGTATTCCATTTCCTCAGGAAGTACCAATATAATTAGATAAAAGGGTAAATGAGCAAATATTCTTTCTTGTCATAATAAGAGACAAATGATTACACCTTCGAGCATCACATGACACTAGTGCATCTGGGTCAAATTCTGATGGCGCGTTCCATGTAATTTACACTTTATATTGTCGGAAGAACAACAAACATCGGACCCCCTCAAACATCGTTTCACAGAACGTCACTTTTCCGACGACAGAGTGTTCGTCTATATTGTGACATTCTATGACGCCATGTGTCATCATGAATTTGATTGTTCAACCCCCATAAAGACGTCGTAAGACTGACTTCTAGGTCGTGGCAAGATCGACATCTTGAACGTGGAAAGAGAGACATCCTGAAGGTGGCAAGAGAGACATGTTAAATGTGGGAAGAGTGACGTTTCAAATGTGGCAAGAGAGACTTCTTGAAGGTGGCAAGAGAGACATTTCAAAGGTGGCAAGAGAGATGTTCTAAACATGGCAAGAGCGACATTTCAAAGGTGGCAAGAGATACGTCCTGAAGGTGGAAAGAGAGACATCTTGAAGGTGGAAAGAGAGATGTTTCAAAGGTGGCAAGACTGACGAGATGAGGTATCAGCTCCGACGTGGTTTCTATGGGAGTGACACTCTTGGATGTGGCAAGAGCGACGTCTTGGAGGTGGAAAAAGTGACGTGAAGAGAGTCCAAGACATCGCAATAGTGATGGTTTTGTAGGTATCTAAAAAAAAAATACAATATCAATATCAATACCTATGAAGCAAACAAACAACTCCAGGCAAGGAACTAGTGACAGACTAGAGGGTCTGAAGATGTTTAATTTTTTGTTTCTGCCTGGAGTAATTCATCCTATAATTATGATCATACTCGTTGCTAATTTGAAGAGTGTGATCCCCTCTGTTAATATGTCTACATCCCTCTTCGATCCATCACATAAGATTAGTATGTCATCCACAAAGAGGGAGCTGAAACCATTTGGGATTTCCTGCTAACTTTATACCCAACAGGCTCATTCCTTGATTTTCATTGCTTAAATTTACTCCACCCATGGTCTGAATCTAATTAAGACCAATGGGGGAATCAACAAATCTTCCTCTTTCATTAACAAAATTTGAATTGCCCTGTCCTCCTTGGAATACTTGTGATGAATCCAGCTGCAGAATTTCTCTACACAATAAACACAAATGCAGGGCCCAACATCACCTTCAATTCCAAGATAGACTTTGGCGTATATCCAAACAAGCAAGATACCATAAAATGATGGTAAATATGGGTGGAATTAAGTATCTCTATAGTCATGAATAGGAATTCTGAGTAAGGAGTACAAGCAGAAAAATACTGAAGCAAAAATGAGAAGCTATAAGACACCCTCATCACCAAACAACAATAGAGTTATTAGAATTTAGCACGTTCAAAAAAAT
Organism: Picea engelmannii; assembly: GCA_009831015.1. NCBI lineage: Eukaryota > Viridiplantae > Streptophyta > Pinopsida > Pinales > Pinaceae > Picea > Picea engelmannii. The sequence goes on along the minus strand of ML783396.1, from coordinate 793,270 downwards.
TGGGTATCTCAAAGTAATAAATTATCTTTGCCCATCAAAACCTCACACTTGGGCCACAACATAAAGAGCTAATAATGTCCCATAAATATTGCATCATGACAAAATGAGTATTAAGACTTCAAGCATGGTTGCCACCTAGTCATGTAATGTAGGCAAGGTCTAAGAATTTTAGAGTAAGTTTACAGCTTATCCAATGCAGAGAACCAAAACATCCAATTCTTTTTAGTGATGCATGCGTATAGAAGAACCAAGAAAGACATAATATAAAACAAAAGATAAAATTTGAAGAATCCGATCTGAAAATTTAGTTTGAATCATTTTGGCTATAATAATGAATGGTGTTGTTAGCACTCAAATTTTTCATCAAAATTGTAAAGCATCCTTAGTAAACTTGTGCTAAAATTGTCAATGGATTTCAATCATTTGCCTAGGTCATAAATTCTGAAATCCTCATTGAGTCTTGATGAGTTGTATTCATCATTTTTTTCTTCTAAACCCTATCATCTTCCTATAACCTGCATAATCAAAAAAATAAGCTTTTGAATTAGTAAGCCTAGATTTATATATATATATATATATATATATATATATATATATATATATATATATATATATATACAAAAAATATATATCTTTTTGTCAAAAAAAAGTGATGTGTGTGCTAGAAGTGTTCTAATCCTAAGTCTAAGCCATATCACATATCATACTAAATTATGTCAAACTCCAAGTCCAGATGTCAAACACAATCAACACATAAGTCACTAAATCCAAGTGCTCAGCAAGAGTAAAGTGCATGCTTGGTATTGGAGCAGTAGTCAACAAACACAGATAGGGGGAAGCTATAGGTGGGCAAATAATAGGATCGATGGCGCCATAAAAAAAAGGACTTCAGATGGAAAAATGAAAGATATAGGCTCAAGGACACAATGATAAAGTTGTTTCTAAGGTGATTCGGACCTGAATGTTTTTAGTGTCAAGCAGCTGGTGAAAAATTTTCAATATCTGAGAAGATACAGGTGCCAAAAGGTTTTGAAGGTGTCCAGTTTTTGTCAAGGGAATTTACAGATGTTGTGGTGTTTCCAGACTATACTCTTTCAATGATGTATAGTAAGCTCAATACTAGAAACTTCTTTGTGATTCCTAGTTCTCTGATTGATGTATGGGTTGCAGAAATATTCTCAGCATTACATGGGAAGAGGCTCACGTTCATTAATTTGGATGCATGTATGGTATCCCATCTCGTTACAATAAAGGTCCATGGGGATCTCAAGTGCTCAATAAATCATAGAGTTTTGAACTTCTCGAAGCATGAGTTCAGAAAAAAAATCGTGAATGGTTCAGTTTGTGTTGTTTTGATGAAAGAATTTGGTCCTGTCTATAAATGCCTTCTGGCTCTTCTTGTGGGTGTTACTCAAATAGAAATAGTCAATTTAAGGCAGCTACAAGTTGAGAGATGCGAAAGGATATTGACAACCTGCAACCCAAACACCTAGCACTATGTTTCACAAACCAATAGTCTGCAGAAGTTGACAAGGGTAAAGAAATTATATATTTTTATGATATGGCATTCAAGGAAATATCTATAAAATGGGATTCTCTATGGGATACATATCTTCTCATGAAAGATGATCAAATCCACTTGTTATCTATTATAAACTTGTTAATGATTGTTTTGTTCCGTTCCGGGATGGTAGCAATGATTACGATGAGAACCTTGTATCGAGATATTTCAAACTACAATCATTGGAGACACACGATGAAACCCAAAAAGAAACTTGATGGAAACTTGTCCATGGAGAGGCAATCAGGGCCCCAAACAATGCAGGTCTACTCTGTGTCTATGCAAGAATTGGAGTATAGTTTTTTGGGATGACACTTGTTACAATGCATGTTTTGTTTCCTTGTTATGGGTGTGAAGCCTATGAAAAGAAGGTAGAGGTCATACAGGTGGGAAACTTGTTGATGCACAGGTTTATTTAATAAAATATGACTAGTAAGCCAATATAAAACTTAAAGGATAGGCCAGGAAAGTGGAAATCCTTTAATCTAAATTAAAATGCCCAACCATGGTTACAAGGTTTGGAAATGTGCACATTTATTGGAAGATCATTGAGAGACCAAAGGATGATATAGAGAAAGCCCTAATCTTAGAGAAACGTGAAGAAGCTCTCCCTAGAGATGAGGAAATACACATTGTATCATGAATTTCATTTTCCAGAATTTTTCTCTAGGATTGTTGAACAAGGTTTTTGTTCTTTTGATTATCATATGTGATGGTTTTGGCTCTATGGGAGTAGAAGGTAGGAAATCAGAAGTTTTTTTTTATGTGATTTTAAATAACTTATAGAGGAGTACGATACAGTTTGGGAAATCACCAGGAAAATCTCAAGGTGCAGGAATCCATTATCATTACATACTATGTTTTGATATGTTTGAGATTGATGGTATAACAAGGTTTAGAATGAATATGTTTATGACAGAAGTTTTGCAGAGCCTTCTCTTCATTTTTGGAACATTAGTTAGCTATATGGCATCTTCATAAATGTTCTATGTTTATCTTAAACATATGAAGTTTCATATATAGCCTTTAATCTTCATTATAAGAGGGAGGTATAAGTAGTGTTTAAAGTGATGAACTCTGTTTTATACTAGTATGATCATGAACTACAGTGGCATGCTTAGCCTAAAGCAGCGTTTCCAGCCTCCAAGATAGTTTCTCACAGATTTTTGATGCATTAATTTGAAGTCAATATCCTACAAGAAGTTGGTAGCACTATCAATCTTTTGCCTTTACTCTGTGCTGCAAACTAGCCTGTCTTTAACACAAAGGAAGTTTGGTCAAGTTTGACTTCCTTTTCAGCTCCGAAGGTGATGACTCATGAATCCAGGTGTTAGCTAAGATCCATTGAAGATTTTCTATAGCCACGAGGTAGCTCAGGAGGAGCTAAGTTTTCGGAATTCGAATGGGATACCTATTCCTTAGAAATAGGATCTATATCCTGAATATTTGTAATTGATTTGATTAGGAGATTTTGTAGGCATTTGATACATTCCTTTAGGATCTGATAACTATTTTATAAATGTTATTTAAGCCCATAGAGGCAAGAGGGAAGAGGTTGGAACTTGAATTCTTATTTGTACTCTTTTGAATCTTAACCTTTTTGATATATCAGGGAATGATAAGTTTATGCCATTGAATGTTGTTCAGTCCCTTTTCCTGTCTTTCATCTCTATTATTGTGAACTTGGAATTCTGTTCATTTCATGTTTATATTATGATTGATGATTGTCTTATTAACTCTTCATAAATAAAAAAGATTCAGACTTCCTACTGCTAGTTATATTCGGCCTGTCACATGTATGGTTCATAGATGTGTTATTGTTGATATGATCAATTTCTTTCATCCATTGCAATTATAGCTTTCTGAACAATATTCTTTTGGTGACCTTGCCTTGTCCTGATTTATCCAAATCTATATTGAATTGAAGTGTGAGGTATTCACTTTGATCCATTTTCTACATACATTATTGAGTTCTTGATTAAGTTACCAGGATCTTTCGAATCACAACCTAGAAAGACTCTTGGAGTGATAACAGGTGCCAATCAACAACATTATTCAAGCTCTCCTACTAGT
>ML783396.1:773016-788770 GCA_009831015.1 Picea engelmannii | reverse complement strand
AATCAGAAATATATGGCATGAATGGTGATTAGTCATAGACACATTTTCATATAATCTTGTTCTATGATAAAAAAATATGCACCTAGAACTCATCAAACTCCCCCAATCATATTAAATTTGTCTCTCTATAGGTCGTTGATATCCAAAGTAGTAGATATCACATCACTAATGATTAGACACCATCATCACTAATGGTTAGAAACCATTGCAACAATTGTACACAGGCAATGCCATTTCTCATTTAGCTGGCCCACATATTGCACAGAATTGGAATGGACATGGTAATGATTTTCCAATGGACTAGTAAATGCTATAAATACCATATAATAGTCACAACTAGCATATTGTCAGTAAAAGCTACTATGTTTCAGATGTCAACAGTCGATTTGAAACTTTTGGGACAAGAAAAATGACACAGGCATGGCCTTTTCTTGTTTCTCAAAAAACATGTTGGAATGCCTACTTTCCTTCACAAAAGCTAAGCCCTGCTTACAGAGTTTTCTCCCAAGTGGTTCAAGCAAGTCTTTAGCATCTTGCCTGATAAACTTCTTCATTTTCCTCATATATCCATATCTATTGAGAGTTATGGTACTAGGAAAACCATCTGAAACAGATGAAGTGTGTTGATTCTCATTACTTCCATCAAACTCCACCATGGATGATGAGGCCCTTTCTTTAGTTGAAGTAGGATGCTCAACATTCTTATTGTTTCCAGAGCCATCTACAAGTGCCACAGAACCTAACGGATCAGACAGATTTGAATTACTACACAAATTTTCTTTTGTCTTCACTTGAGGTGAAAAATAATTCTTAAGGACATCCTGAAGGACCAAATCATCATCTACAACTGGAATTGCTCCTGTCAAAGTTTTGACGGAAAATTCTAGACAAAGATCTTGCCAGAAATCTCCAAAAGGTGAGACAATTGGTTAGTCCTCCCTTTTTTTTGTTCAAGTCAATTTCTCCTTCAATGCTTTCTTTTGTTGGCCCTTTAGAAGGAGTAACATTCTCATAATTTGCCCAGAGCTCATCCATTTGACGATAATGGGCATAGTGTGTTTTTCCTGGATTGTACAGGTGGACTTCTACCTGCCAACTTTCATAGCCTACAAGGAACTCAAACGAATACAAATAATATCTCAATTCTAAGTGAATTAAAGGAGGTATGTTATCACACCACCTGAGAATATTTATGGTGTGCCCACTTGGGATTTCATCAACATCAGACATGATAACCAGGTCATCTTCCCAAATTCCTGAATCTCTCAGAAGTCTATCCAATACCACTCTCTAGTGTGCTTCTTGTACAAAAGGACTCTCTCCAGTTGAAAGAGGCCACCCCCCAGCAGTTCCATACTTCAATTTGGCCTCTGTAAATTCAAATTGCTACATGTTCATAGTAAAGTTCAATGGCTTCGACAGGCCTGTGAATGTTGTATTGGACTCAAGAGTCACAAAATTTGTCACAAAAGGATCCAACTTGTGTCATCTGATAGTAAGCAGGTCCAATTCTTTTCTTAATAGAACAACATCAAACACACAACAAGGAGTTTCTCTAATTCCCCATCCATGAATGACACAGAGTTGCTCCATGGAAACATTCTCAGCATAGTAGTGAGGGATATGGTGGAAGAGCTTCGGTGGAGCATCCCACATAGGGCGTAAGAAGTAGGATAATTTTTTTCCATGGAAGTAAATTCTAAGAGCGCAAGTTGGTATCATAACAAACAAAAGGAGCAAAGCCTTCAATTCTATTACAGTTGGAATAAAACAAACAATAGTTGTCATGTCCAAGATACCTTTACTAGCATCCTATCATCAATAAATGTAATACCACCTAGGTGTCTCATAATACATCCTGTTTCAATTGTTTGTTGCTAAATTCTACTGAAAGAAAATATCAATCTTACATATCAAGATAACTTTTAAGTTTAACAGTATAGCTAGCCCATATTTCTAGCCCAATAGAACATAACAGAAATGAATAAATTTCTAGCCTAAGAGAACCACAAATTTCCAGCCCAAGAGAACATAACAGAAATGAATAAATTTCCAACTTAGGAGAACATAGTGAATAATGACCAGGATTAGTTTAGAGACTATGAAATGAAATAAAAAGAAAGAATTTGCAGGTAGAGTGGAAAATTTTGTAGTGCAGGTAATGCTTTGTAAACTACTTTTATCTTATAATTGTTATGCATATAGAGTTTATGAGTATATATAGAGTTTATGAGTATTAATGTGGAATGAAATTCCAACTATAATATGCCACTATAATTGTAAGACTTGTAATTATTATGAACATCACATAGGATAAAAGTTATGCAAAACAACCTCCTTTACAGCAAAGTTCCAGGTAGTAAATTCAATAGGAATTTGGGACTCTGGTATAGTTCCATGGGTCAAAGTTTTAATAACATAGTTCCGTGTTGTCCCTAATATCCCTATGAGTTTTGAGGGCCTCTAAATCAACCCAGAACTTCGAAAAATCCTTAGACCATGTAGAAGTTGGAACTATGCCCTTTCTGGATTTTTTACTTCACCAAGTTCTAACAAGAATAGAGCTTTTTGGGTTTTTTTGGATAATGCATATACAACACCTCACATTGATAACAAAAACGACAAAGAAACAACAACAAGCCAGAAAAACCCCACAAAGCATGACACTAAAACTATAAAGAAAAATTGCAAATAAATAAATAAATACACAAAGGTTATGTCAATGTTGCAGAGCAAACGATTTCCAAATCAAAATAATTGTCCTTTCCCTATCTCTATAACAAGCGTGCATTAGACACTAACAATATTGAATAAGGCAAGGCATAAGAATGAAACAAATCAAGCAAAGTTGAGAGCAATAAATAAACAACTCAAAATTGTTCCTCATTCCAAAGAAATTGTCCCAACATATGCACTATTGTACAAGAAAGACACATCGTGCCAAAATAGAGCATAGGAAGGAGAGAATTGAAACACAAAACCATATAATGGTTCACAACTCTATCCATTCAAACAAACTTATAGTCTGTCTATGGGTGTAAATGAAGATAGAGAGATGAACAAAGCTAATGAAATGAGAAACCCAATGAAGCAAATTTGYTRAAATGACAACATATCAAGAGATGAAGAGAGCCAATGAAATGAGAGACCAAACAAAGAAAATTTTCCATATGATAACATATCAAGAGGGTGCCACATAGACTTGTGAAAAAAGGACACCATAGTGCCAAAATAGATGATATGAAGGAGACAAATCAAACTCAAAACCATATAATCCTTCACAACTCTAGGAGTTCGAACAAACTTATAACCTCCCTATGGGTGTAAATGAAGACATAAGTGTTCCTTCACAACTCTAGGAGTTCAAACAAACTTATAAACTCCCTATGGGTGTAAATGAAGACAAAAGTGATGAACAAAGCCAATGAAATGACAACCCAAACAAAGAAAAATTTCCAAATAATAGCATATCAAGAGGGTGATGCATGGAGTTGTAAAAAATAGACACCATCGTGCCAAAATAGAGCATATGAAAGAGAAAAATCATACAAAAAACCATATAATGCTTCACAACTCCTAGAGTTCAAACAAACCTATAGCCTGCCTATGGGTGTAATTAAAGACAAAGTAATGAACTAAGCCAATAAAATTGAAGACAGAGTAATGAACTAAGCCAATAAAATAAGAAACCAAACAAAGCAATTTTTTGCCAAATGACAACATATCAAGAGGGACGAATAGAGCCAATGAAATGAGAAACCAAACAAAGAAAATTTTCCAGATGACAAGATATCAAGAGGGTGCTGCATTGAGTTAAAGAAAGGAGGGACTGAACAGTTTCAAGCCACTTAATCAAAAAACTATTCTAAGAGTAGACAAAGAAACAAAATTGAATATGCCAATTGCAACAAAACTGCACTACTAACAACGAAACCATTTCATAGAATCAAAATTAGAGGAATTATAATGGCCAAAAGCAGGGTACTATTTAAAAAAGCCAAAAAATTGGCAATTGTAACAATAAAGTATCATGGCAGAGTACCTGAGACGGCGCCAAAGAAGGTGATCGCTAAAAAGATGAAAAAATAAAATGCATAGCCTAGTCAAATGTTCAATTAGAGTGTTCACAGTTGAAACAATTGTGATTCATTAGATGGTTTGATTCTCATCATCCACAAAGGTCTAGCGAAGACCTATCCACATATAAAACACAACTGCTCCTAAACCCCAAAAAAGAAAGCTATCCAATGTGGCACAACTGCCATGACATTCACATAATGCTACATAGAACACGTCAAGAAAGAAGATGAATAGACACAAGTCTTCTAAGTGGACTAAACTTCCCTGTAATTAACATAAATCTTGCACAAACCCCAAGCCTCCCTCGAACATAAATCTTACTCAAACCCCAAACTCTTAGCAGATCTTCTCACTATTTGCAGATATGTGGCTGAATGCAGCCATGACTGTTCCATATCTCTTCTTCTGGGACTGTCATTCTCTTTATATCTGTAACAAAGGCTCAGACTACTGACATGCATGGTCTTCTAGAGTCACACTCAATCCATCTATCATGTAACAAATTATCAGATGAAGTTGTTATGTACTAAGCATATTGGATCCACAACTTAAGATGCAAGTATTCCTTACAAAAACACCCTCAAATGGCAGATTTATCTCCAAGTTGGCAACAATATGTCAAATTCATTAATCACTTTAAATGTCATTAATCACTCCTTCGAGCAATTGTTGAGTCTAAATTTGAACATCCCTCAGAAGTCCAACATGAGTGCATTCCTCAAGCAATCTTGGGAATGGACATACTTTTCCAGGCCAAGTTTGGAATGGGGAAAACTGTTGTTTTCGTGCTTTCAACTCTGCACCAGATCGAACCTATAAAAGGGCAAGTCTCTGCCCTAGTCCTATACCATACTCAAGAATTGGAATACCAGATATGCAATGAGTTCGAGAGGTTTATGACTTATCTAAAAGACTTGAAGGTGTATGTATTCTATGGAGGCCTACATATCAAAATGCACAAGGCAATGTTAAAAAATGAATGCACCGACATAGTTGTTGGGACCCCTGGAAGGATCCTGGCTTGGAAAGAGACAAGGATCTTAGTCTAAAAAATGTCAGGCATTTTATTCTGGATGAATGTGACAGAATGCTAGAATCTCTAGACACGAGGAGAGATGTACAGGTCATTTTCAAGATGACCCCTCATGACAAGCAGGTTATGATGTTTTTAGCCACACTGAGTAAGGAAATCAGGCCTGTCTACAAAAAAATCATGCAGGATCCTATGGAGATATATGTTGATGATGAGGCCAGGCTTACACTTCATGGTCTAGTTCAGCACTACATAAAACTGACTGAGGTGGAAAAGAAAAGGAAGCTGAGCAATTTGTTGGACGTCCTGGACTTCAACCAGGTGGTTATATTTGTGAAGAGTGTGAATAGGTATTCTGAACTAAGCAAGTTGCTGGTGGAGTCCAACTTTCCTTCTACCTGCATTCATTCTGGAATGCCCCAAGAAGAAAGATTGACTAGATATAAAGGTTTCAAGGAGGGGAATAAGAGGATTTTGGTTGCAACTGATCTAGTGGGAAGTGGAATTGATATTGAAAGAGTTAATATTGTGATTAACTATGACATGCCTCAGCTTGCAGATACTTATTTGCACAGGGTTTGAAGGGTTGGATGGTTTGGTACAAAGGGTATTGCAATTACCTTTGTTTCTTCTACTTATTCATCAGAGGAGGATGTCCTCAGGTAGGTTCAAGAGTCTTTTGTAGTTGATATCAAGGAGCTCCCACCACATATAGAAGCATCAACATACATGCCATCATAGGAATGGAAATTTGGCCTGGAGTGTGTAATAATTATCCTTCGCACTCACATTTCTTCATTCATGTTGGTTCTGGGATGGATTAATACCAGATTATAGTCTGTTTTATTTTCTTTTCATAAAAACACAGATTCATAAAACTGAAAATGAACAATGGCAATGAAAGCATTTGTAGACCATCCTAATTTCAGTTATATCCACAAACTTTACTGGTTGGCATTCAAACATAAGAAATGTTTAACAACATATTATAATTTAAGATGGTTAATGAAAATTTCTAATCTAAAAAAGTGCCATGTTTTATAAATGTATATTTTAATATAAGGACATTCAAAATTGGTTCATAAAAATATAAGGTAAATTATTTTTTTCGTCAACGTTTTTCCAAAGGCATAGTTGTTCTCATGCAGTTAATAGTGTTGTTACCTCTTTGTCATGCTCTGTCCATCATTGCAGCTACTGTAGATGAGGATTCTAAACAAAGACGATATAATCATAATTTTTTTTAAGGTTCAATTTAGACTTCAAATTTTCCCTCTAACCAAATTTGACCTATAGTTTCATAATCTGCATATATGAATTTTTGGTAGAATTTTTATAATTACAGTGCATAAAGATCTAATTACAAATTCAGTCTCTTAATTTTAAAAATGGATGGTAAACTGGATGAACTTCTAGGTGAATCCATTTTATTTATAATTTCTCAACTTTAATGCATAGCTTTTAAGGTTTTGTTTTAACTTTCAAAGTCACAAGTTCAATTCTACTTATTCAATTCCACATGAAAACAATAAATCTCTGTAATGATTCATCACATCTCACTGTTAATTCCATTTAGCTGTTAGGATTTCCATCGTGCCTCTTTGGTAGTAGCAAGTGGGTATTTCATAAGTAGCGAAAGAAGTCTGCCAAGGTACTCTTCTATATGACATTCTTCTCAAGGCCAAACATGCCTCTGCATGAACAACATCCTACAACTACATTTTACATGTAAGGATATCAAATTTTTAAAATGTATATTTTTAAAAAATTAAAATGGTTTTAAAGCATTTTATAGGAGATACAAAATGCAACTCTGTACAATGGTTTTAAAGAATTTCATTTTCATATATATAGTTTGGTATATACAAAGTAAAATGTCATTTTAACATGTTTTGAGATTCATTATTTAAAGTATTATTTTGACATTTTGGATAAATTTAGGTTTTTTTAATAGAATTCTCTCAAGGTTTGATGTTATTTTTGTATTTGAATAGCTGCAATACTAACTTGTCATCAAAGACATTGGGCCATGCAAGTGAGAGCCTTGATGGATGTCTACAACTTTATAGATGACTTGTAAGAAAATATTAATTCATATATGCATAATCCTTAATTCATGTAAGACCACTAGTCGAGCAAGAAAACACTTGTTAGATAAATACAATCTTAATTGATATCTTTCTTTGGACAACTTACTTGTTGATGAGCCTCTTATTAACAACATATTTGTTGATGGTTTCTTGTTGACGAGCCCTCTTATAGGCGAACCCTCTCGACGATGATCCTATTCCATTAACCACTCTTTTTTCCAGGAATCCCAACCACCACCTAGATTGTTATAGTAGTTATCCACCAGCACATGCAACAACAAGTGGTGCATCAGGAGATGAACAACTATTTTCAGTTAGTTAACCTAGCTGCATTTCATTAATCACTTTTAAGAATTGCATGCTATTCAGTTTATGGTTCATACTACATAGTAATTTTTGAAACTACTACTTTGCCTACTTTACTTGATGTTTGTTTGCCTTCATTTTCACTGAAAGATATCTACTACTTAGAGATGGAGGATGCAATATTCACCCTGTTTGTACTAAGGAATCATATGGAAGCCTGTAGATTTGGTGTTTCTGATCAATGGGAGACTTTTGAAAGAGAACCATTTTGAAGACAATTTTCACCCTGTTTGGACCACGTATAGCATACAAAACATGTAAGTTCAATTTGGTGACTCGTGATAATTCCATTGCTAACTATTATTTATATACAAGTTTGGAGATGATTTGTGGATTATTTTATGTTGTATTTACCTTTTGGTTTTGTGAGACGAGGAAGTGTCTAAGCTTGACTTCATCTCCATATTTAAAATAGTGGTCACAGAGACCCCATGACAGAAACTATTCTTTTTTTGGCTGATGATTGTCATTTTAATGAGGATCTAGTGTGTTGGCATTTGGAAAGTAAAAAGTTACCACAGAATAATAGCCTCATATAGAGGATCGATCCACCAATTTAAGGAATGGGATGTCTTGTTTTATTTGTGCTCATTGGAGACGAGCATTCAAGATCTAGTCAGTCTTATTTCTATTTTGGGCTAAGTTAGACAAAAAAATTGTGGATAAATTTTCATGTAGTAGACTTCTGGAAATGTTTGAAAATACCTTTGGAAAATTATGGTGCAAACCTAAATTGGTTTCCAGAAACATGTCTATTGGTTGTCTCATTACAAAACAACAACAAATATGATTATAAGGGTTTCTCCATCTCCAATTTGTTTTCATCATCAATTAGAGGCTGAAAAACATATCTTATTGTTGATCTTCATCCATATATCAATCATATTGTTGATCTCCATCCATATATCAAGCGGATTCAATGTGGATGATCCAAATTATGTTTGTGGCTTTCTGCCAATGCTCTGATTGAGATTCCTCGAGGGGACATTGGTTAATTCCACCCATTTCACCAATTATGGTATAAATTTCTTCAAATGGGTCAATTTGATAAATTGTGTATATCGATTACAACTCTATTTGCTTAAACTTGTGAGATAAACAGGTAATTTTTCTTCACCAACCATTAATTTTTGAAGTGGAACAGTCTCTATTTCTCATATAAGATGCAGTCTCTTTGTATGCAAATGATGGGTTCCACTCCTAAGCCATTCATAACCATTGATGTGTATCAAATACCCCAATAGAAGGGTAACGAGATTTGGTACAGAAACAACCAAGACTTGAATGCATTGACAATGGATAACCAAATGATGAACCCATTCAAAATGCTAGTGGACACCAATAGCTATACTCATTTCATATTAAAATGCATTGACAATAGGTCTCTGGCAGATGGTAGAAGAGTCCATCAACACATGATTGATAGTGGGTTCGAGCCAGCTATCATTCTGAGCAATCACCTTATCAACATGTATGCAAAATGTGAAAGTGTGGAGAATGCACGCCAAGTGTTTGAGAGAATGCTTGAACGGAATTTAGTGTCATGGAATATAATGATTGCAGGGTATAGTAAGAATGGATATTATGAAGAGGCAATGGATATTTTTGGCCTAATGCACCGAATAGGGGTCAAGCCTGGGGAATTTACACTTGCTAGCATTCTAGGAGATTGTGTCATTCTTGGAGTTGTCGATCAAGGGAGGGAGTTGCATTCTCACATTTCTAAAACTGGATTTCAGTCAAATGTTTCTGTGGGGTGTGCTCTTGTTACAATGTATGCAAAATCTGGGATTGTAGATTATGCATGGAAAGTGTTTAATGAAATGGCCACAGTAAGCTCGGCATTGTGGAATTCAATGATTGTAGCATGTGTGCAAAACGAACTTGATCTGCAAGCCCTTGAACTCTTTTCTGAAATGTGTCATCTAAGCATAAGATTGGACATATTTACGTTTGTCAGTGTTCTTCGGGCTTGTGCAAACCTTGGTGTTCTGGAATAGGGCAAAGAGTTTCACGTCCATGTGATCAAAACTGGGTTTGAGTCAAATATATCTGCAACTAGTGCCCTTGTTACCATGTATGCTAAGTGTAGTAGCATAGAGTATGCACACAAAGTGTTTGAAAGAGAAACCAAACATGACTTTATCTTATGGAGTGCAATGCTTAGAGGATATGCTAGGCTAATTTTGGAGAGGAGGCATTGGACCTCTTCTGCAAAATGCAACGAGCAGGTATGCAATCAAATCAATTCATCTTTGCAAGTATTCTCCAGGCATGTGCTAGTTTGGAAACTTTAGGATATGGTAAGGAGATCCATACCCATATCATTAAAAATGGATATGGGTTGGATGTTTCAATGGGAAATTGCCTCCTTAACATGTATAGCAAATGTGGTAGTACAGATGATGTGAGAAAACTCTTCTTCCTAATGACCAAACGAGACATGGGCTCATGGTATGCAATTATTTTAGGATATGCCGACAACAATTGTGGTGAGAAGGCTCTTTCACACTTTTGTGAAATGCAGTGAGCAAGAATCACTGCAAACCAGTCAATTATTGTGACTATGCTTAAGGCATGTTGTGACCTTGTTGATGTCAAATTAGGTATGCAGCTTCATACCCACATTATTAAATTTATAATTGAGCCTGATATATGTCTAGCTAGTGCCCTAGTCACCATGTATTCTCAATGTGGGATGATAGAGGATGCATTTCAAGTGTTTCATAACATTCTTGAGAAATATGTTTTATGGACAACCATGATTGCAGGATATGAAAAAAATGAGCATTATGATGAAGCTCTTGAACTCTTTTGTAAGATGAAAAGGGCTCACATAAAGCTTGATCAATTCACGTTTGCTAGTGTGCTAAGTTCATGTGCATCCCTTGGAGCTCTGGAACATGGCAAGGGAATCCATTCTTGTATTTTGAAAAGGAAGTTTGAATCAGACCTCTCAATTGGGAATACTCTGGTTACTCTTTATGCTAAATGTTGAAGAATAGAAGATGCTCACAAAGTCTTTGAGAAAATGCTTAAACAGGACATTATTTCATGGATTGCACTGATTTTTGGATATGCTCAGAGTGGGCATGGAAAAGAGTCTTTCAAGGAATATGTTGGCTATGTTCTTTTCTTATAATCTATGGCAAAATTGTGGAATAATTCTGTGTTTTTCTTACCTTTTGCATGGTTTGTAGCCCGACATAATTATGCTACACATTCCAACGAGAAGATTAACATGATTATTTTGGGTCACATGTGGTTTTGAATCTTATTGTAATTACATTGCATTCCCAAAATGGAAACCCAATGCAATTATTGTTCGAACAAATAGGTTGGACTATTGTCATAATTGCTCTCCATGCTTTAATGTAACCCTAACATTGTTACACCATTCTAGAAGGGATTTGGTGAGAGGAATTGTTACCAAATAGGTGTTGTATTTAGAAGAATAACATGAGTAGAAGAAACACATGGACTTTCTAACAATATAGGAATTGAGGTGATGATGAGAGGGAGCTAATGCCCTTTCTCACAACCTGGTCATTTATAGGATGAGTGGAATGCACACGTGACCTAATTGTATAAGAATACTAACAACATTGAACAAAAATTACATTAACCATAAGAAAACATGAGAATACTTAAAACATGAGAATACTTAAATTTGTCTACCTCTACTTTCTTCTTCCCTCCTTGATTTTGCATTGGTTATCCATCCATTTTGTAGTTGTCGGGGCTTCCACACATTTGGTTATACATGAAAACCCATTTTGTAGCTGCTAGGGCTTCCACACATTTGGTTGTAGCTTAATTCTAATAAACCCCTTCATTGTTGGTTGTAGCTTAATTCTGATATAGAGTTTTTGTCAAACAGTTTGTGAGCATACTCCAATCCTCCATGTAACACTTATATTGGTTGTTGTTTGTTTATGGATTTATTTTTTTAGTTTTCTTATGTAGCTTTCAGGATAAATGATGTTTACTTGCCACCAATAAGCTTCATGTCTAGACCATCTATTTCAGCAGAGTTTACAAGGAAATAACTAGCAATTTAACACACAGGACAGCAAGGAAAAATGCGTACAAACATTTGGTTTTTATTGCAATAATCTGACCTGTTACAAGCTGGCCGGCCATATTATAGGTTCAAGTCACCCTCTTCTGGATAGAAATGGATCCCAACAATGTCAAATTCGACTCAGGGAAAATGCAGTCCAGTCTACTCATAAAATGATGTAGCTCTGTTTTAAAATTTCATGTGTTTGATACAGGCTGGAAGAACAACAAGAGTATTGTGGTAGTGGTTGTAGGTTTTCCCAAACAATTGGCAGCCAATACACTTGATGAAATAAGGGATTAACTCCATTCAAAGGTTCTGCAACCATTTTTGTAACAATACACCCTCCTTTGGCACCCTACAACCCTTCACAATCAGCAATACGCTCTTCACTATTCAAGTGCTCCCTCCTTAGAGACAATTGTGCCCTCTAATCATGTGCGCCCTGCATGAGATATCTAGCCTTTAAATGGAGAAATAATGGCCCAGAACTCGGCCCCTGCCTTCAATAATTCACCCAGCTAGTAAATAAACAATCTCTCAGCCCAAAATTCACCCCAACAGTGAGGTATTCATCCCACAATGAAAGAAAACGACCCAGCACTTCATAAACTCACCCAACTGCAATATTTCATCGATGAGAGTGCCCAGGTTTGTATGCAACTCGCCCAGCTGCATAAGAAAGATGCCCAACAAGTATTTTCGGTTTAAATCTAGATTAGAGTGCGCCCAAATAGTGAAAGAATGCACCTAGCAGGACAGGAGCCCGTCCCACAATCACTAATTCGCCCCCACACCCTAAAATCTCAGCCACAACTCGATTAGAAGTATAATCTTCCCATTGAAGAGATCAAAGTGATTTCTTCCCACAAAATGACTAGCTAGGGTGTATCATTGGAAACCAATCCTAGGATTTGTCACCAAAACCCTCCAAACCCCAAGTTCTAAGAGCTCAACAAAACAAGAGGATGAATACAAAATAATTAATCATGATGATGAGAGAATAGAGGTCTCTATCTCTCCTTTATACCCCTTAATTTTTTCTTTATTTTATTATTCATTGATTAAATCACTTAATTAATTAATTAACCATTTTAATTCTAAAAAGTGATTTAACTATTTTTATGGCTTCTTCCGCCACTGAAAGTCACTTCTCATCATCTTATACTCTAGTTTTTTTCCTCCCGGTTCCAATGAGCTATTACACTAAGAGGTTTCTCCAAGTAATATGCCCATTATGACATTCTTAGTGAATTTAATTAAAATACAACCCATAAAAACTCAAAATTACGGAAATCGTCGGAATGCAACGAAACCAAAGTCAAGTTGTTTGGAATGGATCCCGATGATGAATATGATGAACAATGCAATTAGAGCCCAATAAAACCCCTCAATATCTCTCGAACTTGTTGTCACCCCTATTTGGCTACTCTAGTAGGCATAACACTATGTAATGTAATAATGTCCCAAAATGGGGACATTATAGTCCTCCCTGCTGGAATATTGTTTGTCCTCAAGCAATAACTGAATCCAACTACCTATGATATCGAGGTCCCATATCCACCGATGTGACACGAAGTAGACTCCCCTCAAGATGTGGCATCTCCAAGTGCTCACCACGCATGACACCCAAATGCCCATGATGAGTAGAATGATCAATGGCTAAAGAATCTCAGTCAACTCCCCGAGAAACCACTCTACTCGAAACTCAATGCCATCAAACACTAAACTATCAAGCACTCCAATCCCTGGATCCCATATCAAAATGTGAACTGCAATGCCTTGTGAAGCAAAGTCCTACAACATATCAACACCATGAGTCTCCTGCAAATAACACATGGTCTCAACCTGAAATGAGTCTGTTCTCCACGACCGTACCAAACCCAACACGATCTCCACTAACTGAACATGTTGCTGCCATAGTGAGGTACTACAAGACCTCAACCAATCACCAACAAGTGATGTGCTCCCCCCAATATTGAAGCTCACTGGAAAGTCAAAGTGACTTCCTCCTGCACAGATCCATTCATCTCCATTAGTCAATAAAATGCCCAGCCCTGTAATCCTAGGGTCCCATGCTAGTCTCTAACAGGGACCATCATGTAGATGTTGCACTACTCTAATCATGATTGTCTTCTCAAAGTATACATAATGTATCGTCCACTCATGGATCCTCATAAGATGAAGCGAACTACTGACCAAATGGACTCCTAGATCCCATGTCAAATTTGGAAGTCCATCACTTCCAATCCCCACTAACTGTTGATGTGCCCTACTAGTAATTGTCGAAATCCCTCCATCCTCATCCCAATGAGATTTTGAATATGTATCAACCTCTGAGATATCCTCTATCCCATGGCATAAGATACTCTCTGTTAGGACCAAGACCTCAATTGTTGGTCTCTGATGATCCACCCCTATCCTATTGTATGCAATAAAGACACTCCTGTTAGGTGGTCTCAACCTACCAACTCTCCATGTCCCTTGCCACTGTCTATCTCCCTCTGTGTTGTTGTCAATCATGAAGGCATCGGGAAAGGCTATCATAAATATCTGCAACCAACTATATGACTGGAAAGTCTCATATGCTTTGGTCAATCCAAAGAACTTGACCAAAAGCTCGTCCACTGGCACCCATGGTAAATAATCATATGTACTCATCACTGAACACCAACCATTGGGTACAACAACAGGTATCTCCACAACTTGTGGGTCAATCAATCTCCCTCCATCATCACTCATATAGTTTTTGTTAGTGTGAGGGTGATCTCCCAAAATGATGTGTTGGTGCAAGGGAGAGGAATCTCCATGCTCCACTAAGTATGTCTCCTCCCTGCAATCCAATGCATCCCATATTGAAATCATGAATCATATATTCCCTATTTAGGGCATGTGTGATGGTAGACTAAGGGACCACACATATCCATGAGATTTTAGAGACAAATTTTATGACATTAGACCCTATCTTTTGGCTTTCAACTATTGCATGGGCACCCAGAGCCATCTCCAATGCCCAATCCTCAATATGGTGACCATATCTCACTTATAATCTAAATATCACCTATGTAGTCCAAGGACTAGGCCCAAAGAAACATCCTTGATGTTATAAATCTCAAAATGGCCACCATATCCCACTTACAAGACAAAAATTTCCCATATAGGGCTTGCATGTTGGCTTATGGTCCAATGCATGGCTCATGAACCCTAATGAACCCATTGTTTGGTGCTCTAGGGATGATTCTTGTGGCCTAAGCCATAATCAAGGGATAAAATTAATGGAGGGTGACCTTATGTTATAACATTTATCTTTGGTGCTCATTCATCATGTGTGAAGGCTTGAGACACCACATAGGAAACATACAAACAATCTTTGTTTTATGAACAAGATATGGTTTACGGTTTAATCTGATCATGGTTTATGGTTTAATCTGATCATGGCTTATGGTTTACGGTTTAATCTGATCATGGTTTACAGTTTAATCTGATCTAGTTTAGTGGTATTACTCCCTCCGTGGTATTACCTTGCCACAAATCATATGCCACAGAGGTATTGTTTGAAGTGTTCCCTAACCCTCTGTGGTATTAGTCCCTCTGTGGTATTACTTGTCGCATCTCGTTGTCAAACATTGTGGACCATTAATGAACAAGTCATTTTCAAGTTTTGATTTAACACAAAAAATACATAAGGTATACCGATTTTTAACACCCTTTATATCTCACACCAATCCTAGGAAACATAAAATCAAAGCTTCAACCAGAAAAAATCATTCAACTAGCACAAAAGGTCCATCATCACTCAACCAATGGATACTTATAATAGAATTTTAAGATAAAATTCCTAATATTTAAAATCATAATCCTATCTTGATGTCCTCATCAAACTATTGAAACAAAAACCCCAAGGTTTTTAAGTCAGTGTTATATACCACTTAAACAAATATATTATACATTTAAAAATTACTTCCTAAAATTTTGTTTCATAAGGACAAACTTTCATGAGTTCCATAGTGAAATAGGGCATTGGACAATTTCTAAAATGTCGTGGGATAAGATAATTTATCATCTTTGTGATACTAAGAAGGTTGATGATAAAAAAACATGTTCTCTTAGAATTCCCTAGGT
>ML783396.1:748666-771981 GCA_009831015.1 Picea engelmannii | reverse complement strand
TCTCAGCACCAACTGTTACAAAGCCATTATGAATCCAGTAAGGCACAATGTTGTCATTACAAGTAGTAGATCTTTGATGGAGGATTCAAAATGACAAATGGTTTGTATTTTCAGACTCCTCATGACTTGTACATCACTTTGGATTATCCAGAGGAAAATTTTGGTCAAATCTAGCATGCATGAAGAGCAAAACAACACTTGAAATTGACCTTTCTGCCACATTTTGGAGCAGCACGCTACGCTTTCTGAGTACTTTTGGGAGAAGATGAATTTGAAGGGCCAGATCATGTCAATTTTGTTTCTTAAGCATTTCATCAATTAGTATACATCCCTATCCTTCTATAACACTTTTTAGATCTATATTTGGACCTCGGGAAGGCCTCCAAAACTCCATTTTTCCTAGCACGCTACGCTTTCTATCAGTTTCTCTACACTTTGTCCTAGAATTGGTTTTTTCAGCAATGTTTTGCCAAATTTGACATCTATGAAGTAAAATGTTACTTTTTGATGTGGTAATGATGTAATAGGGTGTAAATAAGTCAATTATAGTGATTTTGAGGTAGATTCATTCTTGGACATCAATTTTTGGTCAAATGTATTGGTTGAGGAAAAATGGGGATTGGTTGTAACCTCCCTAGATTCTTGTAACCTCCCTAGATATATCACACTACCTCCTAAAACATGAAAAATTTAACACTCTACCATAATTCTCATCTAATTCATGTATTCATAGTTCACTTACCATTATAGCATGGATGTATGCTACTCTCTTCCCTCATTAATATATCATTCCATGTTTTCCCTATGAAACTACAATAACTTTATATATAATTTCCTGTATATATTCATTTTTTTAATTGAATCATAATCCATGTGTTTCCACATGTTTCCTAGTCTTTTTTCTCACAATCCAAGTGTCTTAGGGTTTATCCCTAGGAGGACCAAGGAAACATGGCAAAGGAAATGAGGACCATGGGTGATGTGGTGATAAAAAGGAGTTGCCTACCGGGTCCACTCGAAGATTGGCCTGGGGCCATTTGCAGGGTTGGTCGGTTCTTGCCTTGTTATCATTTTTCTCGGTAGCACATGGGTGGTAAGTGTAGTGAAAACGCATCTTGGGAGGCACTTTTAAAGAGCACTCTTCTCCACTTGTCATGGAGTTTGGGCGATCGTTGTGGCTCCCTTGCAGGGCTTTGCATTTGTATTCCTTGGGGAAATTCTTGGTAACACATGAGTTGTGTTGTGGGCTCTTCAGATGGTTGCAGGATCTAGTATATATAGGTTGACTTTGATTCGTTGAGATCCTTTATGGATGATGCGATTTCTTCTAGTTTTCATTTTTCAAGTCCTGTTGTGTTGTTGGCTCCATGAAGCCAATGTGATGTATTGTGTTTTATTTGTTGACAGTGGAGATTTTCCATTCGTGCGAAAGGTGGTGTGGGAAACGAGTTGGTTGTTGGGTCTGCCTGAAGATTGGCCTTGGTTCATTTGTAGGGTGGTCGACATCCAGTACATGGGTGACAGTGAGGACAAGTGCCTACATCACTTGTGTTATTTATCATGCATCTGGTGGAGGTATGTCCATTTCTATATTTATTATTGATGACACATGCATTGGTGGAAGATTACTGATGGAAGGCATCATTGGCACATGGTAATTCAGATGGGGAATTTTCCATGGATGACTTTCATACTCTTAGAGAGAGAGTGTCTATGATGAGGGCCGACTACCAGCAGTTGTGAACGGACAAAGACTACCTGTTGGGGATTGGCGAGATGTATTACGGGGCTCTGTGGGAGAAGGAATTGGAGGTGGAAAGACTCACTCAATAACATTTACCGTCACCCTTTTGACCCTCTTTAATTCTTTTCCTAGATCTAATGTTTTCTGACATTCTTCCCCACAAACTTATACTGAAACAAATACCTGTTTTTTGTTGGCCGAGAAGACCCGCAAACCCTTTTTGAAGCATCATTATTATAGCAAACTTGTCTCAACATCCATCAAATGCAACATATTTATAGATTTTATCACGTCGCAATTCCGACGATATATAAACCTAAGTGACTGTTAGTATTTTGACTTGGTCAACATACTAAGGTGGTCATTCAAGGGGGAAAACCTAGTTTCCACAACGTCGCAATTGAGACAACAATCTTCACAAACGTGGCAAGAGAGACGTTTATGTTATAAACGTGGAAATAGAGACAACTAGGTGGAAAACGTGGCAAGAGCAGTGACAACGTGGCAAGAGAGACGTCAATGTGGCAAGAGAGATGTCAACGTGGCAAGACCAATGTTATCGGGCAAGAGGAATTTTTTTTTCTTTCTAATTTCCTCTATTTTGCGACAATATGGACAATTTTGTCCATAACACCGCAAATAGAACGTCGAAATTTTTACAATATGTACTAGTGTGAGAAGGATTTTGAATGAATCTGAATTGACTGATCTTAATAGTAAAGATGCATTTGGGTTGTAAAATATACCTATGGCAACTGCACACAAGCTTATGATTATGAGTATAGCTAAGTACATCGTGGATGTAAGTTAGCAAAAACCTAGAACATGTGCTGATGCATAATCTGGAATACATACCAGAAAGGTATGTCTATGTCCCTTAAAGAATGCTTATTAACAAGCTGAAGCTAATTCTAGCTTGAGGCCATCACAGATAGTGATGGATATGCAACAAGGAAGTTCCATACCGAAGGAGTTCCTGGTGGAGGAACTGTATAAGGACTCTGTCATAGGAACAGAGTCACAACCCGAATAATTGTCGAAGGTAGGACAATGGGCTGCAAAGCCTGTCTATATATGAGAATCCTGGATTACATTTTGAAAGAATCATGTAATTAATAGAAGACTAACAACTAAATATTGACCATTCTGATAACCGAATGGAAGTGTGTAGTATGCACATGTTCATGATTCATTATGAGCAAAGAGTTTCTATTAAAGCATGTTGCAGTATCCCAAAAAGGGTTAGGGTGAGGCCTAACCAAGGTGGCTCAAGGAAAAGAGCAGGAAGATCCCGACAGGGAGTAGAATTGCAAAAATAGAGAAGAGACAGTGAGGCCTTAGAGATAACTCAACTGGGCTGAAAACCCTTGGTGATGTAGAAAGAATTTGGAGAAGGTGAGAGCCCTCAATTATTTCCTTACTGTGCATTATGTTTTCTATGGGATGAGAAAGCTAGTACATTGATGAATGGAAATGTTTTGACACCATATTGATGATGGTTGTAATACTATGAAAATGATTGAGAACTGTTGTGTTGCACTCATGAAAACATTAAGGAAAGTGTGATGAAGTACATACGGATATCCTAGGACATGTCTGAGAATATTTTATTAATTTAAATGATATGGTACTTTCATTTTAATTTACATGACGACTAATGTGCGTATGGTGTATGTCATGTGTAGAAAGAAATAAGATTGGAACTGTTGAGAAAGACAGTTGCCAATAATGAACAACCTCAAGCAGAGGGTGACCATGGGGAGGCTGCAATCGAAATATTGTTGACAGAACTGTGAAAATCCTGCTAAAGCACTGTTGGTGAGGTAGAGATTAGAAAGAGAGTGCTAGCAGCCAAGAACTGGTATAAAGATATTCGTGCCTATGTGGCACAAGGTATGAAGGGATTTGGTAAGAACCCCTTCTGAAATATTTTATTGTCTTAGTGTTATGCATAAACTTGAAAGGGAGTTGTATGCCTTGGATACCCAAGTAAGGTATGATTCGGGAAGGAGAACTTGAATAATGGAGGTATGAACCTCTGGTAGTAAACACTGTTTGTAACCATTAGGAGTGTAATACTCCAAGGACTTGCCCCGATTCCATTATGAAGTGTAATTATGATTTATAGGTTGGTGAGCTAAGTTTATATAAGATGATGGGGTTATGAGTTACTAGGCCAGGGAGCCTAAGTGTTGAAGGCCAAGAGCCTGATTTTGTACATGTAACTATGCACATTATTAATAAAGATAAACATCTCTGCGTGTGGCCTGGCCACAATGAATGAGTGATGGGGGACTAAGCTTCCACAAAGCTTGGGTAAGGGATTGGGGGCTGGAAGGTTGGAAAGAGAGGCTAAGTGTTGAACCTAGGGGCTTAAGTCCTTGGGAATAATATTTTAATATTATTCCAAAAGCCATGTGAAATCTATGTTTTGTCCTAAGTTCTTGGGGAGGAACGCATGCTGATGGAATGCATGCAGCTTCATGGGCGACATGTGTCGACCCAGGCGCATGTGATTTAACCCAAGAAATGAGCCATGTTGGGGGTTCGCTTCCCATTTTTCCGTGGATGGTTGCGTCTGAGTGGGTTCATTGGGCATTCCTCCATCCATCACCTGAGTCAGGGAGTCCATTCTCCATCTTCCGTATGAATGGGAGGGCGTTCCCGATCGACCTCTATTGGGTGTTTTATGTTGGGTCCTTTACCTGAACCGTGGGAGTCTTTGCATGGAATCTCTGTACACCTTACGCATCTCTAAAACTAGAGTCGTGAGTCTATCCTTTATTTCTGGTTGGGGAAACCCAAAGTGTCTCGTAATTGTTGAGCCTTGTTACGTTGAAGCGTCTGTTTGTCATCTGTTTGGGAAACCTGTGTTTGTTGTCCCAGTTGACTGTAGCAGCCATGCAGTTCTTGGCTGGGTGTGGTTTGTTGCTGTTGTATGTTTTTTGTTGAGCCTTGTTGTTTTTCTGCTTTGTACAGGAACGAGATTAAGGAAACCGGTTGTATGACCTATGTGTAACCTATGTGTAACCTCTCTCTAGAGGGAGGTGATTATTGTTGAAGAGGCAAGTTTTACCAAGCCTGTGAGAAACTCTCTCTAGGTGAGAGAGTGTGTGGAGGAAGGGGAGAGCTCCTGGAAGGAACCCTGTAGCTTCCACAGAGCTCAGATATTTTTGGTCTAGTCTGCTGTTGAAGCCCAAGGCAAGGGAGGTTAGCAGCCGAAGGACTGTCTAGGTGACAGAGAAGCTGTGTACTCTTGGGGTGGGATAGGCATGTGGGGAAGGAGTGTCTGTGGGCAGTGGGCATAAGTGGTTCCTGGGAGAGAATCCTCCTTCTTTTACGTGTATTCTTCCTGTAAACCTTACCTAGCCTAGGATTCCTTACCCGATGGAGCTTAGTCCCATCTCGAGGGTGACCTATTACTGAGAGTGATGAGAAGCATGGTCTAAGGCTGGGAGGTTCATGGAAGGTCTACATGCAGTTGGTGGAATTACCACGGTTTCAAAGATAAGTATCAGCTTATGCTTAATATTATGTTTTACATGCCTGTGATGCTTATATGTATCATGTATTTTGTTGTGCATATGAATTATTGTTAATGCCAGGGATTATTTATGTTAGCAGTAATATTGTACTTACTCTGAGTTAAATGTGTTTAATTTGATTTAAATGCATGTTATTAATTAAGTATGAGAATGATGTTGTTCCACATAGTACCATTGCCCGGCCAGTGGGATGACGGTCGAGGAATGTTACAGTATGGTATCAGAGCATAGTTTCAACGTTGAGCTTGGATGGGCCAGATAAGTGGTCTTTGGACCGAAGTTTTGAGAAGAAATTGTGTATGGAGGACTAGCCAACAGATGACTACATGGAAGGAGATAGATATTGATTCGATGATATGGAAGATATTGAAGACTATAGCATAGATATTTTTCAGACCTCAGAATGTTTCTGAGT
Organism: Picea engelmannii; assembly: GCA_009831015.1. Classification (NCBI taxonomy): domain Eukaryota; kingdom Viridiplantae; phylum Streptophyta; class Pinopsida; order Pinales; family Pinaceae; genus Picea; species Picea engelmannii. The sequence continues at coordinate 766,277 of ML783396.1, read as the reverse complement.
GTCAACGAGCTACTTGACCATGTTACAAAGCTCAAGAGGTGTAGCGGTATTATAAAATTGCATCCGGTGTGGTATATGGCCACAGGGAGAGAGAGAACTCCACACTAGAAGTGTTGGATCCATAGGATATGTTCAAGAGGAAAGGAGAACCCTCACGACCGTCAAATTTGGAGAACGTGCACAAGGCATATAACCCTTTGGAGTTTTACAGGAGTGTGGAAATCGCGATACACAAAATCTCGAATTCAACAGGACAATCCATCGGAAAGGACGCGTCGAGAGCGATCAGCCTTTCACTGACTCATAACTTGAAATGGTCAAAGGGTGAGTTCATGAGAATTCATGAAACATGAATTCACAATTGGATCACAACCATCGATCTAAGAGAGATTTGGATCGTTTATTGTCCAGGAAGAAATCGACATTTCGGGAATAGGGAGGATGAAGGTGGAAAATATTTCGACCTCATGACACATGAAATCCTGATACATGAAATGTTGATGAGATCTGAGTCGTCAGATCGTGGGGAATCAGGACCATTGGATCAACTAGATTAATAGACTGTAATTTCAGAATTTCAGCAAATGGAAGTTTGAGATGTGTAGATGCACGAACTCCTAATGTCTGAAACTCCAAAACAAAAAGTGAAAGTAGTGGGACCCTATGACGTCTCTGGGAGTGAGGTGGACCTTCTTAAGGACACCATGTGTCACTACCTTGGTGGGTGATAGCTATGCTGTGGGCCCAAGGCGAGAGAGGTTAGAAGTTCGGGAGTTGGGAGTTGGAGAGGGAAGTGAGTGAGAGAACCTCTGGGACCAAAACCCGAAACCCCAAAAGTTCCAAAACGATCTACACCATAGATTAGGAGTATAAGGCTTGACCGTTAGATCAAGCAGAAGGTAAGTCACGATTACATGATTTCGGCTGTTAGGGAATAACAGAGTGAGCTTAGGCACAGAACCCTGAAACCTCGAAACCTCGAAACGCCGAAAGGATCTGCACTGTAGATATGAGAGAGGTATAACCATTGGATTTCACTTAGAATGGACGTGGACACATGGGTGTGTACCACGTGCCAGTGGGTCGAAAAGAAAAGTGAGCATGGTGGGACCTGATGATGTCGTTGAAGGTGACGTGGACCCTCCTGAACGTGCCACATGCCACCATGTTTGTGGGCGACAACTGGGCTATGTGGGCCCAGAGGGTAAAGTAAATCGGGATTTCAGAAGTCGGGGGTTGGAAAGGAAAGCAAGTTTGAAAGCCTCAAGGACCTAAACCTGAAGTCCCGAAGTCTCGAAATCTTCAAAGATGGAAGAACTGGAACGGATTTTAACCATTGGATGTTGGGTAAACGTAGACCGTCGATCCACCCAATTTACACGAATTCGGTAAATCAGAACTCCGAGAGATAGTTGTGTGTGCCTTAAATTCTTCGACGGCCGAAGGCTCGAGTAGCACTTGGTCACGACCCATGGACACATGGGTTGGGGACTAAGAAAATGGGGGCTATCACTGGAAATTGCAGAGCCAAATAGATCTCAAAAAATTCTTGGAATCGAAACATTTTCTTATTCGTGTTGGTTTATGAATGTTGTAGTTTTATAAAGGGTTTAAGGCCTGGCAAACTTTGGTTGACTGGACGTTGTGTGTGCAGAGTTCAATGAGTGTTAGGACAGTCATGAATTGACGTCAAGATATTTGGAAAGAAGTCATTGAGAACCTGAATGGACGGTAGGAATCCTTGGAGGGAGAAGCATCAATAGTCGTGCATCGTTAGATCAAAAGAAACTACAAGGAGGATGACGCTAAGAGTCATTCAACACTCGAAATCTTGGGGGAGGTATTGAACCGTTGATCTCAAGGAAGATCAAACCATTGATTCCTTTCATCGGGAAATCAAAAAATCGAAAGTTGGGAGAACAGAGGAAGTTGTTCTTGAAAATCCTGAAACGCGAACTTCCGATTTGCGAGGAGAGATCTAGACCATTGAATCATGGCGAGTGTCAGTTGTTGATCTGATGCACTTGAATTTCATGAAGACGGAAGTTGAAAAAGGGAAGAAAACTGTTTTCTAATTTCGTGAACCGTGAAGTCCCGATTCACGAGAAAGGATCCACACCATTGGATTACAAGGAGCTTTGAGTTGTTGGATCTGACTCACGTGGATTTCAGAAAACTAGAGATCAAAAGAAAAGAGGGGAAACTATTTTTCGAAACCCTGAAACGTGAATTGTCAATTCACGAGGAATTGATCTGGACCGTCGAACTCGGAAAGTTGTGGACCTTTGATCTAAGGCAAATGGGGTTTGGGAGTTCGGACCTCAGGAGAAAGGAGGAGAGCTAATCCTCAAAGTTTGTGAAGGGTAAAGTCCCGTAGAAATCGGAAGTTGGGGCCCCAGGTCATAGCTAGAGGTCACGCTGGTGGAAGTTAAGGGAAGAACTAGCACGCGCTAGACTCTTATTTCAGATTTTGGGGATAGAGAGAGTCGAGGGTGACTCATATCGAAACACCCAGTATGAAAAATCCTGAAACGCCTTATGGATAGGCACGTGGTCATAGTCGGTGGCCACGTAGGAGAAACTTGTGCCGCCGCTATTTCTCGCGGGTGAGTTTTCACGCAAGGCTTGTGGATTTGTTCCATGGAGGTTCTAGTAGGGACTCAAAGAGCTGCTCCAGCTTCAAGAGTTGAAGATCCATTGACTGGGAGGTCAGTAGACCCCGCAGAGGTGGGGGAACTACGTCAAAAGTGCTCAAGGAAGGAATAATCATGCACAGTTATAAAATCACATGATTATATTAATTGAATGCATACCACTGGAGGTGGTAAAGGCTGGAGGCTTGTATTAATTCAAATCTTCTCAGCTTCTGAATGCACACACTCACATAGTAAAATTTCATTTTAATTTGGTTATAGGGTAATAAACAAAGAATTAAAGATAAAAACTGGTTATAGGAATAAATTCCAGTAAGCTAGTCATGTATAAGACCAGGACCTGGTTGGATATGGCAAGGTATGGATATGGAAAGGTTATGAGCCACACAGGTACTAAAAGCTTCCTATTTTTAAATAAAATTTGGGTTGCAACCTTTTTGCTAACACTAATGAACACCACATAATTATATTCTTGGTGTAATGTTTGGGTTGAAAAGGAAGGCATCCAATTAATTGGGAAGATAATAGGAAGTGTATGGAGAAGGTGGCAACACATTGGCCAGAATTCCAACTCATGGATGGTGAGATACATGACTGAGATAGAGAACATTATGTAATTCAATGCAAGGTGCATTGAATAAGAATGCATTGAGAATTGCACTCATGCATAATAAGTGATAGAATTGTATACTAAATGCAATGGTTGAATATGTTTTGTAAGTACATGCATATATATTATTGCATGGAAATAATTATACTAATGGCTGAAATGTTGCTAACCCATGAAGTTGAGAACATTTCAGGAACTGTTAAACATTTCAATAGGAAAGTTACAAGCCAGGTAGTCACAGGAATAGAGACTACAGAAAAATTTTATGTTCAGAAAATTGAAATAATAAACTTATTGTTGTTAATTATGAACATGCATATGCATAGAATGACGAGTCATTCTATTTGGTCAAGTTGTTTGGTAATTGTGATTGAATTGCTAGGTGCAGGAAATTCTAAGATCATTGCATAAGATGTTGTACATGTTGAATTATGATGTACAAAAAATACTGACAATTTGTTGGTAGAATGCAAGATGAAGACTTGCAGGAAAATTGTATGCATTTTGGTGCCTATGGAAAATCACAAGGATGGTTGCATTCATAATATGGCAATAGCCAAGATGAATCATGAAATAGAACGTCATGTTTTGGGGATAAAAGTCGAATTTCCTTTTGAACTAATTGGAGTTCCTAAATGAATTCTTTTATGTTCTCTCATTATAACTGCATGTGGTTGATGCGGATGAGATGATGTTGATAAAAATTAAAATGTTGACTACAAAGAGTATCTCGGGAAGATTTTGCTTGGAAACTTTTGAGGGCAGTTGGAACTCCTCGAGCCACGGTGCTCTAAGAATTTTGGTCTAGCCTGCTGCTGAAGCCCAAGGAAAGGGAGGTGTAGCACCGATGGACTGTGCTTGTGAAGGCGTATACTCTCGGGTGGGACATGCATGTGGGGAATGAGAGACCATTGGTTTGAGTGTTGACGAGGTTTGAATGGTTGGAGTGTTGCTGAGGTCTCGTACCTTGGCCTAAACCATGTGGATAAGGATTGTGGACCATGGCTATCTTGCGAAGCCATTGACCCGATGGATTCATAGACCTGCTTAGGGGTGGAAGGTCTTCTCAATCAAAAGATAAGTACAATTCTCTATTTATTGTATGTTGTGTATGTTGTATACAATTATAATGTTATTAAAATTGTCTGTATATACATATATATACATTGCATATATGCTTGCATTACTGCATCCATTACTATACATAATGTGTCTCATATTTCATTACTTAAGAAATATATATACATGATACTAATCATGCAATCGATTGGAATGTGATTCAAGTGGAGCAACAAGGTGTCCTGGAAGTGCATCCTGTGTGCATATTGGACAGGAAAATAAAACAACATCATAATTGAGCTATTGAGCTTGTAAAGGTCCAGTGGACCTGGTACGGTCCTGAGGACATGACATGGGAGCATGAGGACGCTATGCGGGCATAATACCCGCATATTTTTGAAGATTTTGGAAATCTTGTTGATGTTGTGTGAAAGCTTCACTGAGGATAGTGCAAAAATAACGAGAGGTGATTGTAATACCCCAAGGAATTGCCCCAATTCCATTATGAATTATAATAATGATTTATAGGTTGGTGAGCTAAGTTTATATAAGATGATGGGGTTATGAGTTATTAGGCCAAGGAGCCTAAGTGTTGAAGGCCAAGAGCCTGATTTTGTACATGTAACTATGCACATTATTAATAAAGATAACCATCTCTATGTGTGGCCCGACCATGATGAATGAGTGATGGGGGACTAAGCTTACACAAAGCCTGGGTAAGGGATTGGGGGCTGGAACGTTGGAAAGAGAAGCTAAATGTTGAGCCTAGGGGCTTAAGTCCTTGGGAATAATATTTTAATATTATTCCAAAAGCCATGTGAAATCTATGTTTTGTCTTAAGTTCCTGGGGAGGAATGCATGCAGCTTCATGGGAAACATGTATCAACCCAGGCGCATGCGATTTAACCCAGGAAATGAGCTGTGTTGGGGGTTCGCTTCCCATTTTTCCGCGGACGGTTGCATCTAAGTGGGTTCGTCAGGCATTCCTCCATCCATCACCTGATTCAGGGAGTTCATTATCCATCTTCCATCTGAATGGGTGGGCGTTCCAGATTGATATCTATTGGGTGTTTTATGGTGGGTCCTTTACCTGAACCATGGGAGTCTCTGTGTGGAATATTTGTACACCTTACGCATCTCTGAAACCAGAGCCGTGATTTTGTCCTTTATTGCTGGTTGGGGAAACCCAAAGTGTCTCGTAATTGTTGAGCCTTGTTATGCTGAAGCGCCTGTCTGTCATCTGTTTGGGAAAACCGTGTTTGTTGTTCCAATTGACTATAGTGGCCACACAATTCTTGGCTAGGTGTGGTTTGTTGTTGTTGTATGTTCGGTGCTAAGCCTTATTGTTTTTCTGCTTTGTACGGGAACGAGATTAAGGAAACCGGTTGTATGACCTGCGTGTAAGCTCTCTCCACGTGAGGGAGGTGATTGTTGTTGAAGAGGCAGGTTTTACCAAGCATTTGAGAAACTCTCTCCAGGTGAGAGAGTGCTTGGAGGAAGGGGAGAACTCCTGGAAGGAACCTTGTAGCTGCCACAGAGCTTGGATATTTCTGGTCTGGTCTGTTGCTAAAGCCCAAGGCAAGGGAGGTTAGCATCCAAAGGACTATCTAGGTGACAAAGAAGGTGTATACTCCTGGGGTGGGACAGGCATGTGGGGAAGGAGAGTCCGTGGGTAGTGGGCATAAGTGGTTCCTGGGAGAGAATTCTCCTTCTTTTACGTGTATTCTTCCTGTAAACCGTACCTAACCTAGGATTCCTTACTCGGTGGAGCTTAGTCCTAGCTCAGGGGTGACCTACTGCTAAGAGTGATGAGCAGCATGGTCTAAGGCTGGGAGGTTCGTGGAAGGTCTACACCTAGTTGGTGGAATTACCATGGTTTCAAAGATAAGTATCAGCTTATGCTTAATATTATGTTTTGCATGCCTGTGATGCTTATATGTATCATGTATTATGTTGTGCATATGAATTATTGTTAATGCCAGGGATTATTTATGTTAGTAGTAATTTTGTGCGTACTCTAAGTTAAATGTGTTTAATTTGATTTAAATGCATCTTATTAATTAAGTATGAGAATGATGTTGTTCTGCATAGTAGCGTTGCCCGACCAGTGGGATGATGGTCGGGGAATGTTACAGGGAGAATTCATGAATCGATATGTCATGAATGAATTGACCAATCAAGGAGTGCTTAAAAGCATTCATGTGAAACTTTGAGTTATGGTATACCGATTTGGGGTCATGATCGACCTATAGCAGGAAGCTTGGTCCTGTTGTAAGAATGAAAGAAAACGAATAAACCATATGAGGAAAAGGTTGGTTAAATTCCAACACCCCATGGCCAATAACCTGTCATAAAGTGTGACAAACTTGAAATCAATGTAAGAGTGCATTTGGGTATGAATGTGGCAATGGATATTGGCACATTTGTTAAAACCCTATGAAATGTTGAATTACGTTTTGAAAAGTTTGGTATGTTGAGATGAGACTAACAGTTTGTTTGGCTGTGGAAAGAATGAATTGTAGGAAGCAAAGGGTCATGGATATGGCAGTGAGGTAATCCCATAGGAAAGACTAATTTCCTGCTGAGCCAAACTGCGAGGAATGGTATTTCCTTTTGAGAAAGTGAATTTGATTGTTAGTATGCACAATTCTGAAATTGTTGTGATGAAGTTGAAAAGGTGCAATAAAAATGTATGTGCATGAGAACTAACAATTTGATTAGCTGAGGAATGATTGTAGGAAGAAAGAGTCTTGGATATGGCAATGTTGTAAGCCCATAAGGAAGATCGATTTCCTGTTGATCTAAAATGTTATGGGAAGGAAAGTCCCATAATTGTGAATCTGGTTCCGTACGGAACATATCTAAAAATAAAAGAAGAGATTGGAAAATTTTTGTGGGTGGTAGATTTGCAATAAAAATTCTGAAAGTTGGAATTTATAATGATGTCTCACGAATGTTGTATACCTGTGACACAGGTGAGGAGAAAAGATTTGTCCAGAAGGAACAAATGAAGGCTATCAAAGATGAAGATGATGAAAAAAGGCTACTGTTGAGCCATGAAAACCCCATGATAAGCCATGATCGCCTGAAAATTATTGTGTTGAGGTAACACAAGCCGGAGGTACACCTCGACAGATCAAGTCTAAGGGATGCCTCGACTGTAAGACTCGATAGAGTCTCTAAAATTTCCTGTGCAAGAAAACCTTGGCAGGGCAAGATGGATCGCCCGAGGGACTGTATAATAGTGAAGGGGATGCCTGAGCCTGGGCTTGGAGGGTGAGTGACTGTAAGGAAGAAGAAACCTTAATAATTATTGTAAACTATTGGGATCATGCACACAGTGGGTAGTTTCCCGTGCGGCAAAACCTTGGAAAGGAAGATGAAATCATGATAGCTCTTGTGAACTATTGAATTGGAATCATGCACCCAATGGGTACGTCAAGGAAAGCGATGAGCATGGATAACAAAACTACCATGTGGATACAGATCCACAAACTGCACAAATAAGTATTGTGCTAAGATTATGAAAATTTCCTTTTGAATTTTGAACAACAGTAAGATGTTTTCGCACAAAATTGTGATTAATGTGCTTGTTGTCCAAGAATTATTGAAGGCAGATGACAAAGACTAAGATCCTGAAAGAGGACCTGACTGAGGACAAAGGTCAAGACTTCTGAAGTGGTTGAATGAGAAAGGCATGACAAGTGTTTTTGGTAAAGAACACTGAGGACGGTGTTCCTTTAAGGGGGAGGGAATTGCAACACCCTGTTTCCCCCAATTTGTAATTAATCATAAAATAGTAATTACCATGCTAATGCATAAGGAAAATGTAAAGGTATTATTGTGTGAGTTGCCAATGAATGACTGTGGGGGTGAAGCCTTGAAAGTATTGACCATCATATCACTAGAGGAAGAATGTGAAAACTATAAGAGAGGGTTCATTATGACAAATAACCCCAAATATCCCTTGATAAGGATGACAAACCTCCTTCAAATCCCAAGGAAAGAAATCAGTTAATGAAGAAAGGACTGATGGTTGAACAATCAACCACCCCCATGAATGGAAACATGGGCTATTAGCCAAAATTATCGCAGAGACCTGCAAACCTGAGATTCCTTCTGACAGAAGGAACAAAATAGGTCGACAAACCTTCCAAGGTAAGAGGGATACACACGGGAGAGGAGAGACCAGACAAAGGGAGCGTAAGATTGCAAGGGAGATGCGTGAAGCTCTCCAGTGAGTCACGAACTGAAGGTTGGGAGCTTGATGCCGAGCAGCATCTGAGAAACCTCGTCGAGTCCATAACCGAAAGAGAAAGCTCTGAGTTGCAGAGAAAAGGACCCGAGCAGAAGCTGGGACAGAGACATAACTCCTAAGAAGTGTGAGAATTCCCTCGTGATATCATGGCTTAGAATGAGGGTGGCCAGAGTGCTAAGAATGAATGCCTCTGAGCCTATGGTTAGGTGGAAGGATGAACACCCATAGTCAGTTGGTTGGCAGCAACCTGTAATAGATAAGCGATTTCCTACCCTGTGTAATTTAGTCGTAACTGTGTATGAATTGGTTATACTGTGCATGTTTCAGGAATTGTGCATATTTCTTAATGGATATACTGTATCTCCCTTATTTCTACTTGATTGTATAACTAGGCCAGTAAGAAATTATATGGTTAGGAGATGATTTTATAGTTGTAAATGCTTGTGTCCTGTGGAGGCATAAGCCAGAGTCACAAATTGTGTGTTTGTCAACCCTAGACATAGTTTCATGTACGCATGCCAACCCTCCTAATTGTTTAGAGTCCTTGGAGGATGAAGTTTGTTAAGATCAGGAGAGGTAGTGCAGTTCATCATAGGCTCTCTGCGAGGCAAACCGAACCCAGAACTCCTTAAGTCCTGGACAAACTCAGGAAGGATCGCATTGTTGAGTGCAATAACCCTACATGGAGTGTAGAGGTTGAGAAACCCTTTGGAGGTTTCAGAGCGTATGAAAGCTCAAGAGTGACAAATAGACTGTGATCAAAATCAGATCTAAACCATTGGTTCAATTCAGGAAATAGAGGTGAGGATTTCCCCAAAGTCCTGAAGGGAGAATCGTCGAGTCACAGGGGAAAATCTGGACTGTTGGAGCCTACATCTAGACAGTCGGAGAAGAGTGCGCAGGAGAATAGATCTGAACCGTCAGATCGAGAGCAGGGGACCGATAGCCATCGAATCCAGAAAAGGTACACGAGGTTTAACCTGGTGCATGCAAGGGAGAGAGGACTCATCAAAGTCCTGAAAGTCCCAAAGTATACGAAACCCCGATGCGCTCTATGGATGAGTCGGTTTAGTGTGAATAAGTTTCGGCGTTTCAGAATATGGGAAACCAAAGGGAAAGACCCCTCGTCTTCACAAGTCACAAAATCCGGGTATATGAAACCCTGATGCGCTCTGTGGATGAGCCGGTTTAGTGTGAATAAGTTTTGGCGTTTTGGCATGCGGGAAACCAGAGGGAAAGACCCCTCATCTTCACAAGTCATGAAATCCCAGTATACGAAACCCATATGTGCTCTGTGGATGAGTCAGTTTAGTGTGAATAAGTTTCAGTGTTTTGGCATCCGCGAAACCAGAGGGAAAGACCCCTTGTCTTCGCATGTCACAAAATCCCAGTATACGAAACCCTGACGCACGATTAAGACTGAGTGTCTTTCAACACCCTTAAGCTTAGGAGGGATAGTGACCATCAGATCCAGATCAACGAGGGTTGTTGATCTCATACACGAATTCCCATATCGAAATTTTAGGATTGGAGTGACAAGATATTTGGAGTCGCTGCATCATGAACTCTCGGTTCACGAAAATATGAAAAGATATGGACCGTTGGATCCAAATCATTGAGGATTGTTGGATCTCGTACAAGAACTCGCATATCAGAGTTCGGGGAATGGAGTGACCAATGGTTTGGGTCACTACATTTTGAACTCCCGGTTACTAAAATCCCAATACGGCCAGGACCATTGGATCAGGGGGAGATTCGCATCCGTCGATCTCATCGAAGGTAAGATTTCAGGTTTTGGGGTTTGAAGAGTCGAAAGACTTGAATCTCTTGCATCCCTGAGTCACAAAATGCTTAAGGAGCCTCTTAGCTTGGCCTATGGTCATAACCAACGATCACATGGAGGTGGATAAGGGAAGAGCTAGCCTATGCTAAGCCCTCGTAGGAATTCAGGGATTCTATCCCTTGAAGGAGAGCGAAAATTTTATTTTTGTCGTAGTGGGTATGTGACAATAATGCTTGATCACCATGGATAATCCATCACAAGATTGACAACATTACCATGGAGATATCTAGGAATTGCTTGGGAAACATGAAAGAGTGTTTGAACTATTTCTAGTAGGGAGACCACCTGACATAGGATTTGAGCAAGGTCGAAGTCTATGATCAACACACCCTACAAGCATCTAAAGAGGTTCAAGGATGAAATAAAGAAGTCCATAAAGGAGTTGTTGGAGATAAGACATATCAGGCCTAGTTCTAGTCCCTTTATTCAATTATATTATTGAAGAAGAAATATGTCACTATGAGGATGTGGATAGACTACAGGGAACTAAATAAGAGGACCATTAAAAAATGATACCCAATGCCTAGGATTGATGAGCTTCTAGACAAGCTACATGGGGCAATGCACTTCTCAAAGTTTGATATGCGATCGAGATACCACTGGATCCAGGTCTGAGAGGAGGATATCCATAAAACAACATTCAGGTGTCACTATGGGCACTATAAGTTTCTATGTTTTCCCTTTAGGTTGAATAACACACATGATACCTTACAGTCGTGCATGAACTATATCTTCAACAAATAGTTGAGGAAATTCTTACCGGTGTTCTTTGATGATCTTTTGATCTGCAATAGGATGTGGGAGGAACATCTGAAGCATGGGGACATGATGCTCACCATTATGGAGAAATAGTCTCTTTTTTCTAAGGAGGCAAAGTGAAATTTTGGGTTGAGAGAGATCCTCTATCTGGGGCATGTGATTATTGTTGAGGGAGTAAAGGTTCACTAGGAGAACATCTATACAACGTTAAATTGGACGACCCCCAGATCACTCACAGATATGTGAGGATTCTTCAGGAAATGAAACTATTATAGGTGTTTTGTGAAAGGATTTTCTCAATTCACTACACCATTAACATACCTCATCAAGAAGGGGGAATTCCAATGGATTTAGGATGCACATGCAACATTCAACAGAATGAATAGTATGATGAGCACTTTCCTAGTATTAGCACTCCCATATTTCACACATCCTTTTGTCCCAGAGTGTGACGCATCTGGTTAGAGGATAAAATAAGTATTGATGCAAAACCGAGACCCAATAGCTTTCGAGAGAAGAAATATAAGATAGCTAGAGAATCTCTATGAAATCTATGATAAGGAGATGTTAGTCATCATGCATGCATTGACCAAGTTCAAAAATTACATGGTAGGAAGAATATTTATGGTTAGGACTGACCACAATAGCTTGATATATTTCTTGGAGCAGCATGATTTGAATGAGAAGCAACATAAATGCATGGGTAAGGTGAAATAATATGATTTTGACATTGAGTATGTAAAGGGGAAGAAGAACATAGTTTTTGTTGACTTATCAAAGAGACCTGTAGCTTTCTCCAAGACAAAGTTCTCAACAGATTGGAAGTCCGTTCTTTTGGTGGAATACTCCAAAAACACCTTCTCCTATGAGCATATGGAGGGAAATATTTAGGATGATAGGTATAGGGTATTGGATGACATCATCTACTACAAAGACATGATTTATCTTGTCCTTGATTCCAAACTCAATGATAAGATTTTGAGGGCAATACATGAGGCACCACTAGCATGGCACCAAGTTTCTCTGAAGACCTACATGGATGCAACAGAGAGATTCTCCTGGAAGGGTTTCAAGGAGGATATACTGCGTCATGTAAGGAAGTGGATGACTTTCCAGCAGAACAAGTCAGAATTTACACATCCTGCGGGACTGTTGCAAGCATTTTCTATTCTAGAGCAGAAGTGGGATAGCATTTTCATGGACTTCATTATAGGGTTGCCAAAGGTATAGAGAAGGAACTGTATCTATGTGTTAGTGGAAAAATTTACTAAATATGCACACTTATTTTCCATTCCTTTAGATTACAACACATCTCAGGTAGAATATATATTCTTCAGAGAGGTGTTCAGACTACATGGTCTTCTGAGGAACATACTCAGTGACTGGGATAACAAGTTTCTCAATGCATTTTGGCAGGAGTTGTATAGGTTATCTTAGACAGAGTTGACACCTAGCACTAATGACCACCCCTAGATAGACGAGAATACTGAGATAATAAACAAGTGGATTGAGGGGTACCTAAGGAACTATGTGTCAGCACAACAACGGGCATGGATAAATTGGTTGCATCTCGAGGAGCATTATTAGAATACCACTCATCACATGCCCATTGGGATGATCCCATTCAAGGCATTGTATAATTATGATGCCCCATACTTTATGGATATGGCATTTGGGGAAAGAAGAGGTCCCAAGGCTAGAGATTAGTTACAGGAAATATCGGACATCTTGAGAGTCCTGAAGGAGAATTTGGAGGCCACTAAAAATCAACAGAATATGTATGCAGATAGGAACATGATGGAATGCATCTTTGAGGTTGGGGACCTAGTCTTTCTCAGGTTGCGATACCATTGTTGCGATATCCATGAATCATTAAATGCGATACCATTGTTACAAAGCATAAAAAGGAAGTTGTCCCCTTCAAAGGCCACCCCATACATCAATCTTGGATGTAAAGATTCCTTCCAGCAAGGAGAAATTCCAGAACCATTTGGATAAGCGGTCTGGGCTAATGTGAAGATATGAAATTTTTTGAGATGATTAATTAGAGGTCTAGAAAGAAAACACATAGAATTGCCTCCAACGATTGGATCTAGGCCGAGAATAATTTTCTTTCCACTACCCACAGTCCAAGCCAACCATCTCTTAATTATAGGCATGGAAGCCATGAAGTTCTTCCATATGATATAAGAAACCAGAAATTTAAATTCATTTCTTCTAATCCAAGAAGGAATATCTATGGATTTCAGGTATTTTTTTCTCAGCACCAAACTCCATAGACCACTACCAAATAGACCCCTCCAACAAGATTTAGCGGCTAAAGAAAGGGAAAACTAGTTGATATTGTGCAAACCCCATCCACCACTTTCCTTTGGCAAGGCAATGTTTTTCCATTTAGCTAAATGGAAGCCAATATGTTTCCTATCCCCTCTCCATATGAAGTTTGTTATAAGCTATTGAATCTTGTGCAATAGGGAGGACGATATCCTAACCAAGATGAGCCAATACATAGGTAAACTTTGTAAAACTAAATTTGCTAAAACTAGCCTGTCGCCTAAGGATAGCCATCGAAAGGACCATCTCCCAATTCTCTTTTTGACTTTTTGTATTAGCCAATTCCAATCAACCACTCGATAGTTATTGGGCTTAAGATAGAAATCAAGATACTTCATTCCATATTGAATATCCATAAATTAAATATTAAATACTGACCTCATTTTATCCTCTAACTCTGGATCAATATTTTGTGCTAGGAAACACGACTTTTGGAAGTTGATGACCATACTTAAGCTTGAAAAAAATTATTTAAAAGAGAGTGAAAGGTCTTCAATTCTTTGAAATTTGCATCACCAAGGATGAGCACATCATCAACGAAAAACAAATGGGAAATGAAAATCTCAACAACGACCTTGATACGTTTGAAGGATCCAGCTTCCACAACCTTTTTCATTTTCCTACTGAGGCATTTAAGAACTAGAAGGAAAAGTAAAGGGGAAAGAGGACACCCCGTCCTATACCTCATTTACTTTTAAAAAAAATTGTAGGATAATCGTTTATCAATATTGCCATATTGACATTTGACACACATGCCATAATCCATTGTGTAACCTCCCACTTAACCCCAATCTGGATGAATAATAACCATAAAAACTTCCACCTTACTTTGTTGTATGCCTTCTTTAAATCCAACTTAAGAATTATTGAGCTTAATTTCTTAGAATTTACAGAGTGCAGACATTCTTGATCTAAACCCACATCATCAAAAATCAATCTATCCTTGAGGAATCCAAACTGTTCTTGAGAAATACTAGTAGCCAATTTATCTTTCATATGGGAGGCTATGACCTTGGAAATCACTTTATAGACAAAATTACAAAGAGAAATGGGTCTGAAATCATGAAAGGAGGGTGGTTTGCTCACGTTAGGAATAAGGGTAAAGAAGGTAGCATTGAGAGCGACCAGAATGTGACCTGATATTCGAGACTCGTTGATAGCCTTTAGAAGGTTAGTCCCCATTATGTCGAAAAAGGATTGGAAGAGTTCTTGAGTCCACCTATCTGGTCCCAGACTCTTCTCTTTCTGCATTTTACTCACAATATGCCCAATTTCTTCTAAGGTGACAAGCTTGCCTAAATCATCACTCTCATCATCATTGAAAATTGTTGGCACATCTTTTAGGATATGAATTTGATTTCTTTGGTTTTCAGTCTCAACAACACTATACTGAGACTAAAAAAATTAAAGGCAATATCCTTAATCTCATTGTTAGTGGATATATCATTTGTGTTGCAAATTTATGGAAGAATCTAGTATTCTTATCACCCTTGCTCAACCAAAGTGCCCGACTTCTGAGTCTCCAAGTTGATTCTTCAATTGAAAGGATATTATCCTTCCTTAGTTTAAGGGAATTTAGAATATTTAACTCATCTTGCTTAAACACGTGTGACAGGCACTTAGCAAATAACTCTGACTTTTTAAAATCCAAATGCATAAGATCTAAATGGAGTTGTTGTTTTTTGTCTGACTACACCTGAACAACCACTTTCTTTAAATTTTTCAAATTTTCACATAGTAGAACAATAAGGGAACTATCTATCCATTTATCCATAGAGATCCAAGTTGACCTGATAAGGGACATAAAATCTGGTTCGGATAACCAAGAACTATTGAATTTAAAGGGAGCACTATCTTTTTGAAGTGAGAAATCTATTTGCAAACAGATCGGATTGTGATCCGAAATAGTGGATTTGATTGTCCAAGACCTATATTTACACCGATTGGAGAGTAGATTCCGATCCAAAAGAAATCGAACCAACCTCTTAGAAATACTTGTCGATCCATCTATTCCATTGTGCCAAAGTCGGAGACAAATGAGATGGTTGCATATCCACAAGACCCATGGAATGGAGCATGTTGGAAAAGAAGTTTGCCAGAGGATCAACCCTAGCGAAGCTACCCAAAACCTCCCGGGAAGAGAGAGTAAAGTTTAAATCCCCCCCAACAATTAGCCCCTATTCTTCTAATAGGCCAGAATCTAGAATAGATTGCCAGAAGCATTCCCTATCTTTATAAGGCGCACAGAAATTTAGGAGTTTAACTTTGGCATTATAATGCTTGAATCTTCCCTCCAAAAATATACCTGTAGTGGTGCCAAAATCACACAGCTCAGCAATCACATGATTTCAACCAACTAATAAACCACCCGACCGGTTGTTTGGGTCCACAACAACACAGTTCCATGAAGGAAAACATTTAATAACAAAACCTTTAGCCTTGACTGCATCCACTAAGGTTTCTTGGGAAAAAACGATATCAGGATTAATCTGTTTCAACAAAAGTTTAAGGGAGACTAGTTTAGTGGGACCTCCAAACCCACGAAGATTATAAGAGAGAATTATCATGGGTAAACTGTCGGAATAGACGAGATTTCTATAAGAGACGAAAGACGGTGTAACTCAGAAATGCTAGTCGAAGACTCAGGAAAAGAAGAAATAGATGGAAGGCCTGTAGGTGTTGCAGTGAAACTTTGTTGAAAGGAGCCAATCCACCTTCTATATCCCCGAGGGGCTTCTTTGGTGGCTGAGGATGAGACTTCTTTCGAAGAGTTACAATAGTCCGAGATGCAGTGGGAAAATCCAATGATGAAGAAGAGGAAATAGTAAGGGGCAGTGGTGAAAGAGATTTAACAATCTTAAGGTTATGCGATGGAGAGAAATCAACTGGAGAAGAGGAGTTCGGATCTACAAGGGCAGTAAGTAGACCTGATGCCTCTTTGACTTCATCCAATGGATTTTTCAGCCTCCTAGAGTCTTCAAGGAAAGGTGGTAGCAACCTGCCCCTCAGCGAGCACGGTCGCTCCCACCAGGACCTTCACAAACTCTCGGCCTGAAGAGTCCAAGCTCTTCCAACTCCCTCGGGAGTCCTTTACCCACAGTCTTCTCCGCTATCTTCCCTTTCAAAACTCGGGGAATCGGGTTTCGCGAACTCGCGAACCTTGTGTGCACCTCTCGTGCAATATGAAAACCCGAACCCCGATCCGCGATGTCAACGGTCAACGCTCCCGCTCTATCGGGGATTTTCTTACCGGGAACTCGGCGGTTGTGTCGTCGCGTACCTCATGTAACGCGAACCTCCGAGTGCCGAAACCCCGATTCCTCGCAAACGCGCCACCTTGACTCCACTATGCCTCTGGGTCCCACGCTGCCACGTTAGTCTTCGGGACTTCGCAGATCGCGGATCCACGATACCAAATTCCCTTGTCGTTGGAAACCCCGAATGCCGAAACCCCGATGTTTCGGATTTATGCCATCTGTCCTTCCAACGATCGACGGCTCAGACCAAATCGGGGGATCGCACTTCGCGATTTTGACATGCATGTGATCCTTGCGCTCTCCAACCCCGATTCGCCGATGGGCGATGACCAATGATCCTCCTTGCGCCTGAGGGTTAACCGCCTCACTCCTTCTTCCAGATCCGATGATCCGCGGGACCTCGCGAGTCTTCTCGATAAATCCAAGTCGTCGATTCTCTTCCTCTATGAAGAGATCTCTGCTCCACCACCTTCGTCCTGTGCGACCTCTGCTGAGTCGATTTTCTTCAATGAACGAAAGGGGCTGTCCCTTCTGAGCTTTGTTCCCCGACTCCTTCAAGGATTCTTCGAACACGTTCCTTGTGCTCGATCTTCAATCACTCCTGAAAGTGTTGAAGTCTTCTATATCCCGTGCGCTCACGCTCGCAACGGCTTCAACATTCCCCTTCTCAGCCTTGCTACTAAGACTCAATTTCGACCTGCACTCACCTGCACGGCTCGAATACCTCAAACCCAACTCTGGGCAAAAGAGAACAAAGGTTCAACTACTTAGCCCCCTCAACGCACTCTAAGCGGAGGTATTCAACTGCACTCGATGCAGGAATCTCCTGGCCTAAGC
>ML783396.1:718336-737206 GCA_009831015.1 Picea engelmannii | reverse complement strand
ATCAAGAATTACTGGAGAACTCGAATCAAGGGAAAATTGAATCTACAAGTTGAGCGTAGCAGCAGCGGCAATGATATAGACAACCGAGGTCATTTTGAACGTTCAATGGGTTCTAACTGCCTCCCAACTTCATCTCAAAGACCCGCCGACCTTCACAATGCAGAGCCTTCGACTAGCTTCCCAACGCAAAATACTGAGGAGATAGCATCTCAGAAAAATCTAAACCCATGTCTACAAGATGACATTTTTCCACGGGTAATTCGGAGTTGTGAAGGAAATTGTGAGTCTGGATTGCAGGAAGAAATTCATGGTCCTCAAATCAATGATGATGGGCAACCAGGCGGAGCTTTGCAGGAACATTTGGAAGGATCGCACAACCAGCTGTTTGAGAACAGCTTAACTTGCAACTTTTCAGTGGGTTCTCTTGTAAGTTTGCTATATTATTCTGAGTTATGTGCAGATGGCGTCAATGAAGATGGCCAAATACCTCCTTCTTCCTATATGGTGGCTCCCCTGGAGGCCTTTTCTGATAGTGAGGCTTACTTGAATCGTTATTCTGATGTATTGTGGAACATGGATGAAGAAGATGCCTGTTTAAGTGGCAGTAAGCATTCCACGTCTCGGAATGAAGGATGATCATTTTAAACGCTGCTTACGTCACGTCTTTTTTTGGGTATCCATCAAATTATCGAAGAATATGGTTTTTGAATGTAAACTCCGATGTGTCTCGGCAAAATATTTTGAAATAGTCTCGTCAATATCAACACTGTAGAATGAATAATGTCATAACAAGCACAAGTACCGTGTCCAATTTTAGACATTATGTGTATATTGTTAGAATTGTAAATTTGGAATACACAATTCACATAAAATTATCAAGAAAATCAACCATCATGCAGATTAACAAACTCAGATTTGGGCTAAGTCCACCAAACGAAGATATGGTTGTCTTATTATTCAGATCAGATTAACAAACTCAGATTTTAAGTGGTTCACACCAGATTTGGGCATACATCTCACACTCAGCCTCTACTGGCATAAAATGAATATATAGAAATACACAGTTACATAAGAACTGAATATTGAATGCGTTCTCACCCATATTCTAATTTGGTCTCATTAGTTACAACCAACACTGAATTCCTAATCTTGGGAATTAGTTGTCACAAAAATTCCAATGATCTCCACCTTGACAACAATTAACCTGAGACCTTGCTCCTTCCTTTTGTTCATCATCTTTTCTGCAAGTCAAGAGAAGCCAAGCACCATCGTAGCATCTCTAAAAGTACTGGTTTTGTCAACATGTCTCTCCAGTTCTCTTTTGTATGAACTTTTTCAAGAGAGACTCCATGTTCATCGACGACGTGTCTTACAAAATGGTACTTAATATGAATATGTTTTGTTTTACTGTGGTAGGTTGGATTCTTAGCCAAGGGAATAGCGCTTTGACTATCACAAAGTAGCTTTACTTTGTCCTGCATCCTTCCAAACTCACCAAACAAACCTTTTAACCAAACAACCTCTTTGCAAACATGTGAAACAACTATGTATTATGCTTCTGTAGTGGATAAAGAAACAATGTTCTGCAGCTTTGACATCCAACTAATAGATCCACCTGCAAGAGTAAAGACATATCCTCGTCGACCTTCTCTTGTCCAAATCACCTGGAAAATCAGAATCAACATATCCATAGATTAACTCACGACCACTGTTATAGGTGATACAGTAGTCACTTGTGCCCCTCAGATACTGAAGTACCCATTTCATTGCTTCCCAGTGTTCTTTACATGGATTTTCCATATACCTGCTAACAACCCCAATTGCATGTGAAATGTTTGGCCTTGTACTAACCATCGCATACATTAGACTTCCTACTGAATTAGCATATGGTATTCGAGACATTTATTCCTTTTCTTCTTTTGTACTAGGACATAAACTTGAAGACGCTTAAAATGGGAAGCCAAAGGGATTGAAACTGGTTTCACATCGTTCATACCAAACCTCAAAAGTATCTTCTCGACATACTTCTGTTGTGACAACCAAAGCTTACCATTCCTCCCGTCTTTGAATATCTCCATGCCCAAAATCTGCCTTGTTGCTCCTAGATCTTTCATATCGAACATCCTACCCATCTAAGCCTTTAACTTGTTGATCTCAGTTATGCTTTTTCTTGCTAAAATCATATCGTCAACATACAATACTAAGATAATGAATATCATTATTCAATTTCTTAAAGTAGACACAATGATCATACTCACTCCTTGTATAATTCTAGCTCACCATGAAAGAGTCAAATTTCTTTCACCATTGTTTGGTCGACTGCCTTAGACCATACAATGATTTTTTGAGCCTGCAAACAAATTTTTTGTTGTGATTCTGAACGAACCCTTGAGTTGGTTCCATGTAAATCTCCTCATCCAAATCTCCATGTAAGAAAGTAGTCTTAACATCAAGCTGCTCCAACTCCAAATCATGTAATGCAACCAATGCTAAGTCTAACACACTTCGAATTGAAACAATATTAACAATTGGTGAAAAGATATCATGAAAGTCAATACCTTCTTTCTGAGAATATCCTTTCGCAATGAGCCTTGCTTTGTACTTTTCCACCTTATCATCAACACTCTTCTTTAGCTTGTAGACCCACTTGCAACCTATAGTTTTTATGTGTCTTGGAAGTTCTACTAGGTCCCATGTGGCATTCCTCTCTAATGCTTTCATTTCATCCTTCATTGTTTCTTTCCATTTATCATCGTTAGAACCCTTCACAACTTCATGATAGCACGAAGGTTCATCATCATTAGTACTCAAAGAAACCGACGAAACAAAATCATCATACCTTCTTGGACGATTTTTGACCCACGTAGACCTCCTTAGGGAAGTTTGTCTCATCCACATTATGTTGATTCTTTTCATCAACCATGTCTTCCTCTGCAAGAAACTCTTCATTAACATCTTCAGAAACTTGTTCATGTTCACTTTTATCTATATTTGAACTGGTTTCAAATATATTTGAACATCTTCAAAAACTTGTTCATGTTCACTTTTATCTATATTTGAACTGGTTTCAAACTGAATCTATTGATACTTAGGTACTTCTTCCTGTTTAATTTGAACATCTACATCTGATTTGATGAGAGGATGATTCATCAAATATTACATCTCTGTTAATGGTGATATTATGGGAAGTAGGATCCCGCAACCTATACCCCTTAATACCATCACCATATCCAACAAAGATAATCCTTTTTTATTTTGGATCTAGTTTAGAATGCTGATGTTTCGGAATTAGAGCATAGGCTTCACAACCAAAAACTTTAAGATTAGAATAATTACAAGGGTGACTTGTACATACCTCTTATGGAATCTTGCACTCTATTGCTGTTGATGGTGATCGATTCACCAGATAACAAGTTGTAGTTACTGCTTCTGCCCACAGTTCTTGTTGTAAGTTGGCGTTACTAAGCATACTCCTTTCTCTCTCTAGAAGAGTCATGTTCATGCGTTCAACAACTCCATTTTAGTGAGGAGTTTAGGCAGTGGTTTTATGCCTATTAATCCCAAACTCCTTGCAATAGTTCTCAAATTCCACTAACGTAAATTCACCACCATTATCAGTTTTTAAACATTTAATGAACCTACCAGTGCTCTTTTCCACTAAAGCTCTAAACTGCTTGAAAACAACAAATACATCAACCTTTATTTTCAACATATAAATCCACACCTTCCTAGAGAAATCATCTATAAAAGTAACAAAGTATGATGATCCTCCATGCGAAATAGTAGGGGATGGTCTCCAAACATAATAATGAATATAATCAAGAATTCCTTCACTGGTGTGTCTTCTGGTTTTAAATTTCTGCCAATTTTGTTTTGCATAAATACAGTGCCTGCCAAAATCTAATTTTAAAGACTTTAGACTAGGAAGCAACTTGCGATAAGATAATACCTTCAATCCTCTTTCGCTCATATGGCCCAATTGTTGAACCCACAGTCGAACAAAATCACTGTCATTCTTGGATACAATTGTAGCATGATCTCACTCGTTTCTTCCTTCTAACAAAAACATATTACCAACCTTCTTCACTTTCATAACCAGTAGGATTCCTTTGTATACCTTCATAACTCCACCTTGAACAATACTACTATATCCTTCTGTGTCTATGAATCCCAAAGAAATTAGGTTCTTCCTAATCTCAGGTACATGTCTCACATCAGTTAGTATTTTAACAGTTCCACCGAATATCTTAATTCGAATGCTACCAATTCCCACAACTTTACATGAGATATCATTTCCCATGTAATCTATTCCATCATCTATAGACTCGTAAGTAACAAACCAGTGTCTATGAAGACACATGTGATTTGAAGCACTAGAATCTAATAACCACTGTTGATCATGACATGAACCAATACTAATTGATAAAACTTCATCAGTCATACCTGAACCTATTGTTGAACCTGTTTCAGTTGCATTCGCTTCATTCATTTCTTTTGGAGGGTCGTCTTTGGAGGCTTGTTGTCGCTTCCAACAGTCCTTCTTTAGGTGTGCCTATTTGCCACAAAACCATCACTTAAGATTTCTCTTTTTTCCCTTCGAATTTGACTGAGAGAAATCCCTCTGACCCTGTCCTCCTTCTTTTGGTCTGCCTCTGACCATCATGGCCTCAGATGTAGAGGTTTCTGAATTGGTTTTATTCCTTGTTTCCTCAGATAGTAGGTCTCCAAGAATAACATCAAACTCAATACTCTATGTTGTGCTAAAACTAATAGAGGTAACAAAGTGATCCCATGACGCAGGCTAAGAACACAATAATGTAATTGCCTTGTCTTCAGAATCAAATTTTACTCCCATGCTAGTCAACTGAACTAAGAGAGTATTAAAAGTATTTAAATGATCAGCTATTGTCGTACTTTCCTTCATGCGCAAACTGTACAATTACCTTTTCAGGAAGATCATGTTCGTCAAGGATTTCATCATATACAAGCTTTCCAACTTCATCCACAAACTGGTTGTTGTCTTCTCCGCAACAATGTTGAACAAAAAATCATCGTCCAAACACAGGAGTATGGAACTTAGTGCTCTCGCATCGATCTCATCCCAATCTTCATCTGTTATGGTCTCGGGTTGTTTTTATTTTCCCAAAAGCGCCTTCACCATGCTTGTTGCACGAGCAGATCGTGCATCTTAACCTTCTAGATCTCGAAATTGTTCTTTCCATTGAACTTCTCGATTTCGAATTTGGCACTCTGAGTTGTTGCCATCTCCTCGATCGTTTTGCCTGACAAGAGGAATAGACCACGATGAGTAAATCTCAAAAAATCAAAGCGATTGATGTTAATTACAACATTGTTGATTTCCACGAAATTCCAAACAGCCTTTCGCTTTTGATAAACCTTAACAAAAAACTAGGGATCTTCTCATGAAATACTAAGAAACCAACGTGTCCGACGAAGACGTGATCTCACCATGAGATTAAACAAGTTTCCTTTGCATAATTGAATGGTAGATCAAAACTCCGAAACTTCACTGGCAGACCCTATCATTTGATCCATGGGTCCACTCCATTGAAAGACCACTGTGATTTCTAATGTGAGTAAAATTGTAAGAGGAAATCACAGTCCATTGAAATACCAGAGAGATTTCTAAAGTGAGTGAAACCGTAAGAGGAAATCAAAGTCCATTGAAAGACCGACGCGATTTCTAAAAAAGGAAAATCGGTGCTCCCTTGAAGACTGTAGTCCAGCGTTGAATTGAAAAATTACAAAAAATGCAAGGTTACCCTAAATCGACACTCCCTCCATGCAGAGACCCCCGCATTGATGCAGAAGTCGACACTCCCGTGGGCATCTCTAGCAAGGTGTGCGTCCGTCTCTCTCCAACAAATCAGCGGCTTTGTCTCTCTCCAACAAATCGATAACTCATTCATCACGACATTTCTCCACAGCCAAATCGCTCTCCACGAGCTCTGATACCACTTGTTAGAATTGTAAATTCAGAATACACAATTCACATCAGACAATCAACCATCATGCAGATTAACAAACTAAGATTTTACGTGGTTCACACCAGATTTGGGCTACGCCCACCAAGCGAGAGTATCAGTTGTCTTATTATTTAGATCAAGGAGGTTTACAACAGCTTCACTCATGCATCTCACACTCGGCCTCTACGGGCCTAAAATGAATATATAAAAATACACAGTTACATAAGAACTGAATATTGAATGCACTCTCACCCATATTCTAATTTGATCTCATTAGTTAGAACCAACACTGAATTATAGGATCTAATATCCTAATCTTGGGAATTCGTTGTCACCAAAATTCCAACATATATTTCCATGGCCAACTCTAATATCCATAGAGACTTTGCATCCATCCAAAGTGCATATCTTTTGACGTTGCTTCTCTCATGAAATTGTACCGTCATAGCTAACCACTTAACTTCAAATACCTCAATGGATGTAAAGTCTGTTGCGTATCTTAACTTCAAATACCTCAATGGATGTAAAGTCTGTTGCGTATATTCATATTATACCATCATCTTCAAAACCCGTTGCAATCACAAATCCATTGTTGGGATCGAGCTTGCAAAAACGAATTAATATATAAGATAGAAAAAAAGAATGATAAAGTGGAAAGAAAATATGAACAAAAAGGAGACAATGACATCCTTTATTACTCAACTAACACTAGAGGAATGGTTACACGTCTCATTAACCTCAAAGACTTCTACATTTAAACATGAAAATTCTCAATCAATTGTGTGAGGCATATGGAAAACCAAACGTTGTATGGGATGTCACAACTAAACAATGCCCACCTTGACAACATTTTGCATGATATCTCGCCCAACAAATCGATGATCACCTTTTCTGCAAGCCAAGAGAAGTCAAACTATGTCGCAACTTTGCTTCTCTAACAGTATTGGTTACATGAACATGTTCTGCACAGCGTGCTCCACGATGGACCACTCAACCTTTCTTACATAATGATGCCTTGTCACATTTTGACAAGCTTTATTGTTAGTGAAATGCTTGTCCGAACTTACCCAATAGATCATTCCATTCATGTAAGACATAATCTGAGGTAGATATCCTCTTGTCCTAATCTTCTACTAAGTCATTGCAACCACTTTAGGTGATACCTGTGCTTCTAAGATATCGAGGCACCAATTTCCATGTTGTTTACCTAGTTTTTTCATGTTTGCACTCGCAACACCAACTACATGTGGAATATTTGAACATTCCATCACAAACATCAACTTTCCTAGTGTATAAGTTGGTACATGAGACATATAATCATTTTCTTCCTTATCATAAAGGGATATGGATATTTATTGGTTTCACAATGTCCATATTGATCCTCAATAGAATCTTCACCATAGACTTGTGACAACCACAACTTACATGCCCAAGATTTGTTTTACGACTCCTTCATATGAAACATCTTGATCGACTAAGCCTTTAACCTGTTGATCTCAAACATGCTTTACATCAAACAAGCATATTGTCAACACATCACACCAAGATAATGAACACAGTCATTTAAACTTTTGAAGTAAATACAATGATCATATTCACATATAGTAAAAATTTGGCTCACCATGAAGGAATCAAACATCTTGTACCATTTTCTCCTTACCTCTCCCTTTACAATCATGAACAACTTTTGATTGTTCCATGTACATATCTCTGCTAATGATGATTTTGTGTGTAGTGGGATCCCATAATCTAAATCCCTTAATTCCATCACCATAACCAACAGAGATATAAAACTTCCATAAATTCAAATATTGTAATTTTATGGAAGTAACTTACGATTTATTGGTAGAAGCCCTTTATTGCTCATATGGCCTAGTTGTTGGTGTCATAAACAAATAGCTGCACTTTCTTCCTGAGATACCACCACAACTTAACTTATTTCAGTGATCCCTTCCAACATGCCCCAATCTTTGTTTCCTTCGTTATGACCAGATGACCCTTGAACAATTTAAGTGCTCTACCTTGACATTTACATTCAAAACCTCTACCTTTTTCCATGATGTGCATGCTCGCCGCTATTATTCTCGCCTCGCCTCACCATCTCAGTGGGCAACCTCACCTCACAATCCGTGAGCTTGAGCTTGAGATCATCACCACGTACATTACTACTGTCATTGCATCCACTGACCACGTACATTACTACTGTCATTGCATCCACTGAACTTGGATACATTTTCGTGCCCCTTAGACAGAATACATCTCCAATACTTTGCTTGGAAAAACGCATGAAATTACACACAAAACACCCTCGGTCTCATGTCAAGGTCATGGCCATTTCTTTGACCAAGCCTCGGGGTGTCTAACAACCCATTATATGAATATCACGAACATCTCGATTTGACATTCCGTCAAACACTTTKCRTGCATTCTTCTCTTTTTCTCATGGAGCAGGGTGGRTTTAATCCCCSACAAAACCCTCGCACTTAATCGCAACTTGAAAAATGGGCCCCTCTCCATTCATAATTCATCTATAAATCTCAACTAGGGACTCTTCTCTTCCCATTCACACATCGCTTCTTGCAAGGTGYTCCATCCCTTCTCGTTTRGYAAACTTCAATCCCTGCACGACCATGACCATCACATCGAGGCATTCTCTGCCCTAACTCAGCAGTGCTCCACCTGTGAATTGTTGACACGCTAATGTTGGCGTAGAAGCTACTTGTCACGCGCTAAGGTTGGTGCAGAAGCTACTCGTCAGACGTTGTGTCGGATTCATCAAGAACCTTCGCTCACCTGGGAAGAAACTACTCCGAGTTCTCTTGCAGTAATGTTAGGGGCCATGAGACCTGCAACCCTTTCACAATTCCTTTGCAGAGTCGCCAACTTGCGCTACGAACTGAAAGCCATTCCACTGTTAATTAGTTTTCTATATATGCGATGAATGTTGCTTCAGAGCTGAAAACGATGGACCTGACATCAACCACTCTAGCACAACGTACACCCGTGGTCAAAATACGTAATCCATACATCAATCTGCAGCCAAAAGATGGAGCTCTGGCCAACTAAAGCCGAATCTAGTCCTTTAGAGAATAGCTCGTTGCCGTCGACAACAATCCCTCCATCCGCCACTGTTAACCATGCACTGAAATTGAACTCGCTTCCACTAGAGTTCCCAATACTGCTATCCTTGCCACCCAATTCTTGACAATCATCTCCTTCGTTTTGAATTGCGTACATCTCATCTCCATCTAGCCCGTGCCCTCGGGCTGCTTGCACAGTTGTGTCCTTGTCTCGCAACCTTCAGTCAACCTCATGTCAGATACCACTTGTTGGGATCGATCCTCCAGAAACGAATTAATACAGAACAAACTCGGCAGTGATATCCTTTATTGTTCAATGAACAATGGAGAAATGGTTACCAGTCAATTGAAGCAACTCATGGGACAAAATATCAAGTATTTCTAGGCATATGGAAACAAACCTCCGGAAAATGAAGGTAATTGAAAGCTAAAATGAATGTAAGTGAAAGCCAAAATGTAACATGCATTTCAGCTAAATTAATCTATTTACAAATTGTTTGTGTAACTATGTGATCTATTCATGCTAGTGTGTGTAACTAAGTGATAGATGTTATAGATACGAGCATACCCATAAAGGTGATAGTGCGATGTGGAGTGCAAAGTGTGTAGAGGGCAGAGTGTGTGTGAGGAGAGGATGATTGTATGCTTGAGATTCGCTATTGTAATTCTCCCTTGAATAATAAGAATACCGAATATTATTGCTCTTGGTTTTTTCCTGCATTAGGTTTCCACATAAATGACCGTGTCAATTGTGTCATTGTTGTTCTTGGTTTTATGCATGTTTAATCTTGCTTGTTGATGCTTTGTTTTGCTTCCGCTGCCCAACAAGTGGTATTAGAGCCGGTTGAGTAGGTGTCCCAGGTAAGCCAAAGAGAATTGTGTGCAGGTTTTTTGTGAGCGCAAGAAGATGTGATTAAGTAAGTATTAGTCATCAACACTCCCTAGGCACTGTTAGAAGCACGTCAACACTATCAAACTTAAAAAATTGTGATTTTACCAAAATCGAGGCACATGATTCTTACACCACATAACTTTGACAAATCATCGCTCCCCCATCCACACTCAAGGAGCGCTAATCTCTAAACATTCAGCGCCCCTTACACACTCATTGGATCGCCATTCTTAAAAACCAAAATTTCCATGGTATAAAAAAACATTCGATGGTATGAAGGGTTTTGTCTTATTCTAAACAAGAACAACAAAGCTGCATATACTACCTCCTAAGATTTTTATTTAATATTTTATATAGTTAATAATAGTAATGGTAGGTAATTGTGTAGTTCAAATTATCCAATTGCTAAGACAAATATGAAGTCATAAATTGAAGTGATTATTGACAATGTTCGAATTAATTTATTGTGCGGCTAATGTTTAACGAGACGAAATTTAATCCAGTCTCTAATAATTAAATATGATTCTCAATAAAATTATTAATGCTTAATTTATAAAATAAATCTAAGATATTTATTTTTTTTAAACTTCCTAGTGTGATTTAAATTCAGATACTGCTTTTAGGAATACATTTTCACGTTCAGTACCTAATAATCAAGAAAAATATACCATATTTAATTTAATTCATTGTTATTTTGTTAAAAATTCTAAATAATTAATTTTGAAAAAAAATTAATCAAACAAATATTTATACAATCCATATATAACTCCACCTTGAGAATGTATTAATTGTCAATGCCCAAAATAGAATCAACGGCTCCGATGGATGCGAGAGTTGACATAAGATTTACGAAGATCTATGTCCATTCGGCCATCCTTGTAGAGTAGCTTTGCAATTAATTTGAAACTTTGAATTCCGTGAAACTTGCAATTAATTTGAAGATTCCAATTAATTAATTTAAAATCTTGAACTATTTGAAGGTTCCAATAACAATTCAAACTTGCTAACCAATGAACATGTTAGAAAATTACAATATTTTAAATAAAAAAATAAAAAATTATGTTTCTTATGTTTAACATTAGGTTTCTTAAAAATATTTTTTAAGTCGAAGTAGATTAATAGATGGTCAAAGCATAACCATCGCTATATACTGCCGGAGGCAGTATAATAAGACATGGTCATGCGTGGATGTTTAAGACGCTGACATTTTGTCTTATTGTGCATGAGAAATAATAAGGATATGGCTTTTATTAAAGAGAGTGAGAGGACCTTTTTTAAATTAAAGGTGAGGTGGATAACATTTTAAAAGAATATATGTTAAGTATAATATATGTTATATTAATTTATTTCTTTAAATTAAAAGTTATATTTTGGAGTGTAACTTGGAATATAAAAAGTATTTTTCCATTTTAAAGGTTTGGTTTTATAAGTAGTGGTTTTTGGAGTTTTTTTTCCAATGGAGAAAGTGCAGAGTTCTAAGTTTGAGGTGGAGAAATTTAGTGGCAAGAATAGCTTTGTGTTATGGAAGCTCAAGATGTAGGATCTTCTTGTACAACAAGGATTGCAAAAGACATTCAATGGAAAGAAAAAGAAACCGACAAGCATGACAGATGAGGACTAGGAAGATTTGGATGCAAGAGCCCTCAGTACCATTTGTTTCTGTCTAGTAGATGAAGTGTTGTTTAACATCACTAAAGAGGTGACAACAACATGTTTGTGGACCAAACTGGAGAGTTTGTATATGAAAAAGAACTTGACGAACATAATGTTCTTGAAGAGACAGTTGTCCAGCTTGCGGATGAAAGAAGGTACGCAATTTTTTTATCACATGAGTGTTTTCAACACTCTGCTTTGTCAATTATCTAGTATGGACGTAACGTACAAAGATGAGGACAAGGCAGTTACACTACTGTGTTCGTTGCCTGAGCCTTGGGATCATATGGTCACAACTATGTGGTTTAGCACAACAAATGCCATTGATTATGACATTGTTGTGGGAGCTTAGTTGTCTAAGGAGATGAGGAAAATATCCAGTAAATAAAACTCAACAACATAAGCAATGGTGTTCAGAGGTCGATCTACAGAAAGAGAGAAAAATCAGAAGGCTATATCAAGGTCTAAGTCAAAAGGAAATAAGAGTAAGCAGAAATGTTGGTTCTGTGGAAAATCTGGACATCTCAAGAAGGATTGTTGGAAAAGACATAATGCATCCAAGGAGGACTCCACAAAAGAAGCAAAGGAAGCTAATGTAGCTGAAAAACGTTCAGGCTCTAATTCAGGTATGGTTGATGAGGTATTTTCTACTTTTGATGTTTCACATCAACATCAACATTGGTTGTTAGATTCTAGTGCGTCTAGCCACACGTGTCTTCATAGAAATTGGTTCTCAAATTACCAATCTATTGATGATGGTGTTGTTTTTATGGGAAATGATTTTTCTTGTAAAATTGTTGGAGTTGATAGCGTCCGGATAAAAATGCATGATGGTTCTATAAGAACATTAATAGATGTAAGCCATGTTCTCGAACTAAGAAAGAACTTGATATATTTGGTAGTTCTAGATTCTTTTGGTTTCAAGTGTACAACTCAAGGTGGAGTATTGAAGGTGTCCAAAGGCATCTTAGTAGTCATGAATGAAAAGAGGATCGAGAACATTCATCATCTTGAAGGAAGAACATAAGTAAATCAAGCAGTGGTAGAATATGAAGATGCAAGTGACTCTGTTCATTTATGGCATTAGTATTTGGGTCATATGAGCGAGAAAGGGCTTAAGGTACTGGTTGATCGTAAGTCATCATATATAACCCAAAATCTGAATGAAATCATAGTGTTCCATACACAGATCACTTGCAAGAAAGTGTCCTCAAAGAATAATTCAATAGTAGTATGCTCAGTAGAGAAGGATGTTACATACACCCCCTCTTGTTTTAAAATTCGTCCCGAAGTTTTTACAACATATGTAAAAGAAAGTAAATAAATGTATCTAACATAGATCTATATGTCTAAATATATCAAAATAAGTAAGGAAATTGTTGGCGCATCTCATCTGCATTCTCCCATGTAGTTGAGCGGACTATAATTGTCCCATTAGACCTTGACCTGGTCGTCTGTTCGACGCCGTAGTTGTCAAATGGGATGGTCCAGAATGTGGATTGGCTTCGCCATGAGAGAACCCTCATCCAACACCTACAAAGAACTCATGTCAATAACATGTGAAGGGTCACTAATATAATTTCTCAAAAGAGATACTGATCCGGATTATTTTCGACACGAAATGAGATCGGAGATATAATAAAGAAATGCATAGAGATATCGCAGATATTCAATAATATAATAGAAATATATCAGAGATGCAACCACAAACATAGATATATAGTAATACACGATTTCTATTAATGAAATAAATGTACAGAGATTGTAAAATATAGAGTGAAAGACTCGATAGAATGGTGGCAACTTATCTCTGAGAAGAGATGTGATAGCTACTCGCATTCACAAGAAGATGATTACAATAAGGATTTGAAGGCATTTTTACAATAAACAAGAATGTCAAAAGTCCTAGACATCCAAAAACCTAACCCTAGGAGATGAAGTGCCAAAAGTCGTTTGGGCCCATTTGGGTAAGTTAGTACATCAACTTCCCGGGGTCGTAACTTTTGCATACGATCTCTGTTTTAGGCGTATGATAGCTCGTTGGAAAGGTATCATTGAGGAGATTCATTTTGGGGGCTCAATAATACCTTAGGATATCATTGATAACCTCGATCTATAAAAACCTTCATTTGGGCCCTCAAAATGGCTCTGGAAGTTAAAAACTGCTAAAAATAGTAAATTGTCAAATTTGCCATAAAACTGTTTTGAGCCAGTCGGAAAAGGTGGGTGGCCACTGATATCCACCTGGATCAGATACATGAAAAAAATTGTGCATACACCTCAAAGAATCAGGCAAGGCTAGTTG
The DNA here is from genome assembly GCA_009831015.1 of Picea engelmannii. Classification (NCBI taxonomy): domain Eukaryota; kingdom Viridiplantae; phylum Streptophyta; class Pinopsida; order Pinales; family Pinaceae; genus Picea; species Picea engelmannii. Next base: position 723,289 of record ML783396.1, on the reverse strand, counting down.
ATAAGCCACAAGTCCCTTCTTTTCCACTGCTTCGAAGGGTCCCATGAACCTAGGAGAGAGTTTAGCACCTTTTTACCCGCAAGAAGACTATATCTCCAACTTCATAACCATGGTCAATGTGATTCACATCATCACAACTCTTATGCCAATATTGCACTTCTTTAATTCTTAATCTGATCGATTTAATCTATTCTTTCATTTCTTGAGTCATGTCTGGTCCTAACAATACCATATCCTCAATTCGATCCCAACTCAACGATGTTCGACACGGCTTCCCATAACTAAACTCAAACGATGCCATCTTAATTGTACTTTGATAGTTGTTGTTGTATGCAAATTCTACTAGTGGCAATAATTATTCCCAACGTTTATGTTGGTCAATTATGTACATACACAACATATCCTCCAAAATATGATTTGTCCTTTTTTTTTCCCGTTTGTTTCGAGGTGATAAGTTGTGATAAGGTTTAATTGTGTTCCCAAAGCCTCTTGGAAACTGGTCCAAAACCATCCTGTAAACACCGATCCTCGATCGGATATGATTCTTTTTGGCACCCCATGTAATATCACAATCTTGTTGACAAACACACTAGCTATGTATGGTGCCTGATATGTCATATACATTGGAATAAAGTGTGCATTCTTCGTCAGAGTGTCAACTACTACAAAAATTGAATCGTGTCTTATTGTCGTTAGAGGCAATCCAACAATAAAATCCATCGAAATGACTTCCCATTTCAATTCAGGAATAGCGTGTGACAGTAACAATTCTGCTAGATGTCTATGTTCATCCTTCGCTTGCGGACATTCTATACATCTTGCCACATAACTAACTATGTATGCCTTCATTTCCTTCCAGAAGAAAAAAGTCTTAAGATCTGCCTTCATCTTTAGGACTCCCAGATGAGCCATGTATATTGTTCGATGCGCTTCACTTAAGATCAAATTTCTTAGTTCGTCGTTAGGTGGTACGTAAATTATTTTGTTAAATATCAATAATCCATCTTCGTCTATTGAATAACCTTCATACCTCAGTACCATCATGATATCTTGTCCAATATTTTTCTTAACTTCCTTATACTAGTCATCATTCATTTGTAGAGTTAGAATATTTTCTCAAAGATTCATCTTAAGAGTTAGCACTAAAAATACATGTGGCCTCCTACTCTGCACATCTACCACTCGGTTCACAGTTCCTTTAATGTAAGAAATTTCAAAGTCGTATTCACTAAGCAATTTTGACCAACGCCTTTGTCGCGCGTTCAAGTCACTCTGTGTAAAAATATGTTGTAGTCCACATTGATTTGTCTTTAATTTTAATTTTCTTCCAATCAAATAATGTCTCTATACTCTCAAGGAGTAAAAAATAGTGAATAAATCTAAGTCATGTGTTGCATATTTTTCTTCATTCCTTCTCAATTTCCGTGAAATGTAAGCGATAACTCGACCGTCTTACATCCAAACTCTACCTATCCCTTCCTTGGATGCGTTCGTGCATACCAAGAACTCCTTGTCCATGTTGGGGACATTTAGTATCGATTTTATTGTCAGCAACTCCTTGATCCTTTGAAACGCTTCTGTGCATTTCTCATTCCACAAGAAATTCTTGTTCTTCTTATGCAATTTTGTGATTGGTTTTTCTATATTTGAAAATCCTTCGAAAAATCACTGGTAATATTATACTAAACCCATAAAAATGCGTACTTAGTGTACGTTTTTTGGTGTTGGCCATTCCATAATAGTCTCCACTTTTGTTGGATCCATAGCTATACCTTCACTAGATATGATATGTCCCAAGTAATGAATCTTAGATTGGTAAAGAGAGCAATTTGATAGCTTCTCATACAATTTTTTTTCTCTTAGGCACTGCATGACCAACCCCAAGTGTCCATCATTCTCTTCCTTCATCTGAGAATAAATCAGTATGCCATCAATAAAAACTTGAATAAATTATCCAAGTATTCACGGAACACCCCATTCATCAAACTCGTGAATACCCCTGGGGCATTTTTCTATCCGAATGGTATAACTATAAACTCATAGTTTCCGAATATCGTCTTAAAAGTGGTCTTAGGGATATCTTCTTCTTTAATCCACAATATGTGATATCTTTATCTCAAGTCAATCTTCGAAAATATTGTCACTCCTTTCATCTGGTCAAACAAATAATCTATTCTTGGCAAGGAATACTGGTTCTTGATCGTCTCTTTGTTCAATTGACAATTGTCAATACAAAGTCTTCATGATCCATCTTTCTTTCTCACAAAAATAATTGGTGCACCCCACAGTGACACACTTGGACAAATAAGTCTCAAGTCCAACAATTCCTTCAATTTCATTTTCAACTCCTGCAATTCAGGCGTTGACATCTGATCAGGATCTCTTGCAATAGGTTCAGTTTCTGGTTTCAAGTCTATTGTAAACTCCAACTCTCTTTCGAGTAGCAAATCGGGTAATTCTTATGGAAAAATGTATACAAATTATTGCACTATAGGAAGGTTTTCTAGTCATTATTCCTCTCCCTTTTCATTCAGTGCTAATATTGCATATAGTCTTCATCCCTTGCACATACTCTTCTGCAATTGTAGGGAATAAATGAACCTCAAGGACACTCCTTGGTTTCTTCCTACAACTACTCTATTTTGTCCCAAATCCTCCTTCAAACTTAATTGTTTCATATTACATTTAAGTATCGCATCATGGGATTCCAACCAATCCATACCAAGCACTATGTCATAAGATCTTAGTAGCATGAAACAAAGATCTACCTTTGTTACGAAGTCTCCCATTTTAAGGCTACAGCCTGTAACCTTTTCTCTAACCTTTTGTTCGGCACCCGATTTCGTTTCTACGTACTTGAACTCATCCTGCTCGACTTCCTTTACCTTAATTATCTTCAACGCTTCACTAGAGATGAATCTCTCGGTAGCGCAAGGATCTATCAATACACTGTAGTTCTAGTATTCGATCATACCTAATGTCTCTAGCACAATGGACTAATCCTCATCCTAGCGGTTGTTCACCACTGCATGTATCCGGTGGGCCTTGTACAAATCTCCAACTGTAGTGGGTCTTAATGATCCATATTCTTTGGCCTTCTCAATCTGACAGTCACGTTGGTAATGTGTCTCACCACATGTCCAACATCCAATCTTCGGTCTAGTGCTCCTGGTCCCCAAAGTGGAAGGTGCTTTTCTAAAATCTTGTGATTCTGGTTTGTTCTGTTGAACCGACCTAAACTGTTGTTGCAGTGAACATTGTTATTATTATCATCCTCTGTAAGGAGTACTCTATTGAGAAGTTTGTCATTGTGGTGTTGTATACATAGGTCTTCTAGGTGTAACTTGAGGCCCTGTAGTATGTCTGAGTGGTGTCGGATGCTGCTGCACTCCTGATGACATATGTCCACTCTATATAAAGGCAGTCCTTCCCTGGCCCTCATCGCTTAGCTCTTCATTGGCTATGAGGACCTTCTAAACTGCATCATGCAAAATCTGAGGCATTAAGGTCCTCACCTTCACATGAATGTTGGAGTTAATGCCAAAAAAGAACTTCTCGACCTTCAACTTCTCTGTGTTCAGATGTGGAGCATACCTAAGTAGCTCCATGAATATGGACTCATGCACTGACATCATAAGAACACCCTGTCATAAGGTGTTGAACTCATTAAGTTGACACTTAATGAATTCTTTGGACAAATATCTTTCCCGAAACCGTTCCTTGAACAGTTCCCATGAGGCATCTTTGACGACCATGTTTAGTTGAGGCAAGAGTGTCTTCCACCATAGAATAGCACTCCTCTTCAACTGAAAGACCATCATGCAAACTTTCATGTTGGAGGTGTAATCATGAAGTGTGAAGCACATCGCCATGTTCTCCAACCATGCCTCGGCGGTTAAGTCATCCGAGGCACCCTAGAACTTGAGAAATTTCACCTTCTCAAGTTCTTCATGTATGCTACTACTAATAGCGGGGGCGCATTATGAACCCTCATTGGATACAAATGATATTCCCTCACCTCTATCCAGGTGGTTGATCAATGCCTCTGACATCCTCTCGAAGGATATCATCATACTTACTACATCTCCCACGAAAATCTGCGCTTGCTCAACATTTGACTCCTCTTTCTGTGGGTTAGAAATTTTGGGTGTGGATGCTATGGGAGGTGTCACACCTCTTCCTCTAGCACCATGTCGTCTACCTCCCATTTTCCCTTTAACCATGATTACCTGCAAGAGCATTTCAGATTTTTATTAGTGACCTAATTCAATAATTTCGTTTAAACCAATGGATGGCATAATGGTCCATTGTCACTGTTGTGGGGTATTCTACCCTACGGACTAATAAGCTAGGGCTCTAAGCTTATACGCAGATCATGACCCTTAAGATTTAACTTTTAACCTCCTACCCAAAATCTCAACCCCTTTTCTCAGGCAAACACGAGAAGAATGGACTAACCTTTTTGTCGACGGTTGAAGTAGATCCTCCGTTGAGTTGTTATCTCCTTGCTGCTGCTGCTCCTTCCACAAAGCTTCCTGCAATCAAGACACCACTATGCATGCATGCTACTGATCTACTAGGGGGTTAGAGATAAAACATAAATCAAATAACATAGATGAGATTCATGTATTCGGGACGGGAAAAGCATCTTTTTCATTAATCTCAATATGAACCAACTTACAATGATTTCTGAGATCGGCCACCGTTCCTCGATCCTGATCTTGGGTTCCTCCTCTTCTGTTTGTCCTCCAACTGTTGCTGCATGAATTTCTCCTAAAGCTTGAAACAAGGATAAAGGGTTGGGACAAAGCTGACTTGGCAATTTGGCAGAGTTTCTTTGCTATGATTTTTCCTCCTTGAATAGTACCCCTACCCCTCCTTTTATAGGCTAGAAGGAGCTAGGGTTTTAGGCGAACTCTCGGCCATGCATGGCTGGGAGTTCTAGTTAACTGA
>ML783396.1:704045-716640 GCA_009831015.1 Picea engelmannii | reverse complement strand
GGGGTTAGAGATAAAACATAAATCAAATAACATAGATGAGATTCATGTATTCGGGACGGGAAAAGCATCTTTTTCATTAATCTCAATATGAACCAACTTACAATGATTTATGAGATCGGCCACCGTTCCTCGATCCTGATCCTAGGTTCCTCCTCTTCTGTTTTTCCTCCAACTACTGCTGCATGAATTTCTCCTAAAGCTTGAAACAAGGCTAAAGGGTTGGGACAAAGTTGACTTGGCAATTTGGCAGAGTTTCTTTGCTATGATTTTTCCTCCTTGAATAGTACCCCTACCCCTCCTTTTATAGGCTAGAAGGAGCTAGGGTTTTAGGAGAAATCTCGGCCATGCATGGCTGGGAGTTCTAGTTAACTGACAAAAATCTCTTCGTCCCGGCGGAAACTTCCCTGATTTTTTGCTTTGTTAGGTATCTGCGGGCTGTAGTGGGCTTGCTAGTGGGTACCCGCGGGCTGTAGTGGGCCTGCTAGCGGGTACCCGCGGGCTGTAGTGGGCCTGCTAGTGGGTACCCACGGGCTGTAGTGGGCCTGCTAGCGGGTACCCGCGGGCTGTAGTGGGCCTGCTAGCGGTTTATTTGATTTAAGAGGATTTTTAAGAGTTTATTCAGCATGGCTTTGGCAAGGAAGAGACATGAGTTGGCCTGATGCCAGGTAAGCATGTGTGGTGCATTTTAGGGTTATAACAGTCACAGGGTTCAACCTAGCCCTGATACCATATGTAAAAACCTCTCTGTTACATCATATAATTACACAAGAAAAATATGTTTTTTTTTTTTGTAAATAATAAGCATCATTAGAACAAAAGAAACATGACCACACATCATTAGGATAAGTGAAACATGACATTAACATACTTGATTCAATTGCAGTTAGATTCATGATAATAACAAAGATCAATAAAGCACATTCAACTTCTCTCAATCATTTGTAGCTAAATTTAGATACTACTTAAAGCATGAAGGCTCTCCCACATCACATGATATGACATTCATCCTACCCATCCAACCTATCCTGCAAGGTTAGGACTTCCAAGACACATAATCAACGCTCAAGTCTAGGATTCATCTGATTGATCTTGACCATTTAAGGTCTCAAGACTAGAGTTTGTTCTGAATAACCAGGAAGTATCTAATTCCCTTAATCCCATTTCATTCCAAAATTGTAAATATACAACAATGTTCTTAACTACCCTTCTGTAAACAGAGAAAATATGGTAGCCTGGATACTTCATCAAACATCATTTTATACTAATTCAATACCTTATCACCTTACTCATTAAGGATAGGAAGACATTCCAAAAACAATAAGACAATAATATTAAACAAAAAGAAAAATCCTTTTAACCTACAATCTACCATTTATGACAGTTGAAAACCACTTAGAAACAAGGAAAAAATAACCTGTAACTCAGAGAGAGTCTATTATAAGAAGGAGTGTAAGTTATGTAAGAAGCATGAAGCTTCTCTTCTAGCAACACATTGTAACACCTCTAGAGTCAATTCTAGGAGTGCATAGATGGCTCTTTGAAGGCCCAAGTTTCAGAAGATACAACAACCGAAGTGCATAGAGACCCTCTCCATTCGAGAAGAGTCAAAATTTTTGAAAGTACAATCCCAAGAGAGGCAGTGTGAACATTCACAATGGAGGCGCAAAATATGAACTCAATAATTAGCATATAAAGCTCAGGAAGGATGCGCTAATGAGCACGGGCGTTCTTTTAAAAGGAAAAAATCACAAAAATAAACCTCTCGTAAGGTCATCGATGAAGTCTTCGATCACTGCCAAGGATCAAATATCTTGTTACAGGTACAATGCCAAAGCTCATAAGAGATAGCACCTTTTGAAGTTGTGCAGGAGATCCGATTTCATGAAGAAAATTTAACAGGGGGAAACCTTTAAGGATTGAGCATCTAGAGCTAAGGATGAAGTCCCAAAATGGACATGCATCACTTGGTCTAAGAAACATATTGGGAGTTAAAATTACCATCCGATCAAATCAAGTTGAAGGATAGGATCAGGAAGGCCCAAGGCTAGAGATACTGAATGGCCTAAATCCTGACAATCGTTGGATCTTATTAATCTTTTCGGGTTAAAGGTTGACAGATGGATAAGGTCAATATGGTCGATGCTTAATATTCGAGAAATCTCACCTTGGGAGAAAAGAGAAGTGGAAAACAATTAACAACATGGAGTCCTGAACCCTGAAATAAATCTAGACCATTGATACAGGACTGGTCACTGTCGTTGGATGAAATTCATGAGTACTTCCAATACTAACCACTTTGGCGAAAGGAAGTCCAAAACATGCAAAAAATACCCGAAGGTCGAAGCCCCATAGTCATGAAATAAGACATGTGGAAACACAATGAGTTCCCATGTCATCATAGTCCATGTCAGTAAGATCACATTAGAAAGGACATATGGCGCAATTAGATAACGATAAGTGTTAAGGTATAGTTGGAACTTTAGGTACGAAATTTATGAATCAAGGTGACACATGGAAGTCGCTTATCCTGTGCCACGTCAACAATGAAATCAACTTCCATATCACTCCAGGAGTATGCCACTCCGGGAGATTTGAATCTAGAGAAACACAGTCCTCTGAAGTGTCGGAGCTCCTAAGTTACTTCTAGCCATAGATCTGAGGAGGGTGTGGGACCGTCGATCCCTTAGTAATTTAGAGTTTGTCTCTTCAGAAAGTTTAAGAGGTAAGGTAGGTTTGTGAAGATCCCGAAGTTTCAAACTTTCAAAGTAAAGGAGGTCCGTAGATCTGGAGAACAGCCAGGACCGTTAGATCTTCAATTCTAAGTCCTTCGGAGGGTCGGCAATTCGGCACTACCAAATAAATGTGTCGATGGTCACAAAAAAGTGAAAATATTGGAGTCCCAAAATCTGGAGGGGATCTCCACCGTAGAAAAACTATACAAGGAAAAATGTGCCAACCATTAGATTAGATTCCCAAAATTTGAGAATAAGGTGGGACAGGGTTAACCGACAACTTTCGATCAACACAACTCAAGACCAGATTCGACCAATTATCACTTCGGGAGAAAAAGAGTGTTGGGTTGAAGAAATCTCCAGAACGTTGGAGCTCCAGAGCCCTGAATTGCGCCCCTTGGGACTAGCGCCAAGTTCTAACTCCCGATCACATTCATAAGTTGGTTTAGGAAAAGGGATAACACCCAGATGGGAAGTAAGTAAAAATTTTCCCGAAAACCTAAAATGGGAATACCACGAATCTTAAGAAAATGGATTAAGTAACAAGTTTTTACAGAACTCCATGCCCCTAGAGACATCAGGTAAAACGAAATCTAATTTGAGAAAAAAAAAACCCCACGGTTTAATGATTTCAATAAAATCCACCATTCGACATATTGATTCAATGTAAACTTAACAAGGAGTTATGGTAAAAGTTTGAATCTAGTATGCCTCTCGACAACGAATCCATCAAAAAAATTGAATTGCATTTTAAACAAAAATCAACAAGAGCTTAGGATACAATAGGAACTAAACTACAAATGACCAACGAGCGATATATTTAAAAAATCCTAACATAATCCTCTTAAAATTTGTTCAACATATTCAAGTAAGGATGAAAGACAGACTTAACCATAAGCTATATGAATATGAAATTTTCACTAAACAATGAGGATCAAACCAATATACAGAGTTCCGAAAACATCTGGAATTTACAGGGAAGAATTTAAAATATAACACTGTAGCAATTTTTTATTTTCCAACAAATGTAACACTCGACATTTAGGCCTTCAAATTATTCTATAGTGACTCTATCCATCTATTGTACTGATACTCTCATAAAATAAATAAATTCATCTGATAAATACCAGAAATCAATGAAACCTGTGTGTTGAAGATGTACTTCTAGACGTTACGCTCCCTTCCTTCCTTCTCTTTCTAATCACAAGGACTTTACCAATACCTCCCAGCCAACGCTAGGGGTAGTCTTCTTTCGCATTATTCCCCTGATCCGAAAAGTGGCCAAGAAAAAAGACCAGAACCCAATAGCTTCTAGGCTTGCCTTGCAAGGAAGATATTCCACTCTTTTACAAGCCTGGATGTGCCAACTCTAACAAGTAAACACACAATCAATCAAAATTATGGAAGCATAATAGTTCCTTCCCCAGGGTCTGATCCCCTTCTCTTCTACATCCCTTTCTTTATAAAATTATCCCTCATGGACATTTGTCCCTCATGCATAATTCATTAATTTTCATAAATTTAGTTCAAGGATTATTCATCCACTACATGTGTCACATTCTCCTCAGGTTTCACAAGTAATTTCTCTTTTATTTTTTATTTAAAAGCCACCTTTCCTCACAATTCCCCATGTGTTCCTAAATTTCCTCTTAGTTTTCTCTTAGTTTCCCCAAATCCCTTAGTTAAAGGTTGTCAACTGAATAGATTTTAGTTAGGGTTGGATTGGGGGTCTTATTAGTTAGGCTAGGGTTGGTTGACTCAAATTCTATTCTATGCACAACCCATTGTCTCAAGTTGTAATTATTTTTAAACAAGGATTTCTTTCTAACAATTTTATGCACCCTTGTGTGTCTTATCAATTCTTTAGGTTCGTTCTTATTGTTTCCTAACCATTGATTTCCTTCACATCTTTACTCATGTCACAATTCAATTAGCCCCTTTATTAAAATCCATGGTTGGCTTTAATAATTAATGCTCTATTGTTTAAATAAATTAATTTTATCCTTCAAGATCAAATCATTCCAATGTTTTCTAGGCCACCTATGTTTAGTGAATCAAGCTTCAAATGTGCAATGTGCCCTTCAATATGCAACTCATTCTCCAAGGGTGCCACTCATGTTGACTTGTTTTTGGAATTTTATCTAACCCCTTGTAGTAAAAAATCCATTCGGTCCACCTTGTGAGAGACTTATGAATTCTAAGGAATAAGGACCCTGCCTTATTGTGTGCCCCTTAGAAATCTATGTGAGCGATTGTCTGAGTCTTCCCTCACGACATCGTGGACCACCCAAACTAGGTAATGTTAACCTACAGTTCTGGCCACAGTGGGAGTTCTAGTAGGTTGTGACAAGGTTGTTGCCACACCTCTCCCTCAATATCTGGTTTTCTGTGCAAGGCCCCTTTACTCCTTATGTGAGTCGGAATAGAAAGAATCAACAATCCTGCATTCATTGACAAAACAATGTCAAAATCTCTCTATATATAAATCATACCAAAATCCATCATTCATCATAGGTGCGTAATAATGAAATAATCAAACAATACAATCCGTTCCCTGACTCAATCTGGACTCTAAGGAATCCCTTTGATGCCACCGACATCCATCAACTTTCATGTGTCCTACACACTCAAGACGACTTGTCAAATCACATGTCAGCACATATATATACATCAATAATATCAAGAAGATATAACACCTCAACATCATCATATAAAACCCAAAATCTAAATGAAATCACAATGTTCCATACCCATATCACTTGCAAGCAAGTGTCCTCAAAGAATAAGTCAATAGTAGTATACTCAGTAGAACAGGATGTTACAACTTCACACATGTCATCTTGGACTATAACACTTTACATGTATGAGCCTACATATGTTATTGTATGTTTCTTGTAATGACATGGGCCCACATATGTGATATTAGAATCGATTATATCTCATGTATATAGAGGAAGGAGAGAGTCATTTAAAAAAATAACATCTTATCTCACTTATAATTATCATACTTTTGTTAGATATGTGATCAACTAGAGAACATTGGTCTTCCTTGTCTCCTTTTGATCTTCTTATGTGCTTTTTATCTCTCTCTACTGGAGTCACTAGGGTTCCTTGATTTTGTTGGAGCATATTGAAGTCTAGGTTTAGGGTTTGATCGCTTGGATATTTGGAAATTAAGTTTTTGTAATGAAACCCTATGTTGTACTTGGATAAGTGAAGAATAATAGATGTCTTTTCTTGGAGGAGTTTCTTGAGTGATTCATACTTCTTGGAGATCATTGGTCGAGGTAGCGTATTCTTAGTTTTCCCTAACAAGAATTTTAGAGAGTTGGTGGATTGTACTAGACTTGTGATAAGGCTATGGTATGTACATGAACTTAATCATATGTGTATTAATGAATTTAGCTATCTAATACTTGTGTCAATTGTACATTTAATTTCTAGTGACATATGCTCTTCATGGTTTGTAATTTCCAAAAATATATGTTTCGGTAATTTGACATTAATATAGAGTGATTATGTTAAATTATTTTACATTGTAATTGTAAAATATAAGGGTTATTTTGTTGATGCATTTACAATTATAAATGAGTTTTTTCAAATATAGTTTATGCATGATAAGATTTCCCTAAAAGGTTGAAACTTATCAGAACACTTTGGTATCATTTATCGTGGATTTACTAGATGTTCAAGCTTTTAAAGGATTGGAATATTTTCCATTTTCATTTTTGTTTTAATTATATTTCATAAAAAACCTAAGGATGAAAATTCACAGGGTTAAGATTTGGGAAGCCTCTAGGATAGAGGTGAAATTTTAAAATTTGCATTAAATATTGATTTCACAAAATTTCTACATGGTATCAGAGAATTTGTAGCTAAGATAAATCTATGGATAAGAGGCATATTGTATTTTAGCTAACAATTAGTTGGGATATGTTCTTAACCTTATTTGATGTTGTTGGGTGTGATACCCTAGGGTATTTAGGAGAAGCACTTGGACCCTATAAGGGTTTTATCTGCATGATGTATTTTTTATTTGTTCCCTTAAGGAGTTTTTTAGGATGTGCAAGGTGATTGTGAATATTAGAGAGTATGTAAGGTTTGACAAATATTCCAATATTGTTCCATGGAAAATCAAGCTTAAAATACTTATAGATGAACCCAATACTTGGGAGCATTCTAATAAAGATATTTAAGGACCTACCAATACAATATAATTGATCGTTCATTTGAACAAGGAATCTAAAGTGAAGAGAATCATTCTAGATTTTATAAAGGATCATTTCATCTCACACATTATAGATACGGATATATGTAAGAAAAAGTATGATGCTTTGGTTGAGTTGTTTCAAAACTCTTATGCTTCTTGATAGTTTCTCTTGTAAAATCAACTTTCAGGTATTCACGTGGGAGAGATAAATAATATGGCCAGATACTTGAATAGGATCATTAAGTTGAAACATTAGTTGTTATCCATTATAAAAATGATGGAGGATGAGAAATTGGTGTCCATTTCCTTGAAATTAATTTCTCATTCCTAGATACCTTTTATTTAGGGAATTTTATCTCAAATCACCTTGCAAAATTTTCCAAAAATTTTGGTTCATCTTGTGTAGGAAAATTAGATCATAGTCATATTCAGACAACAAGGGGAAGTATATGTTACTGGCCTCATCAAGAAGATGAAGAATGGCAATAAGAAAGGATACAAGAACAAGGTATAGAGATAGAAAATAAGGACTTGAGTATGGTGATGTGTTTATGATGTCAGAAGATGGGATATTATGCTAGCCATTGTAGATTGAAGAATAAGCAAAAGGGTATCAAATATTATATATATAGAACTATAGTAGGTATGGAGGAGGACCCCTCTCAGTTTGAGACAAACTTTTCCACAGATTATTGTTAGTCTTTTAACAATATGTCAAGTGTTGGATGGTATGTGGATAATGGAGCTTTGATACATATGACATATGATAGGTATTTATCCAATATAATTCAAGTGAAATAAGGAGGAATGGATGTGGAGCTTGGTTACTATGCTAATTATCCTATGAGAGGATTTCCCTCCATTTCTTTCTAGATGGCTTCAATTCATTTTATTGAGATGATTGATATTCTATTTCTTCCTATATTGAAGAAAAATATTCCTTTATTATATTTTAGGACAAAGGTATATTGGAAAGTTTCCTTTGAGGGATCACAATGAACCATCAATGATTGTATCATAGATAGGTTGAGGCCTTTGACTAGAGGGGTGATAGTGTTGGACACACTGACTACATTGAGAGGGGGGGGTGAAAAGTGTAGTGCTATTTTTCCCAATACTTCCTTCTTACACACAACTCATTAGTTAGCAATCACCATTTACTAATTACTTATTGTTGTCATTTATAACTAGTTAAATGTGAACATATACCCACAACATGTATCAACAATATATCATCAACAAATCATCACCACAAGGAGCACAAAGAAGACAAGATGTATGGACAATTTTCTTTTTATTATGGACTACAATCCTTGGGTTATCAACAAAAACTCAATAAAGTACAACTCTATAAGAGCACCATCTCTATAATGCAAGACTTAGCTTACACCCTCAACATCAACTATGATGAGGCAACAATCCTCAACAAACATCAATATGTCAACAGGTACGCGACCTGCTGGTAGTGCAACACGCATATGTACGCACCCTACCAGTAGTACAACTCACGTATGTACGCGGCTAGTCTATACTACAACCTACATATTACTTCTGAGAAACTAGGGTTTTCTTTTCATCACACACTCATAGCTTTTGCAACCTTCAATCATATTCACATCTGTCTTTCACTGTCCAATCTGACCCATAACCAATCACAACACATCCAAGCTCTCCAACAACTTACTCAGGCTCCTCAACCATACAATATGAATGCTACTCAATCATGTATAAGAAACCAGTATACTATAGAAATCATATCAGTACTGAATCATAACAGTGTTTCTCACTCCATCAACCAACACAAACCAAATCACAACAACCATACCAAGAATGCCTTAAGCGTTCACCGCACAACAAGAAGGAGTATATATCAAGACAACAATGTAACCATACCATAGTTTCTATGGAAGATCTGAGCCCATAGAATGCAGATCTAGAACCTGCTCCAGTCTTCAAGAGTCTGGCACCAACTCACACACACGTCTTCATGACTTCATCCATTGTATGTGTACTGTCCTCATTCATCCAGCGTATGTAAGTGCCTTGGCTCACTGTAGCCCGCGTATACTTAAGAAACTAGAGTTTTTGAACTTCTGAGACTTTTGTTGTCATGATCTCAGACTTATCGAAACTTTGATGTGTCCATGAGATCCTCCAGATCTCCTCTCTCTCAGAATAGATATTCAATACATGCTCAAGAGATACACTATCACAAGATACCATTGCCTCTTATTTAGATTCTACAAGTATCTTCCTTAGAAGCATCTTCTAGGTCACTTAACCCATTTTCCACATTTAAGGGTTAACCACTTTCCATAATTAGAAAGTTCTCCATTACTTTATCATTTAATTATTCCTCCTTGACTTTGTCACCTCACTTTATCATTTAAATAATCTTCTTTGATTTTTTCATTTCACTTTATTATTTAAATAATCCTCCTTGACTTTGTCACTTCACTTTATCATTTACATAATAATTTCTTCGTTGCCAGCTCTTTGACTTCTTTGACCTTTTGGGGCTTCAAGCCTACATATGAGGGTCCTCCAAATTCGTAAGGCCATAATTCTCAAACCATGAGGATTTATGTGACATTCCACATACCACCGGAAATGGCGTGACAAGAACTATCACCTTAGGATAGTTTCATTGACAAATTCATTGATATTCATCTCATTATTCCACAATTAAGCATGGGTTCTCCAACCATACTTCTAGGATAACTCAAACGTAAAGCGTCTTTGCATGAGGGATTTCAACAAAAGGGGACCACTTTGTATTTTATCCATTTTTACACCTTATCAACCGGAAGAATAGATCCGGTTCGGGGTTGTCTAAATAACCCAAGTCATTTGGTGTAACCTATTATGACGGGTTTAATGGCTCCGTTAGCCAACTAGAGTCCTAAAAATAATAAAGGAAATGAAACTAATCTAAAATCTATGATTCTAACAAACTATATATTATTGACTAATGTTTATTAAAAAGAAATGTGAATATAAACAATCTATATAGAAGTTACAAGGATCGCATGAAATTTTGTGAAAATGATTCTTTGATAAAGTTTCTGAATCAAATATGAACAACACTTCTTATTTTTTAAAGATATTAAACAAATAAATACTAAATGAATACGATTGAAATAGTGACATAAAAATAGTCAAAGCTAATTAATGTAATCATCGCTTCATTGACAAACAACTCTAAATAAAATAAAAGAATGCATCTACTAACCTCTAACTAATCAGTCAATTGAGTTTATCTTCCTATGTTGTATGAGCTCCTTCCTGTACTTTTTTTAAGCGAAACCTATAACAGAACAATACCAACACTTCCAAAATACATTCAAAGAAGTATTTGATATTGGGGTAAATTGATAACAACAGAAAGACATCTAATTAAAAAATCATGTGATCTTAAGATGATCAAGATTTAAGAATGAGAAAAAACTCACATGTGAATATTGATATTATCCAACATTTAACATTAAGAATAAATTCAAAAATAATCAAATGATAGATCAATCACACATAAAAATGGAATAAGAAATTATGGACAACATATAACATTTAGCAGTATGAAAACACCATATGATGACAAGCTAAAGTTAAAATCAACCATAATAACATTTTCATAATACAACATTAATGAAAGAACAAAATTGAATAAGCATCACACAGGTGTAAAGCCAAATATGAATTGTTTTCCCATATTCTTTCTCAAAATCACATGCCCATACTGTAGTCTTGGAAGAATTTTTGGGATAATAGATTCTTAAAGATTGAAAAAATTAATATATAAATGATAACAATTAGACATGTATTGATAAAAAAGACTAAAGCTATTTAAATCAATGCATAATCAATTATTCAAAGAATATGAAGATATTATAATGAAAATAAAACCATTTTACTCACAGGACAAAAGCCATTAAGCAATCTGAAATTTCATATTTTTCTTCGAAAATACTCGTCCATTCTCCAAAAATTCCAACCATCCATTACTCCATTTGAAAAGAATTTTTTTGTATAAAATAAATACTATACAAAAGAGAAAGGATTAAAATCCTCCTCTCAATTTCTTGGGTGCGGAAGGTAAAAGGGTCCATTTGGGAACTGGGTTTTCAACTGTTTCTTCAAATGCCTCACGGTTTGGCTATAATCAGTCCTGCAAAATTGCCCATCTAATCTGGACGCCTTTCAAAATTTTATCTGTTGTTGGTCATAAAATTATTTGAAGCAATCCAATATTATTTTTGGATCAATCATATTGAACGTATTTGGATAATAAAATCAATCCATGATCAGATCCATACCAAATAAATAATAATAGAAACTTGTGAAACAAAAAAAAACCTAAATTAATAACCTAAAAATTGTGAATAAAACAAAATCTAGAACAATAAAATAAAAAATGAATTTAAACTAACTATAAGTTCTAAACAAACATTGTTTATAATTTCCTTTCGAATATGATCTCAAAATTCTAGAAGCTTCAAGTTAATGGAGAAGAGAAAATTCTTAATTTTGTTTTTTTATAAAATCAAATAAATGATAGATAATTCTTTTTTTTTATTATTATTTTTATTTTGAAATGAGATGCAAAATGAAAAAATGATTTAATTAATTAATATCACCAAATGATTTTATGAAAATGAGAAACCAACCAAGATGTTATTTGGTGAAGTATTGAGCACATTATTCAAAATAGTCAAACTTGCTAATGAGCAAAAGAAAGAACACATAATCATAATTTAAACGAAAGTAAACAGTTGATAAAAATTAACTTTTTTGTTTAAATTAAGATTTTTATGCTCGTTTCTAAATTTTGACATATGCTCTTGTAATTAATGTCTCATACTATAGTGAATGTCTTAAGTTTGTCTCAAAGCAAGCCAAGATATGAAATTATTTGAAAAGGTTGATTATGTAGCTCATTATAATTATCAAGATTCTAATGGGGGCTCTTTTGTTGGAGATATGGCTATAACAGAAGACTGACGCAGATGGTTAAGGTTGTCATTGATGGCAATCGGTTGTTTATGGAGCATGCACAAGTGCTGAAACACAAATGCTGGAACGCAGATGCTGAAACACAGAAGACGCAGACTATCAAGGTTGTCATTGATGGCAATCGGTTGTTTATGGAGCACGCACAAGTGCTGAAACACAAATGCTGGAACATAGATGCTGAAACACAAAAGACGCAGACTGTCAAGGTTGTCAACACGCACAAGAGATGCTGGAACACAAATGCTGGAACACAGATGTTGAAACGTAGATGCTGAAACACAAATGTTGGAACACAGATGCTGAAACGTAAATGTTGAAACACAAATGCTGGAACACAGATGCTAAAACGTAAATGCTAAAACACAAATGCTGGAACACGGATGCTGAAACGCAGATGCTGAAACATAAATGCTGGCACACAGATGCTAAAACACAATGCTGAAATAGAGCTGGAACACAGAAGCAGGAACGCAAATGCTGGCACATAGATGCTGAAACATAGTGCTGAAACAGAGCTGGAACACAGAAGCTGGAACGCAAATGCTGGAACACAGCATTGCATGATGTGGCATGCGTAGAAGAGGCATGCAAAGAGCCAGTTCAGAAAATCAGGGAGAACGCTGGCATGCAAAAAGCAGAAGAA
>ML783396.1:614191-672925 GCA_009831015.1 Picea engelmannii | reverse complement strand
GTCTCAAGGGGAGGGGCATGTTAAGCCCTAATATTGGCTCATTACCCCTTAATTGGGGCATATTATATTAGTAATGTTATTTTATTTATGTCGGCTTTAGGCCATTAGATGTAATTATACCTCCTAGTATCCTATATATACCAAGGAAACATTTTCATTTTGAATCATCTGGTACTTGAACATTTAAGTGGGGTAAAAGGAGGTTGTCCCCTTGAAGAGGCTTATTATCTAAAATTATCTCTTTTTCAAGGCGTTGAGTACTTTTTCTGAGGTTTTTCTATGCTATATTGGTATTTGGTTCTTAACAATAAGGGGACCACTTTGGAGTTCATCCATTTGTACACCTTATCAACCATGATAAGACAATAATGAATCATCTTTACATCAATCCAAATATGCATCATATCAATGACTATGATTCCACTAGTCATATATCCATTCACATTAAGGACAATACATATTATATTAGTATGCTATGAAAAGACATTGTTCATTTTACATCAATCATTAATCAATCAATCCTTTGGCATCAATCAATCCTTTGACATAAATCAATCACTTGACATCAATCCTTTGACATCAATCAATTACTTAACATAAATCAAGCAAACCTTTGGCATCAATGACAACATGATCCAATAGATAGAGGATGGCCTTCATAGGTTACTTGATGATCCAATGGTAATTGTACATTCAAGTGAGAGGATAGATGAGCGTTATAGTATTGAGGAGGATTATGTAAAGCATGCATGGTGAGATTCCATAGAGATAGCTTAAAAATATAATATGGAATCAAGGATTGATTCCAATCTTGCAATTGATGGTAATATTGTACTGTATAAGGATAGGGTTGTTGGATTTTATAAAACAAAGGGATTTTTATCATGATGTTACTCTTTCTTTAGGATTGTATTATAAAGAGGGATTTGACCCAACTCAGGTTTTTCCATTTGTAGGATGTTTTAAGGTGAATGAGAAGGATTCTCATGTTCATAGTTTAATGATATCCTTATGTGGGTTTTTTCTTGTACCACGAATTTTGTCTTTTATGATAGAGGGCTTGACTTTTGTAATCATTTATCATTAATATTATGATACAATTGAGCCATTTTTTTGGTCTTACATGCGGATGTGATTATTTTCATGGGATGTCATAAATATCTCATGATGTGTTGTTCATTGATTTACACTTGCAATGTTGACTAGGGGGATGGTGGATATTTTTAAGTCACTTATGATATAGGGTTATGCTTGATATTCATAGGTGGTTAGTATTTGTTGGAGAATTGACATGATATGAGTGAGAGTTTCTTTACAAGTGATAGTGGTGGATTCTATGACTATAGTAGGTACAAAATTATTGGTGGTATATTTGGTGGAGTTATAGGGGGGGTCAATAAGTTTTATTTTAAACACATTCATTTTAAAGAATGAGTGTTATATTTTAGGTTCTTCCAAAAGTTTTTACACCATGTTTGAAGGTGCTTCATGATATTTTGGGCACATGGTGTATCTTTATTCCTAGGATGGTATATGACAAAATTGAAAATGGGAGATTATCTATGATGGATTTCCACATTAAAAATGGATTACTCGGTGGTTGTTTGATCAAGGTAGGGTGATTTCTTGGAATTATTCCTCAGGGTATTAGAGTTTTATTTATATCACTAGTGACATATTTCATAATAGCCACATGGAGAGGGTTTCTTTCTTATATAATAACCCACATAGGATGATCATAATTTTCTATTTCATATGATGGAATTGGGTCCTAGACAAAACAAGCTAGATTGGATTCATACATGGACGCTTTGGAGTTTGATTAGTGATCCAAAAATCCTTAGATACCACTTTTTCCTTTAAAAATATTAGTATCTAACTCGATGAATAATTAATTCTTGATCCTATTCAGGGGATTTGCAGAAAAATGATGATGTGCTTCTTATCCAAAATCTCATAAATTGATTATTAATTTGAAGAATTATGAGATAACACAACATAAAATAAAAGAACTCAAATTTATAACATTGATTACATATATTAATTCATCTTGAAATTCCCTTCTAGATAGTAAGAATTCCCCTATCATCTCAAAATTTAAAATTACATTACAACATTGACTTACAAATCCAATTTTATGGACTCTCTTTAAATTTTTTTCTCAAACTTAAAAAGAACTACTGGAATTTTGACGAAATCTGAATGGTGTATGCCGGTGTATCAATGACCTTCCATTGATACATGGCCCAAAGGTGGCTATCTGATCGTTTTGTGTAATTTAGTCTAATTATCCGACGAAAATGGGGTTGTCGGATATCCCATAGACTTTGGTCGGTATACCGATAGTCGTAAGGACCAAAACATCATTCATATTTGCTATTATTTCCAACATCTAGGCATCGAAAGTCCAAAAAAAATGACCATCGCAAATCTGACTGCAAAGTAAGACCTTTGATGTTGTGTTCGATAGTCTAATGCCCAATATGCGTCGGTACTCTTACGTACATCCATTGGTTATATGCGTATGATTTCCAATGGTAACACAATTAGACCTATGACCTTGATATTCATCCGACATTGTGTTACATCAGTGATTCGATGAAAACTCAAGGACTATGGACGTCATAAAATCTGACAGTCCAACAACACATCTGACCAAGGGGCTATGAGACCGATGGTTCAGTTTGTCGAATATCCGACGAATGAGTAAACATTAACAAAAAAACATGTTTATATATATATATATATATATATATATATATACCAACAACGAATGTTACACATAATATCAATGGTGATTTAAGAAAAAAAATCCTCCACATTGTTCCACCCATGGATTTGAGCTTGAAAACAAAATGAAGGATGAACATGAAGGTAATAATAACAATATTGTTTCTAGAAGAACCTGATGATTCATGCATATTCTCTCTAGTAATGAAATAAATAGAAAGAGATTAAACATTGGTGTGCTAACAAAAAAATGGTGATTTTGAGAAATAAGTAATATGGAAAGTAGAAAAAAAATCAAACCCTATTATTCTATATTTTTTCCAATGGAAGAAGTCATGGTAAACCCTTTGATTACTTCCCCACATTTCATGGATGGTAAATAGGGTAAATCTTCGACCCTTATTACAAAGCCTCACCTCGAGGGGATTAAGAGAGTTGAACCCATGACCTTCCCAAATGATCACTAAGGGAGAGAACTCACATTGGCTCAATACCATTTGAGAAAACCCTCGAGGATGCACCCTAGTATTCTATATACCATGAAATAGTATGAAAAGTATAACCTGAAATCCAAACCCATACACATAATAAAACTCAAATCCTTGCATAGAATGACAACAAAGTGGTAGAACAAATTTTTGTGAGCAATTTATCTTGTTTACAAACACAATAAGGGTCACTAGTTGTGTAGGTATAAATTAACAACAATGTAACACCATGAAGATTTCATACTACAAAAACAAGTGTCCACCAATTTTTGCAATAAATAGTGTCCACTTGCTTTTCCACAACTAGTTTCCCTAGAGCTATTAAATTTCCCATTGGGATAAATGGAAACCTTAGAAAGGTCATGGAATAAATGACCCTATTGTGACAATATTTTACAACAATCACAATCTTCATACTATCAAATGCATAACAAAAACATGGGAAAGGGAAAAAATAGGTTGAACAAGGGGAAGAAAAACAGCTCCAACACTATGTAGCAAAAGAAAGACTAACTATAGGATTGGGTGGATAGTAAGGAAATAATGGATGTACAAGAGTACTAGAAATAGTACTCTATGCACCATTGTTTGTGCCAAAACCGTGTTTGGTGCACATATTAAAAGGTTTATGTAGTGAGAAACCTAGAAAAATGAACAAGGGGACACCAAATGGGACATGTTTTTATATGCTTCATCAATACCACCGTAACCATAAATCATGTGGACATACTCCCATAAATTTGGATATTTTAACTCAATAGTTGTACTTGGGGTTGTGTTTTCCTACCAAAGCACTAGTGCTAAAATTTAGGCCTTCAAATGATAGTTTAAGATGAATTTCGGATCGCCCTTTGAACCACCCCCAAAAGTTTCTTTGGAGGCAGTTGTTAACCCTCTCCAAGGAGGTAGCTAGTATAGGTGGTTTTAAAAAAAAACCTTTATAGTAAATATAAGTATTAGAGGCAATTGTACATAAACTACGTTGAAAAGAACATATTGGTGTGGTATAAACCCCCCCCTGATAGAAATTTATAGGGGTTTTTTGAAAAACCCCTCATAGAAGCTTATAGGGGAAATTTTAAACCCCCCTCATAGGAAAGTATTGAGGTAGTTTGAAACCCCCCTCATAGTAGTTTACGAGGAAATTTGAAACCTCCCCCATAGCAAGATAGTATAGGGGAAGTTTGAAACCTCCCTCATAGCAGCTTATGGGTGTGGATTGAAACCCGCCTCATAATAGCTTATGGGTGTGGTTTGAAAATCCCCCATAGAAAATTATAGAGGTATCTTGAAATCCTACTCGTAGATACTTAAAGGGATGGTTTCAAATCTCATTCTTAGCAATCAGTGAGAGAATTTAAAACCCCTATCATGGAAACATACTAGGACAACTTAACCCCACCAATACTAATGCATGAGGGTGGTTTGGAACCCCCCTAATAGAATCTTGTAGGGGTTTTCTGAAACCCACCTTATATCAACTTAGAAGGGAAAGTGGAAAACCTGTATAGAAACATATGAGGATGGTTTGAAACTATGTTTACTAATCCTTTTGAAGGTGGTTGGAAACCCCCTTTTAGAAATTTATGGGGGAATTTTCTAACTTTGATTATAGAAACTTACAGGGGTGGTTTGAAACCACCCTTATAGTAACCTACAAAGGAGGTTGAAAAGTTACCTTATAGAAACTTACATAGGTAGTGGAAAACTAGATTTAAATCCCTTACACAACTAGTTTATAATGGCCATCAAAGCCATAATGTGTAGGGGTATATTAAAAATGTCCTTACATCCACTTACTAAGGTGGTTATTAAGTACCTTGTAAATGAAATTAAGGGAACTTCATAACCACCCCTATAGGTTGAAATAAGAACAAATAAATTTTAAAAAAAGTAGATTTGAGTTCAACATATATATAATTGAAAAATCTTGAACATCTGTTCAAGGAGAATAGAAATAACATCCATAATGTTTTTATTAAATTACAAAGTAATAAGGAATGAGGATAAACAAAAAACCTTTCAACCTCATATTTCAATAACCCTAAGAATAACCAATTATGAACAAATAAAAAGATAATTTTTTATTTATAGAAAAACTGCCACTATCTTTCACAAAAGGGTAAGAATCAGAACATTTTAAAACTACCACTTATACAATCCCTTGAAAAAAAAATTATAGTTCTAAGAACCACATAGCAAATTGAAAACAATAGATACCACAAGTAATTAGTACTATAGTGAGAACAAAAATAGAGCCACAACATGACTTTCGTTGAGCATATTCAATAGTTGTTGTTTTCATATACATTAAAATTTGAAGGACATTAGGGTGGGATTTGAGAATATTCAAAAGTTATGTCAAAAACATTTTCAATATGCATATTTTCATAAAACTTAAGAATCGAATTCAAGTAAACATATAGTAGATTAATTGGTATAGGTACATTCAAAACAATTAAGAGTATGAAAATGTAATTTTATTTTTCATGGATACAAATTAAATGAGAATGGATAAATAGATCATGAATACTACTTATTTATCAACATCTAAACATGTTCCTTCATAGTCTAGTTGAACATAATCCATGTCACCATCAACTACAACTTCATCATATTTACTAAATCATCGTGCACTCTATAATGATTTCTTAATCATCCATTTAGATTCACCATTGTGAAACTAATTTCATTAGTTTTCATTCCATTATTCGTGTATACATCTTCCCAATCACATTTGAAGAAGGGATACTCCATACAATAGTAGTCCAATATGATTATTTCTTGGATGCCTCCAAAATATGTTATCATCTAATGTATAGGATTATTTTTTTTGCACCCGACCTTATTAAATTTTGTGCATCCATGCACATGTCACTATTTTGGGTGGTTCTAACATTCTTTATGATTTTAATATGAAATATACACCCATTGATTAAGAATCCCTTATACTCTATTTCATATTTACTTGGGCTATGTGCCAACCATTTAAGGGTATTTAAAATATTTTCTTTTCCTTTCACCTATAAATTATCAAATGTCATTATAAAACCATGCAATTTAAAACTATATGCTGTCGAGCGCACTCCTCGGAGCACGACCGCTCTCGTCAGGACCTTCTTTTAGTCACGGCCCGAAGAACTCAACGGTTCTTCTAATTCCCAATCAAGAATTCTGCACCCAACAGGTTCTACTTCACGTGACCCTCACTTCTCCCTTGGATTATCGGAGGATCGGAACTTCGCGACTTCGCGAGTTCTCGGTTGATTTCAGGACTCTAGAATCCCCGAAACCCGATGCGTCAGTCAATCGCTGACTTTTCCCTTGTCGGGACTTCTACCCTTATCGCGACTTCATGATTTGCGACGGCCAACACTTAAGATTTCAACCGTCGATACGCGATGCACCGAAATGTCGATCTCGCGATCTCGCTCCCTCGCGTCTTCGCCACTCACGAGCTCAGCCGACTCCTTCCTCGACTTTCGAAGCCCGAGGCGTCGATACCCGAATATCGCTACCTCGCGACTTCGCTACTTGCGAGGTCAAATAATTCCCTCGTCGACTCCCGATACCCGAGACGCCGAACTTCCGATAGATTTCGCTACCTATCTTCCGCTCCTTTCCCGCAGTGGCCCGATAGCCGATCTTGCGATGGATCCACGCTCCTCGTGATCCTGATAAATGCCACTGCTCTCCTGAGCTTCAGACTTCTTCCACACTTGCGCTGCAACTTTCCTGCAACTCCGAGAAATCCAATGATTCACCGAAGCTCGCAGATTCCCCACAGAGAATACTGACCGTCCACTCCTCTTCTTGTGCAATCCACGAACAAGAAGTGTCTCTTCACGAGACTTGTTCACCAACCTATGACTCTTCTTCTCAACCTGTCCGTGTAACTTCTCTCCACTGCCCTTCAACAACTCGAAGGCTTATCCTTCCTGAGATTTCACGACCTCAAACTTTTCAGGAAGAACTGTTGCGCGCACTCCTTGCGGCAAATCTTCAACAACGACTAAGTGTTGAATCTTTATCGACTCTGTGCACACCTGCAGCAGCAATATTTCACTTCCTTTGCTTAGAATCTCACTTCTGAGACTTCTTCTAGCCTGTGCACGCCTTGCACGGCTCCGGTGCCAACTCTGCACTTCTGAGAACTTAGAACAAAAGTTTCCTCTGTCTGAACCCTTCTGTCAACGCACTCCTTGCGGACGATTCGACTGCACTCCTTGCAGGAATTCTCTGGTTCAAGATGGAGGAACAATTGAAACTAACTCCTTGTTCTTACAGACTTCAATTCAACCATGGAATCATATACACAGCATATAAAAGCAAGTGTATGACAAAAATCAAACATTCGTGAGCATAATATCAAAAATACACAGAGAATAACACAACCATGGAATTGAATCAAAGCTTTTCTATTAATTCAATATCTGTACATGGGTGTTCTTCATACACTTCTCTGCATGCTCTTCTCTTCTGCTTGCTCTCGAATAATAATACAATGTACAAAGGAGGGTGTCTATATCCTGTTTCCCTCTAGAGCTCTAAAGCTATCAAATCTAGAAATAAATTCCTATCTACTTTACATTAATTCTATTAAATGTCTTATCTACCCAAGGACGTGAGCTATCCGCTCAAGGTCCATTACAATATACAAGTGCGCTTCATCAAATCAACACATTAATGTTTGCGCAACAATATCAATGGTGAAATTCAAAAAGAAATCGTGCTGGCTTGTCCAGCTGTCTCCCGCTTTCGCGCTGGCTCGCTTGACGTGGGCGATGCTCCTGCATCATACTCCCTCGCTGAAAAATTTTCATGGGCTCCTATCCATGAGCTCCTGCACGGTGTGTCCATGCTTTTGTATCACTGCTTTGGTTTCCCAGCTAGCATCCTCCACTGGGTGATTCTTCCACTTGACCAGATACTCGAAGTACTGCTTTCGTCTGGTCTTTTTACCCACTCGTTTGTCTAGTATGCATTCCATCTGTGGTTTCTATGCTACTGGAAATTTCTTTATCCACTGGATTACTGGTTCCTCAGTTCCAGTCTTTGCTTCTCCATTATTGTATGGATATAAGTCTGTGATATTGAATATCGGAGATATTCTGATGCCATCCGACAACTCAATCTCATATGCATTCTCTCTGAATTTCTTCAGGACTCTGCACGGTCCGATTTTCTTCATCTTGAGTTTATTGTATGTTCCCCTCAGGAACCTTTCCTTCCTCAGATGCACCAGAACTAGATCGCCAACCTCAAACTGAAGTTGTCTCCGATGCTGGTCTACTCTGCACTTATATTCTTGGCTTGAATTCATCAGTCGCTGCTTCACCCTGCTGTGAAGTTCCTGCATTGCTTCAGCAAACTTTTATGCACTAGCACTGCTAGTCGCAGTCTGTTATGAATCCCGCAATTCAGAAACTCCTCTCGGCTGCATCCCATATACAACCTGAAATGGAATTTTTCCTGTACTCTGATTCACTGAATCATTGTATTCAAACTCTGCCTGTGGTAACACATTGTCCCAGCTGCTATGGTGCTCCGTCACCAAGCTTCTCAATAAATCTCCTAGACTTCTGTTGACCACTTCCGTCTATCCATCCGTCTCAGGATGATAAGCAGAACTAAACACCATATTAGTTCCTAGCTTTTTCCATAGCGTCCTCCAAAAATGGCTTATGAATTTGGTATCCCTGTCCGAAACAATACTTTTCGGCAATCCATGAAGTCTCACAATCTCCTTGAAAAACAAATTCACGATGTGAGTCGCATTGCTGGTCTTCTGGCATGGAATGAAATGTTCCATCTTTGAAAACTTGTCCACGACTACAAAGATGAATCGACTCCTCTTTGTGTCCTCGACAATCCCAATATAAAATCCATGCTGATCACCTCCCATGGTCTCTCTGGTATGGGCAATGGCTGATAAAAACATGCATTCTGCTTTCTTCCTTTTGAATGCTGAAAAATCTGACACCTGTCAACAAACCTCTTAACCTCTGCTTGCATGCCCGGCCAAAAATATGACTCATTTAACTTGGCAAATGTCGTGTAATGGCCAAAATGTCCGGCCAATCCTCCGCTGTGCTTTTCCTTCAACAAGTTCTCCCTCATGGAGAAATTCGGAATACACAGCTGATTGCCTCTGAACAACAATCCTTCTTGGACCATGTAATCTATCCAAGGACTTCGATCTCTGAGAACTGGATTCTTAGCTGCTTCATACGCTTCCCCGAAATCTGCATCTCCTACGTACATATCCCTGAGATTTTCAAAACCCAAGGTTTTGACTCTGAATTCCTGCAGCAACAAACATTTCCTACTCAAAGCATCAGCCACTTTGTTAGTAGTACCTGAAATGTGTTTAATCACAAATGTGAAATTTTGCATATACTCTACCCATTTTGCATGTTTCTGATTCAACTTTTCCTGTTGAGTCACAAACTGTAATGCATGATTATCACTGTACAAAATGAATTCTCTCGGGATCAAGTAATGCCTCCACTTTTTCAGTGCCTATATGATAGCATAAAATTCCTTATCATACGTGGAGTATTTTAGTTTCGCGTCATCTAATTTCTCACTGAAATATGCAACTGGCCTGTCCTCCTGACTCAAGACCGCTCCTATGGCATACCCACTGGCATCACATTTCACCTGAAATGTCTTCTGAAAATCAGGCAACACCAACATTGGTTGCTCTGTGATCTTCTGCTTCAACAGATTGAAGCTCTTCTCAGCCTCAGTTGTCCAATGAAAAGTCTTATGCCGCTTCCTCACTGTGTCCATCATCGCTGCGCTAACTCCACTGAAATTCTTGATGAATTTTCTGTAGAAACTAGCCAAACCATGGAAACTCCTCACCTCGAAAATATTTCTCGGTGGTGGCCAATTTTTGATCACGTCCACCTTCTCTGGATCCATCCTCAACTCATTCACCGAGATAACAAAACCCAAATAGATGAGCTCTATCTTCATAAATGAGGACTTCTTTATATTTATCAACAACTTCTCCTGCTGTAGCTTTCTCATCACAATGGCCAAATGCTTCAAATGTTCAGCCTCTGATTTATTGTAAATCAGTATGTCGTCCAAATAAACAATAACGAATTTTCCGATGAACTCCCTCAGGACTTCATTCATCAGCCTCATAAAGGTACTCGGTGCATTTGTCAAGCCAAACGGCATGACTAGACATTTGTACAATCCTTCATTTGTCTTGAATGTTGTTTTCCACTCATCGCCTTCTCTCATGCAAATCTGGTGATAACCTCTTTTCAAATCTATCTTTGAAAAATAATTTTCCCCACTTAGGAAATCCATCAGATCGTCCATTCTCGACAGTGGAAACCTGTACCTGATGGTTATTTTGTTGATTTCCCTTGAGTCGGTACACATCCTCCAGCCTCCGTCTTTCTTCGGACTGAGCACTGTTGGAACAACACATGGACTCAAGCTCTCCCTGACCAATCCTTTGTCCATCAAATCCTAGACTTGTCTTTTGACTTCCTCATTTTCCTGCGGCGTCAACCTGTACGCGGCTTTATTTGGCAAACTTGCTCCTGGTATAAGGTCTATGTGATGACTCACACTCCTCACTGGTGGCAACGAATGAGGTAATTCGTCCACTATGATATCAGCGAACTCTTCCAGCAGTTCCTGAATCTCATTTGGCAAGTCATCCACTCTTGTGCTAGTCAGAACAATCCTTGGCTTTTTGACAACAAAGAATTGTGGATCTTCATTCTTCTCAACCTCTGTAAGAAGTTCCTTCCCACTCATGAGAAGTATTGTGTTGCTTACTTCCGGTTTCACCTCCTTATCCTTTATCGGAAGCAACTTATGGGTTCTCCCATTCTTCTCCAAAGTATATGTGTTCATTCTCCCATCATGAATCACATTTCTATCATATTTCCATGGTCTACCCAGCAATAAATGACATACATCCATGGGAATAACATCACACAAGATCTTATCATTATATCCCCCTATTTTGAACTCAACCAAGCATTGTTTAGTAACAGTTACCTGGTGTCCCTTTTGTAGCCATGAAACTTTGTATGGACTGGGATGATCTGTCGTCTCCAGCTCCAATTTCTCCACCATCTCAGTTGAAACAAGATTATCCGTGCTACCACCATCCACAATAAGCTTGCATTTCCTGTCCTTGGTTGTGCAAGATGTTCTGAACAGTCTTGTCCTTTGCACTAAGCTTCCCACCTCCTTCTCAGGTGTCAAAAGGACTTTATGCATCCCAAGCGATCTTTCGCTGTCTGCATCTTTTGACTCAGCATCACACCTCTGCGCTTCTGTGATGTGAGCTTCTCCTGCATCCTTCTTTTTCAAAGGACACTCGAATGACTTGTGCCCATTCTTCCCACATGTGAAACATGTGATAACTCCACCTCTTCCTCTGCCTCGACCTATGGTACGAGGAACTGTGTTTACATCAGCATAATCACCTCGCTGATCAATCTGCTGTCCCCTCTGTTCAACATATGGCTGCCTCAGTTGTGAGGTTCCACCTCTCTCAACCTTACCCTGAGGTTTCTTCCATTCCTCCTTGGGCTTCTGAGTTCTTTCCTGGGCAACTACTTTGCCTCTTGGTTGGCTTCTGCCTCTTCCTCGCTGACCTTTCTTTCGGCTCAGCTTCTCTTCAGCTTTTAGAGCCAATTGGTAAGCATCTTCCACCATTCGGATGGTAAGCATGCTCAATTCATCCAGAATGTCGTATCTCAGACCATTTAGATATCTTTCCACCTTCTCATCATCGCTCTCTCGATGACCTGCTCTGAAGTTCAGTCGATAGAACTCTTCAGTGTATTCCCTGACTGTCATCAGCTTCTGTCTTAGGTTCTGCATTTTCCTGAACAGAGTAATTTGATAATCCCTTGGGATGAACTTCGCTTTCATCTTCACGATCATTCAATCCTAGCTTTTGATCTTTTGCTTGCCTTTGCAGCATCTGTCAGATTGTAGCTCGTCCAACCACAATGCGCATGTCCTTTCAAGCGCGTAACTGCATGCTTGAATTTCTTATCTTCTTCCACATCTTCATAATCGAAGTATGTGTCAAGATCTCTTATCCAATCTAATAGCTCCTCTACATCCAAATTTCCCTCTGCATCCAGATTTCCCTCATAGACTGGAATGTCCATTTTCACCTTCGCCCCCATCCTGGCAATGGCTTTGATCAACCTCTCGGTTGATGCATCTTCTGCTGTGACTTCTTCTTCATGTCCAGCTTCTTCTTCAACCTTGGAATCACTAAGATCCCCAACACCAATTCTGCGTCTTTGTGTTGTTTCCATCTCCTCGAGCCTTGCTCGGAGATCTCTCATCTACCGCTCCATTTCTAGATTTCCTGCCAGCCTACCTCTTCTCCGCACCTCCCTGTCTTCTGGGTCTTGTGACTGTCTTTCTCTTCTGGGAGGCATGATGAATTCTCTTCTCTACTACAGAAAGCAAAGAATTCCCCGCTCTGATACCACTTGATGCCGAGTGCACTCCTCAAAGCACGACTTCTCTCCTTAGGACCTTCTTTTACTCACGGCCCAAAGAACTCAACGGTTCTTCTAATTCCCAATCGGGAATTCTGCACCCCACAGGTTCTACTTCACGCGACCCTCACTTCTCCCTTGGATTATCGGAGGATCGGAACTTCGTGACTTCACGAGTTCTCGGTTGATTTCGGGACTCTCGAATCCCCGAGACCCGATGTGTCAGTCAATCGCTGACTTTTCCCTTGTCGGGACTTCTACCCTTATCGCGACTTCGCGACGGCCAACACTTAAGCTTTCAACCGCCGATACGCGACGCGCCGAAATGTCGATCTCGCGATCTCGCTCCCTCGCGTCTTCGCCACTAGCGAGCTCAACCGACTCCTTCCTCGACTTCCGAAGCCCAAGGCATCGATACCCGAATATTGCTACCTCGCGACTTCGCTACTTGCAAGGTCAAACAATTCCCTCGTCGACTCCCGATACCCGAGATGCCGAACTTCCGATAGAATTCTCAACTGTAAACAAGGTTTCTCATCATGCCAATACACCCATGTACTCAGGTGTTAATCCATTGTTGGAATACACCAATAATTCCTATAGCCAACCAACCATGGTTGTTGGCATTCAAAAGTTTGTTTCCACTTTATCTGAGGAAAAATAAGAATGAACAAGGAGAAAAATAACTATGGATAAATCCCCCAAACGAATTTGGTTCACAACAAAAATTAGCCAGCAAGTCACCCAACTATTTGAACCAACTAATGATTGAACCCCAAGGAAATCAAGAATAGGGTTTAAATAGTAATGTGCTCCAAGGGCAGCTTGGTCTCCTCAAGAGACTCAGGCATCCCCTCATATTCCCCCCTAACACAAACATGGGTGATAATTAATTAAACAAGAATAAAGGTTTATCCCCTCGGTCCCCCCCCCCCTCTATCGTGGAATCATAGCCCCCTATAACTCTTATCCTTGTCTGTCCTGCATCCAACGATGTATTTTTATTATTAAAATGTTGAAAGCATCAAATTGTTCATAGGCACTCTGGCTCGTTTTAGTTTTATATGCACTCGAGCCTTTAATCAAATGAACAAATACATTATTAAATTGGCGAATCAATACCAGGGTATTACAATGTTGCATACTTTAGTTGACTATAACATGTGCATTGTGGATAAATTTGAATGACGTTGGATGGATATGCATCACTATGTTTGACTTTGATTGACTATGTTTGTCGTTGGTTGTGACATTAAGAGGTTCAGTTCAATATTATGTCAAATTATGACACTAATATGTTGAGAATATGGTTATATCACATTGCAACATTAATCTCGGTTGACTTAGGTGAACTAGCCACTATTGTCAATGATTATCTTGCATTATGGGGTTCGTCAAGGGTTATTTCACATTATGAAACTCCTTAAACATTAAGTTAGATTGCGATGATAATCAATGGTTATGTCACATTGTGACATTGGTCTAGTCTAACTTATTTTCAATTACTACATTCCATAATGGCATTGTTTCGTTATGAAATTTATCAAGGGTTATGTTCCATTGTGATGTTCTTAAAGGATTATATTTGATTGAGACATTCCTCAATTATCATATGTCATTGTGACATTCATCTTCATTGACATATATCAAATCGGTATATTCTCAAATGATTATGTTGCAATGTGACATTCATCAAAGGGTACGATGACATAATTGTTTGGGAACATCACAATGCGACATTTCAATAGATATAACCATATTATGAACCTCTTCATGTCACAATTTGACTATGGTTAACCATGTTTAACCATCGATGACTATGGTTTAAAAATGGTGACTATGTTGAATTTCTATGTTCCTCAATGGTTATATTGCATCGCAATATTCATAAAGGATTATTTCACATTGCAACATTTCTCAAAGGTTATGTTGGATTGTGATGTTCCTTAATAATTTTGTCACATTGGAACAATCATCTTAGGTGAGTTATGTTGAATTGCTACATTCATCAATGGTCATATTTCATCATGACATTCATCAAGAGTTATGTTGCATTGAGCTTGGTTGACTCCACTTGGCTATGGTTGATTATGGTTGACCGTGGTCCCTCAATGGTTATGTTACATCGCGATGTTCATCGAGGATTATGCATATTTCAATGATCCCGAGGGTTATGTTGGATTGCAATTTTCCTCAATAATTATGTCACACTGTGACATCCATCTTGGTTGAATTATGTCAAATTTCTATGTTCCTCAATGGTTATGTTGCATCCTCCCATTCATTAAGTGTTATGTAACATTGGCTTTGGTTGAATTTTGTTGCCCGACTTTCGTCAAATTGTTACATTGCTCTACGGTTATGATGCATCAAGATGTTCACTAAGGAATATGTCATGCATTATTATGTTTATTAAGTGTTATGTCATAGTGTGACATTACTAAAGGGTTATGTTAGATTGTGACATCTTTTAATAGTTTTGTTGGGTTGCACACTTCATGAAGGGTAATCTCCAATTGTAATATTAAAGGGTTAATAATTTTGGTTGACTACAATTGTCCATGTTTGACTGTAGAAGATAATAATCGATTATTGTTCACTATAGTATACAATGTAGACATGATTTTAACTTTTTAAATGCAAATGTTTTTTTAAAGTGCAAACAAATTGTATTTTTTTTTATATTCGAAATTTTGAAATGGACATTAAAAAAAATGAATCATTTTAATATTTCATATATCTCTTTAAAATAAATGTAACCAAAACTTCCTTATAATACAATTTAAACAACATAAAATAATTGATGTGTGAATTGATTCCAAAATATATCAAATCTATAAAAATAATTTTACTGAGAAATGGTTAAACATGCAGTATTGTGGCGGCAGAGGATAGGACTAGCACAGCAGGTAACTAGCGGGACTAGTCGAAAATGAAACGCTCCATGCTCATGCAATAGGTGGGTTGGCCAGCCATCGAATATGAAACGGGCGGACAGGTGAGACGTAAGTAACGCTCCATTCTCATGCAATAGGTGGGTTGGCCAGCCATCGAATATGAAACGGGCGGACAGGTGAGACGTAAGTACAGCTGAGGAGAAAGTTGAAGTAGTGCCCGTTAATAATCCAAATGTGGCAATTATATGGTGATACAGTGATTTCTTAATATAATTAGGTAAATGTTAAAAAGTAAACAGGTTAAGGATGCATTCAAAAATACAAAGAAGTTATGAAGAATAAATCGGAGTAATTAAAGATCTATTATTCATGTCACGGTTATGGAAACCATATGATTGATTGATATTCATTATCAAACGGATTAGACTTTCGATTTTCTGCGAGAGATCATTTTGGACGGTTTGAAAAGTATTGTTTATTTACGAGACGACGGAGCCGTGCATGTTTTTGAAAGTGAACACACGCACACCGTACCGTTCTTTGGAATATTTTAAGGAACCGTCACATATTATTTATAAAAGGCGTGCAAGTTCCACTTACCCTATTAAATTATACCTGTAACTCTCAGAGATCTTGTGTGATATGGAGATTTTTTACGCTATGGTTATTCGCTCCTCGAAAATTGATAATTGTTGTTCCGCCGACTGGCTACTCTATGAGAGGCCCGATTTTGATTTTCGCCACAAAACCTTTTTATTCGTCGATTGCGATATTTTTATATTTATCTTACTCGACGCATTTTTGCATTTTTATATTGTCAAAGTTTTTTTGAAAATGTAATTTGATTTTTAAGTCCAAAGGCCTACTCATATTAACAATGGGCACATTTAATAGGTTTTTAGTTCTTAATACGTTTTTTATGGACGAGATTAAATATGCCTAGAATATTCTTAGTCGTCACAATAAATGAATGACTGTGATTTCATCCATTAACTTCCTGGCTGTTATAAAGACATCCGTTTATATGATTATTTTTTTACATTTACCTAATCGTGTTTAAAAATTACTGTATTCACTAACTTATTGCCACTTCTACCTGATTAAAAAATATTAAGATATTAAGGTGGCCACTTCACCAACAGGGACTTAGCCGCTCTGCTAATTAATATGAGTGCAAAGTTATTTTAATTTGGTGACAAACTACATCTATAAATTTCTTTTCAATTTATAAATACTTTATTAAAAAAAAAAAATTAACATCTCTTACCACTTATCACCACACCATATAGTAAATAGTCAATGTGTATAAATAAGTGTACATAATCATTATTTTCATTGCACAGTATGTACATTATATTTACCTCGCACATATAATGATAGCATTAATAGCATTCTAATTACATATGTGTTTTATATGGACACTATTTCTTAATGGTCACAAAAGATTAAGATTTCAATCATTAACTTATTTGTGTCATAAAACATGTGTTTTTTGGTCATTAAAAGAGTGATTAACATAATTAGAATAATAATAATCTATCCGGTTATTAATTTAGGTTGATAATAATGGTGGATCCACTTTAAATTAATAATAAACTTTAAATTAATAATAATGGTTCATCCACTTATTAATAATGTTTGGTTCTTTACTTGTTATGCCCACATTACATTCCAATACTGGTTATGCCCACTCATTCTTATGGGGTTTATGTCCATTTATTTACTCCTCTAGTTTATAACTGTGCATGCAACACATAAATTATCGTATGTGCCTTTCTTTGTTTTTACTGTGTGTGCCTTTTTATTGTTCTTGCAGCTGGCCATCAGTGTGTCTTTATATACTGTGTGTGGCCCTCCCCATATCTTCAATAGAATGGCCTATGATTTTATGACTCCTAAGCCCTTTCAATTTACAACATTGTGGAGTTTTTGCTATGTTTCGGCCTAGGTTTATTTATGTAAAAACAATTATCTTCAATACAATGGCCTATCATTTTATGACTCCTAAGCCGTTTCAATTTACAACATTGTGGGAGTTTTTGCTATGTTTCGGCCTAGGTTTATTTATGTAAAAACAATTGCGATTTCTTTTCTGTGTGGCTGAGGACCAGAATTGTCCTTTGACCAAGACAGCATAGAGAAGTAAATTGAAGCAGAATTGTAGAAAGGAGTGGAAGGAACATTATTAAAAGCCCAGCATCGACCAAGAAAGAGGTTAGACAAAGAGGCTAGCAGGTTCATAAGAAAGAGGTTAGCAGGTTCATAAGAAAGAGGTTAGACAAAGAGGTTAGCAGGTTCATATTCTTTGGTTTTGCATAAAATCCCTCATATATGCTTTGGTATTTCGCCTTCTCTATTAAAATCCCATAACTTTTACGCTACAACTTTACTGTAGCGTCCTTCAATACCATAGCGTAAACCATCTTCAATTCATTCTACTGTGACTCGCCTCCTAGACCCTAACCCTAATCTTGCCTATTTACAATATTAATCTGCATTTTCTGATAGATTACATGTGTTTGCATTTCTGCATTTGTGATAGATTACATGTGTTCGGAAATGCCTTTTTATTTACACCTGTTCCGGACTGCCTATTTACAATTTTCACCTGCATTCTCTGACTAATCTTCGCTTGCATTCTCTGATAGATTACATGAGTTCGTGATGCCTTCTTATCTGTGCTCGTAAATCTCTTTTCAGAGTGCCTCATAGGTAGCATGATTATATTATTCTCTATGCTCGCGCACATAAAACCTGAGATTGGAAATGGGATGAAAAACGTTTGCGTATACCTATCATAAATTCCGCACCTCAACTATACATTAATCAGTTGAGTTTACAAATAGAACCTAATCTTTCAAGATAAATAACACAGTAAACCTGTTCATGATGAAAACAACACAGTAGACCTGTTCATGGTGAAAACGAAGAGAGAGAACAAAAGGTTTGTCTGAGAATACAACTAC
Organism: Picea engelmannii; assembly: GCA_009831015.1. Taxonomy (NCBI): domain Eukaryota; kingdom Viridiplantae; phylum Streptophyta; class Pinopsida; order Pinales; family Pinaceae; genus Picea; species Picea engelmannii. Next base: position 654,338 of record ML783396.1, on the reverse strand, counting down.
GAGCATATAAATTAGAGTGTCGTTACCTTCATAAAAATAGAGAGTCGAATAAAAGCATCCATGGCATTTAAACCAGATTCTAACCTAGAAGGAAAGCATCCATGGCATTTAAACCCGATTCTAACCTGATTTTAGGACAAAAGCACAGCATGCATGCACATTGCAAAGTACTAGATGCAATTCTAAACGTAAGCAATGCGGACGGGAACCTCAAGACTATAAAAAAGCACTATAAACCCTAATGAATAGACTTAAGAGGAACGGTATATAGAATTGTAATTACTGTTATTCTTATATAATAAAAACTAATGACCTTTTTATTATTTTATTGTCTTTACTGCTATATAGAAACTAATAACGAATAGCCTATAGCCTTTTTATTACTGTTATTGTTTGTACTGCTATATAGAAACAAATTGTGATTACTGTTATATAAAAGCGAATAGCCTTTTTATCTATGTTATTGTCCTTATTATGTAAGAAATAAATAAAATAAGTATCGTTAATTTAGAAGTTATAAGTTGCGGTCTCTCGTAGCTTAAAAAATATATAAGTATCAATACCGACTACTCTTGCTATTAAATAAGTAAAGAGAAACCTTTCTATATAATAGATTATATGATAATTGTTTTTAGGGAGGACACCGTAACGAATAACCTTTGAAAGAAATATATAAAAAGACCTAGTTGTACATAGTTCTACCTAGAATTTAATGCAGAAAAAATACCTAAAGCATTATTATACATATCATTTTTTTCAACTATGATTTACTTTATTATATCTTTTTCAATTAAGTGTTTTATGTGTGTTTTTTTTAAGCCTCAAACAAGAATGGAATATTGTTTATGCTTAGTTATTTTACCAAAGAACTATAAAGAATTATAACCAATACAAATCCATTATAAATGTGATTGATATCTCTTCATTATTGTTTATTCTTAATTATTTAACCAAAAAATTATAAAGAATTATAATTAACACAGTTATATTATAAAAGTATTTAATAACTGGAAGTTATATTATAAAAGTATTTAATAACTGGAAGTATATATACAGTCTATTGTCTATATACTATCTGCTGTAATATTCAATATCGCATATCAGAGTGTATATTAACTGCAACATTCAATATTGCATAACAGAATGTATATTAACGGCCATTTATATTACCATTCTAACCATCATAATAACTAATTCTACATGAGGTAACCATAGCTATACGATTTTATGCAGTTGTCAATTGTTTAAGTTGTTAGTCCGTTCAAGTGGGATGGACTACACATTTGCTTCAGCGTCAAGCCCGTTCGATTGTACGTTTGTTATTTTACTAAATAACTTTTTTATTTCTCTAAAGTTTTAGAAGTTTCGACAGAATTACATAGATTTGTTTTTAAATATGTAGATTTTATTTAGATAGATTTGTTTTTTAAATATGTTGATTTTATTGTTATAGATTTGTTTTTTAAACATGTCGATTTTATTTTAACTGGTTGAGGATTGAGGCAAAATTTAAAAATAATGATAAGGAAATCAATTGTAAGTTTTGTTGTCGTTTCCCACCACGTTTATTGACTTTGTTTGAAAATCAGAAATACCTACAACAAGATTATTAATGTAGAATAGGGCAGAGCTGCAGAGTGCGAAGACTTACATTATTAGTAGCTCAGCCACTTAACTTGTGGCTTATGAACACAGAGAGGCGATGATAAAGAGCTACCTGTTTAAGAAAATGTAAGTGTTGTGGCTTATGAAAGCAGATAGACGATGACAAAGAGCTACCTGTTTAGGAAAATGCAAGTGTCACTATATTCAACCTCGCTTGATTTATGAGATTTAATTAAGTTTACAGTTTTGGTATGGTATATAAATATTATGACGGAGATCAAAATTACATGGAAGATTTAAATGGGATATTAAAGGTACTGGAGTTCAAATTATCATGCTGGCTAAAATCTTTAAAATATATCTAATTTTCATAAAGAGTTTAAATTTTTATTATTGATATCAATAGTAAAAATTAGTTAAGAACATATAATACATATCTTATAATATAAGATATGTATTATATAATATGTATGTTATAGACTTGTTATAAGATATGTATTATATAATATGTATGTTATAGACTTGTCATAAGATATGTATTATATAATATGTATGTTATAGACTTGTTATAAGATATGTATTATATAATATGTATGTTATAGACTTGTTTCAAAATGCTAGGATTAATAATATATTTAAATTTAATTTTTAAAATATATGAAAAATAATTACAAAATTAGTTAGAGGTATTGAGACACTAAAATTCAAAATTATATGAAAGATTTAAATTGAACATTTATTAATCTGCTAACCTTAATCCTAATCTATTTTTAATCCTAATAACTATTAGGAATAAAAAAAATTGTCACTTCCCAACCTTACCATGAGATGAATAAAGTTGATCCAATATTTCTTAAAATTATTAAATGTGGGATGACAAATGAAACAGATCACAAAGGAAACAATTTATAGCTGGAGAAACATGGACAAATGGACAAATTGACTTGCTAGATCGTATTATTATTAAAAGGATTGTTAACTATTAAACTTGTATTACCTATGAAGAGGTTGACTATCACAATTTTATTGTTCAGTGTAAAGTTGGATTTTAGTAAGATCAATACTCTTAAAATATTAAATGAATACTGTTAAGATTAAATGAATGAATGTGTCATAGACCATCGAATTCTATGCACAACTTGATTATTACAATTTAATTGTTCACTGTAAAGGAGTTTAGTAAGATCAATACTGTTAAAATATTAATGGATAGTGTTAAAAGATTAAATGAATGGTTGTGTCATAAACCATCGAATTCTATGCACAGGTTGATTATCACAATTTAATTGTTCACYSTAAAGGAGTTTAGGAGTTTAGTAAGATCAACACTRTTAAAAGATTGAATWAATGGATGTGTCATAAACCATCCAAATTAACTGTATAAATCAAGCATTATCTATACATTCTAACCTGAATCCTAGGCCGTGACATTAAACAAAAAAAAATCTAATGTTTATAATCTTAAAATAAAATTTTCAATTCTCATAATCTCATCCAAATTAAAATAAAATTTTCAATTCTCATAATCTCATCCAAATTAACCAAATTAACTGTATAAWTGAATCAWYATCTATATATTCTAACATGMATCCTAGGCCGTCACATTTAAACCAAAAAAAACAAAATCTAGTGCTCATAATCTTAAAATAAAATTTTCAATTCTCATAATCTTATACATTTGTGTTGGAAATATTGTTGGAAATATAAGAATTGATGTTAATGAGACATGGCCAGAAGGCGCGTTATTAAATGAGCTAATAATCTTTTATCTTTATCCAGTTTTGTTATGCAGATAGATTCAATGGAATTTATTGTAGTCTTAAATGTTTGAGTCAGTTTACATAAAGTGTAACTGTGGATAGTTAGAAGCAGCAAAAACTATGTAAGAAGTCGGAGAAGTTTGAACAGCTCAAGAAGTCGAAGCTCTAAGTCTGCAGAATTCGTTGGAGCAGAAGCTCTGCATAGTTTCATATTTTGTAACAGTCCGCAGTATTAAAGTTTGTAATATATATATATATATATATATATAAAGTATTTGCATGGTTGTATATTTCTGAGTTCTGTTTTGTTCAAACATTTTGAAAAATACATTCACTGTTTTTTAGTTAGTTTATAAGTTCTTGAATTTCCATTGAAATTATATATGTGAGCTTATGTGCTAAGAGTGACACAGTGTTAAGTTTATGTCAAAGAAATTATTTTGTTTAGTGTTTAGTGTTGTGGAATCCCAGAGTCTTTGCTACTGCGCTGAATTGAGTAGACTCTACACGTTGTAGATCCCAGATCTGGTATGAGTAAGTTTCTAAAGTTTAGAAGCAGTTTTGTAGCAGTGTAATACTTTTAAATAAAGAATAAAGTATTTGACATGTTAATAAAAAAAATTAATTGGAAACTTTGAAATTAGGATTTGTAGGAAAATTTTACTGTTATTAATCTAATTTAATTATGGTGCAAGACACTGACTTGCCCACTTTCCTGATTTAATAGACAAATGTAAAAGAAAATATTTTTATTTAATTAATAACACAACCTGAAAATCTCAAGAGGAAAACGAGATTTGGGAAAAAGATTAAGACCTAGGAAAACTGATAAATACACGTGTGAGGAGGCACGTCATTGTTTAGCATGTGGAACTTAGGAAAAATGTTTGGAATATATGTTTTTAAAATAAGAGAAGTTAAGATTTGTTGTGTTAGCACTCAGATGTTAGGAAGCTGCACAAATACAAAGGCTTTGATATGAAGACTTTTCTTTTTGTCCTTATGGATTCATGATTAGGCTTGGGGGTGACTTGATTAAGTAAATTTGGTTGATCCTCTTTAGTGATGGGTGGAACCTTTTTATTCCTTCTGTTTCCCAAGTTCCATTTATATATATTTACCGTCATGTTATTATTTTCTTGGAAATGTTAGAATTGTTGAAATTACTAAGACAACTGAGAGGTGGGGGGCGGGTGAATCAGTTGTTTCTGTGCTTAAACAATTTTATGCCTATTAAAATATTATTAATCTTCTCCAAGTGATCATCAAGATTATGCAAGTCATGAACAACAAAGATAGTAAACATCAATCACACATATGATATACATAGAGACAAATATTCATGAGGAAACCCATAAAGTGAGAAAACCTCTTCTTCTTTGAATGATAGGCAATCTTTTATGTTCTGTACATCATCTATCTTTGAGCACCAACTTAATGTGAGGCTACCACCTTTGTTTTACAAGGTGCAATTTGTTGAGAGCACCAACTCTCTAGTTTCTCTAGCACCCACTAGAAAGAAGCATCAACTCCCTGAGTGTTCCAGCACCAACTGAATGGAAGCACCAACTTTCTGTCACACATGCATCAACCTGTATAACATAGAACAATAGTTCTCCCTAGCACCACCCTACCACCGTGTTTTTCCTAGTTGCAACCAGATGGAAGCTACAACTCCCTATGTTCAAGCACCCAGATGAAACTCTGAGGACAACAATCCTCCCTAGCACCACCCTACCACCCTGAAATATAAATCTTTGCTTGCTAAAATTTATTACAGTGATACAGTATATATCAATGGCTTACTAGCCTCATCATTGTTTTTCTACACTGCTCTGTTATGCCTGCATCAGTGTCTTCGTGCTCACATCTTCTTGCACTTAAGTTGTCGTACAGTCTGTTGTTTTCACCATTTATGATCTATCCATATTATGTTCTTCATCTCTGCATTTTCTCCCTCAGTTCATGCTGTAATATTCATCGCTTACAGTTCAACTACTTTTTACAGAGAAACAAAAACCTTCCTTTGTCACGTCATCTTTCTTTTATTCATGCTCTCATCATCTGTTACTCCCTAAATTTCCAACGCCCATGTCGGGAATATTAGAATGCTCAACAACCATGATTCCAACACCCCAGAATAATGATTCAATTGCTCAGGAACAATGATTTAGTTAGTGTAACTGAATCGTAACTCATCAAGAAATCACGAGATGAAACAACTACCCTTCGATTAGATTCCGTTTGATCAACGTCGTTGGATTATACATGCAGAGGCCTTTTGATCCACAGGTCCTTGTGAACTTTACATGCATGAACTAGGACCTCGCACAACGTTCCTCTCCACATGGCCACTGGTTGTGACCTTGGGCGATGGTCTCACGTGACCACGTGATTGCAGGCGCGAGCTCTTTTCTCATTAGCCCCCTGTCGCATGTGACCTTGGGATATGTCTTTGCGTAAACGAATGATTGCAGGCATGTCCAAGAGTGGTTTGGGATCAACCTCTTTTCTCCCCGCAATCCACCTCCATCTTCCACATACCCTTTCTCCAAAACTGTGGTTTCTATTGCATCTCACCCTTAAGTTTTTAAATTTCACGCACCTTCAATCCCTGCAATTTGACGGGACCATCAATCTCATGATATTGAGAGTGCTTCTAAACTGATGGATCAGATCTAACCTTCTTAAATCAACACCTATGATCTATTTCCTGATCCGGGCTCTGGGAGTTTCAATTTTCAACCTTCATACTCTCCCAGAATGCTTTTAGCCGAAGTCCATAGATTCTTGCCATGTGTCCTCCTCAAATCAGCGGTTCTCGTTCACTTCAAGACTTCGGCCTTCGACAATTTCAAACCTTTCTCCTTCACATTTTCTCTGAGTAGTTTCGCCCGGAGTCAATGATCTATTGACATGTACCCTCCTGCATGATCAACGATCATAAGTGATTTCAGCCCTTTGGGACTTTAGGCTAATCGCTGCTTCATTCTCCTCCGGAGTGGTCACCTATTGAATACGTCATAGACGGTGGAGACCGCTTTCTGTTAGTTAACATTTCCACTTACATTGTCCTTCCACTTTACTAGATCAATGGTTGAGAATGCACCCGAAGTGATCTTCAGATCAGACGACTCATGTCTATTTCGGGACTTTGGCGTTCGAGACTTTGGGACTTTAGGCATCTGTTGGTGGTGAAAATCCCAAAGTAAAAATCTCATAGTGACGTAACTTGCTTACGAAACTTGATGATGTGGCATGAGCCAAGTGTATGCCACGTGTCACTTAGATTCGTGATTTGCATGTACCTGAAATGTCGATTTCATCTTGACACTTGTCATTATCTGACTATGCCATGTATCTTTAGTGACGTGGGTGAGACGTGTAGGCAGTGCAGTGGAGTGTGACATGTAGCAGGTAGTGGAGTGTGATGTCGGAGCGCGGAGGTGGTATGTATGAGTTGTTTGGTGGTTTTCTCAAAGGGGGGGTTAGGCGGTAAGTGGTAATGAGCAAGGGGGGTCCGAGTTGATAGGAAGGTGACACGTATGAGGGTCCCAGATGGGAAATACCACCAACTTAGACCTCCCCCCATGATTAAAGGAAAAAAGGCCGGGGGGGGTCCGATATGCCTAGTCGACTGTAGATCTGAGCACCCGATTATCGACTGCTGATATTAGCACAACCTTTTTCAAACTTATCCTGTCCTTCCACTTTAGAAATATCTGACAGTTGAAATTTACTACGGTTGTCCAGCTCTCTAGAATTCGGGGATTTCAAATATCAAACTTTGCTCCCTCCTGAAATCGCGGTCTACTAACACGTATCTCTCGACGATCAACAAACCAGATTCTCCTCCTAGTGATGAAGGGTCTCAAATTACTATGGGACTTCATAACTTTGGTAAGTTCTCTCTCCTGCATGCACAAAGCGTTAAGGCTCATGCACCTTGATTTGATTGGATGGTTTTGGGTCCTCTGTATTAGTGATCCAATGACCACTGTCGCTCTTCTTCTTGAGCTTTCTCGCCTTCTGATCCTTTGACTCCTTAAAGATTCACTTCGACACTTAGCCGAATTGTGGATCTGTGCACTTCTTGCATATCTTTCGAAGTTCAAATCTTCGAACTCTCATAGCTACTTTCCTACTTGTCATCGTCGTTGTTGTTCTTGCCATAAATGACAAGCACACTCTTCCTATAAAAAATGCCAACAATCTCCTCCTTTGGCATTGATGGCAACCTTGAAGGGCTACACTATTCTGCGTAGACCTCCAGTTGTAGCATCCAGACTACACCTTTTCTCCCCCTTTGACATCAATGTCAAAGAAAACATGCTCCCCCTGAGTTGTTGCAGTACTTTTTTGGAGGTATCAAATATTCAACCAACACATACTCCCCCTGACAGGATGGACTCTCTTAAGTGAGAGAAGGGATGACACCCAACTTCTAACGAAGATATTCAAATGGTGTCATGGCTAGGGGTTTAGTAAAGATGTCTGCAATTTGTTTTTTGGAAGGAATATAAATCTTCTCAACAACTCTATTTGTAACCTTCTCTTTGAGAAAATGATACTTTATTGGTATATGCTTCGTTTTTTAATGGCACTGGTGTTATCATAGTGAAGTGGAATGGGATCAATATATGTTACCTTCAAATCTGCAAGAGTTTGTATCATCCATAATATCTAAGTGCAATAGGTAGCAGCAAAAATGTACTCTACCTTTGTAGTTGATAATGAAATAGATCCCTTCTTCTTACTAAGCCATGCTACTAATGAATCACCTAAGAAGAATGTGCCTCCACTGGTGCACTTTCTCTCATCCAAACAATTTTCCCAATCAACATATGAATATGCAGTTAATTGAAAATTCTTATTTCTAGGATACCAAAGACCATAAGTCATTGTACCCTTCAAATATTTGAATATCCTTTTGATAGATGCTAAATGACTTTTTTTAGGGTCTTACTAATAATGATCTACCATTCCAACAGCTTGCATTATATTAGGATGAGATGTTGTGATGTATAGAATACTGCCTAACATTGATCGATATGTTCTTTGATCAACATCAGGTGTAATATCATCTTTACTGAGCTTGCAACCAACCACCATATGTGTACTAACAGGAGAGGAATATTCCATCTGAAACCTCTTTAACATCTCTTTCAAATAATTTTCTTGAAAGACAAATATCCCTGAAAAACTCTGATTGATTCGTAAACCAAGAAAATATGGCAGTTCTCCTATCATGGACATCTCAAACTCAATCTGCATTGAATTAACAAAACACTAAACTGAAGGGTCATTAGTACATCCAAAAATAATGTCATCTACATAAAGCAAAACAACTAATAAATCATCACCTTCATACTTAATGTATATATTATTGTCAACAATACCTTTCTTGAACCCTTTGTCTTGTAGAAATTTGTCTAGTCTATAATACGAACCTCGTGGTGCCTTTTTCATTCCATATAATGCCTTTTTCAACTTACAGACATAGTCAAGATTATCTTTCATTGAAAATCCTTCAGGTTTTTCCACATATACTTCTTCTTCTAGATATCCATTAAGAAGTGTTGACTTAACATCCATCAGATATACTTTAAGGTTCTTATGACATGCATAGGAAAGAAACATTCTAATGGCTTCCAATCTTGCCACTGGTGCAAAGGTTTCATCAAAATCTTGTCCTTCAACTTGTGCATACCCCTTGCATACCAATCTGGATTTATTCCTAACAATTTGTCCTTGTTCATTCATTTTGTTCTTAAACACCCATTTGGAGCCAATTACATTATTATCTGTAGGTCTAGGAACAAGCTCCCAAGTATTGTTCTTTTCAATTTGATCTAGTTCCTCGTTCATGGATTTTAACGAATTTACATCTTTACTGGCTTCATTAAATTTCTTGGGTTCCACCATGGATATGAAGGCTATATGTGATTGCTCAGTGTCTTTGATTATCCTTCTCCTGGTTTGCACACCTTTGTCTTTCTCACCAATTATCTGACTTGCAGGATGATTCTTTTGAGTAATTCTAGAGGGAGGATTTGATGTTGTCTATTGATTTGATTCTGCATGAGTATTTGTATCTTCATCTGACTCAGAGTCTTCTTTTTCTGATTCTTGGACCTATTCATCTTCAACTTCAACTATATCCCCAGTTGTTGATTCAACGCTACTTACATCTTGTGCCGAGATTTCTTCATAAACTTTTATTTCAATACAATCAACCAATTTACACATCCTCTTATTATAACATCTCTATCATTTAATATTTGTAGCATACCCTAAGAAGATACCTTCATCAACCCTGTCATCATATTTGCCAAGATTTTCATCATTATTCTTGATATAACACTTACTCCCAAAGACTTTAAAATGCTTGATTGAAGCAGGTCTTCCAAATCATAGTTCACAAGGAGTCTTGTCACTTTGTGGCCTGAGATGAGGTTTGTTAAGAATATATATAGTTGTATGAATTTATTCTACCCAATATGTCTAAGAAATATTCTTTTCATTCATCATTAATCTTGATGTCTGCTGAACTAATCTATTCTGCCTCTCAACTACTCGATTTTGTTGTGGAGTCCTTGGAATATTATACTCTCTTTTGATCCCATTTTTATCACAAAAATCTTTGAAGTCCCTTGAACTAAACTCTTCTCCTCTATTAGACCTTACAACCTTCAGTCTTTTTCCTGTTTGATTCTCAGTCAGAGCCTTAAACACTTTGAATTTTTCAAATGCTTCAGATTTTTCTTTCAGAAAGGCAACCCATGTAAGTCTAGAATAATCATCAATAATCAACATGAAATAATTTTCTTTTCATGTACCTTCCTTCCTTGATGGTCCACATAAATCCATATGTACTAACTAAAGAGGTTTCCTTGTTGATGGAAAGTTCTTAGATTTAAACTGTGTCCAAGTGAGATTTCCTATTTGACAAGGTTTACATACATAATCATATGGCTTTGATATTTTTGGAAGATATTTTACTTCCCCACTATTTCTAAGTTTGATTAGATGATCAAAATTTATGTGTCCAAGTCTCCTATGCCAAAACCATGTTTAATCATACTTGCCTAAGTGACATTCTTCTTTTTATTCTTTCAAAACATAGACAATGTTTTACGTTCTTATGCCTTTTGCAATCAATTGTCCTAAATTCATAGATTGTATTTTACAATATTTAGAAGTGAAAACAACTTTACGTCCTTTGTCACAAACTTGACTCACACTAAATAGATTATGTTTCAGACTATCTACAAACAACACATCTTGAGCTTTCCCTTTGTCATTACTTAGACTTACCATTCCTTTACCTTTGATTTTTCCTGGTGCATCATTTCCAAAGGTTACATTTCCTAATTTTCTTTTACTTAGATACATAAACTTAATTTTGTCTCCATTCATATGTTTGTAACATACACTATCAATATACCAGTGGTTCTTTTTTCATTGAGCTGAAAGTACTAGACCACATTCTTCACTATCTTTCTTTTTCAATGTGCTCGCATTTTTAGCTAAAGTTTTTATCCTTGGATCTTCTTTGTAATTCTTCAGATGGCAGTTTGCATCTTTGTGGCTAAAGTTATGATAGTTATATCATTAGAGATCATCGTTCAATAGGCTAAAGTGATTGGTGCAACTTTGTCTACTCATTGGCTATTTAGTTCTATGTTGCAAAGATTTTTTATCTCTTGATCTCCTCGGTTGCATGTCTCTAAACTTAATTTGACAATTTCCAATCTTATGACCAAAATTAGAGTAATAAAAATAGTAACCATGGAAGAAATTTTGGTACCCGAAGGATGGCCTTCTTCTTGGAATTTGTTGCTCCATATTATGATATCTTTGTTTTTTTATCAGGGATCATCTTATCTTTATTATCTTTTGGTGGCAAAGTACTCACATGGTCTGATTATCTGCTGACTTGGAACTTGATCATTTTTATTGGCTCTTTGCTTTCTGTCTGTTTGTTGCTTGAACCACTTCAATAGCCTAAACCAGTCTTCAAAAAAGGAGATCGATGTTTTCTCAGAATGTTTTTTAGTTCCTCTGGGGCTTTAATTCTTGGAATATTTTGGAGATACAATGCTTTAAACTTCTCCATCTCTTTTCTAGTTTTCAATACCTCTTCTTCCAAGGCTTCACATCTTGCCTTCTTCTCTTATAACTGTTGTTTTGGAATTTCCTCTATTTTCTTTGCCTCTTCTAATTCCACTTTTAGTAGGGAGAAGTCTTCATCAGGTTTTTTACTGTCTTTATTGAACTGCATCAAAAATTGTTTTTGTTTTTTCTTCTTAAACTGAGTCTAGCAATTTATTCTAGGGCACTGATCATTTCTCCTTCCAGGGTCAACCACAACTTATTCATAATTAACATCACTTCCTACGCTTTTATTATCATAATCCTCTTTTTCCATAAGCATAAAGTCATTAACCTTATCTTCACAAGAAGAATCACTATTTGCGTCTCCTGAAGAGTCATCATTGTTTACACATAAACTTTTCTTTTTACCAAACCTCTTGGATTTTTACTTGTCTTCACATTCATAGTTGTGGTCCTTCTTATTGTGTGGACACTTAGATGCAAAGTGACCTATCTTTCCACAGTTAAAACATTTGAAGGGAAACTTTCCTTGGTACTTTCTTGATCCTTTCTTTAGTCTTCTCACAAATTTTTCTTCAATTTCATCAGGCTCATAATCCTCATTCTTATCTTCTTTAAATTATTCTTCTCTAGAGGTAGGTTTATCTTTACTAATCCTCATTTCATAAGAAGTTAGAGTTCCTAGAAGTTGATCAATAGACAAACTCTTAAGATCATTCACTTCTTCTATTGCAGAAACTTTTGGATTAAATCTATTAGGAATAGATCTTATAATGCATCTTCAATCTTATTACCAAGACCCTTCATGACATTCACAAGCTCCTCAACTCTTAATAAATATTTACTAACTGTTTTGTCCTCATTTATCTTTAGTTGTTCAAATTTCAATCTATATGTCTGAAGTTTGGCATCTTTTACTTTCTCATTTCCTTCATAACCGCTAATGATTTTATTCCACATTTCTTTGGCAGAATCAAGATGCATTACCTTTACAAATTCATCTTCAGCAAGCCCACTCAAGATAGAATTCATTGCCTTTTCAATGAATATAAATTCTAGCTTATCATCTTTGGAAGCTAGCACAACAGGTTTTGTATATCGAGTCTCTACAACATCCCAAACATCAGCACCTAAGGCCATAATGTATGTTCTCATTCTAACCTTCCAGAAAGAAAAAAATGTTCCATCAAACAAAGGAGGCTTATTGGTTTAAGTTCCTTCATGACTTGTCATGTTTAAGCTTACTGATATACCTATAGCTAAAAGGAACCTTCTTTGATACTAATCATTGAAATTACTAAGACAACTGAGAGTGGGGGGGTGAATCAATTGTCTCTGTGCTTAAACAATTTTATAACTATTAAAATATTATTAATATTCTCCAAGTGATCATCAAGATTATTCAAGTCATGAACATCAGAGATAGTAAACATCAATCACACACATGATATACACAGAGACAAATATTCATGAGGAAACCCATAAAGGGAGAAAAACTCTTCTTCTTTGAATGATAGGAATCTTTTATGTTATGTACATCATCTATCTTTGAGCACCAAATCAATGTGAGGTTACCACCTCTATTTTACAAGCTGCAACTTGCTAAGAGTACCAACTCTCTAGTTTCTTTAGAACTGACTAGAAGAAAGCAACAACTCTCTGAGTGTTCCAGCACCAACTGGATGGAAGCACAAACTTCCTGTCACACAGGCACCAACCTGTATAACATAGAACAATAGTTCTCCCTAGAACCACCCTACACCCTGGTTTTTCTGGCTGCAACCAGATGGAAGCTACAACTCCCTATGTTCAAGCACCCACTTGAGACTATGAGGACAACAATCCTCCCTAGCACCACCCTACCACCCTGAAATATAAATCTTTGCTTGCTGAAATTTATTACAATGATACAGTATTTATAAATGGCTTACCAGTCTCATCATTGTTCTGCTACATTGCTCTGCTTAGCCTGAATCATTGTCTTCCTAATCACATCTTCTTGTGCTTAATTTCTTGTATAGTCTACTATTTTCACCATTTCTTCTCTGTCCAACTTGTGTTCTTCATATCTACATTTTCTCCCTCAATACATGTTGTGATATTCATTGCTTACAGTTCGACTACTTTTTATAGAGAAACAACAACCTTCCTCTATCATGACATCTTTATTTTATTCATGCTTTCATCATTCATCACTCTCTGAATATCCAACGCCAATGTCAGTAATCTCAGAACACTCAAGAGACATGATTCCAACACCCCAGAATAATGATTCAAATGCTCAGAAACAATGATTTAGTTAGTGTAACTAAATCATAACTGATCAAGAAATCACAAGATGAAAAAAAACCCTTCGATCATATTCTGTTTGATCAGCGTAGTTGGATTATACACACAGAGGCCTTTTGATCCACAAGTCCTCGTGAACTTTACATGCGCAAACTAGCACCTAGTGCAGCATTCCTCTCCACATGACCACTGGTTGTGACCTTGGGTGATGGTCTCACATGACCATGTGATTGTAGGCGCGAGCTATTTTCTCATTATCCCCCTATCACATGTGACCTCGGGCTACATTGTTTCATATGGGAACAATTGCGGGTGTGTCCAAGAGTGGTTTGGGATCAACCACTTTTCTCCCCACAATCCACCTCCATCTACCACATACCCTTTCTCCAAAACCATGGTTTTAATCGCGTCTCACCCTTAACTTTTTAAATTTCACACACCTTCAATCCCCGCAATGCGATGGGACCGTCGATCTCACGATATTGACGGTGCTCCTGAACTAACGGATCAGATATAACCTTCTTAAATCAATGATTGTGATCTATTTTGTGATCCGGGCTCCAATAGTTTCAATTCTCAACCTTCACTATCTCCCGGAATTCTTTTAGCCATAGTCCACATATTCTTGCCATGTGTCCTCCTCAAATCAACGGTTCTCATTCACTTCGAGACTTCTCCCTTCGACAATTTCAGACCTTTCTACTTTGCATTTTCCTGGAGTAGTTTCACCCAGAGTCAATGATCTATTGACACATACCCTTCTGCATGATCAATGATCATAAGTTACTTCGGCCCTTCGGGACTTTAGGTTGATCGTTTCTTCATTATCCTCCAGAGTGGTCACCTGCTAAATAATTTATAGACGGTGGAGACCTTTTCCTTTTGGTTAACACTTCCAGTTACACTGTCCTTCCACTGTAGTAGATCAACGATTGAGAATGCACCTGAAGTGATATTTAGATCATAAGTCTCATGTCCATTTAAGGACTTCGACGTTCGGGACTTTGGGAATTTAGGCATCTTCTGGTGGTGAAACTCCCGAAGTAAAACTCTCAGAGTGACGTAACTTTCTTATGTCATTTGATGATGTGGCATGAGCCGAGTGTCTTCCACGTGTCACTCAGATTCGTGATTTGCACGTACTTGAAATGTCGATTTCAACTTGACACTTGTCATTATCTGACTGTGCCACGTGTCTTTGCTCACGTGGGTGAGACGTGTAGGCAGTGTAGTGGACTGTGACATGTAGCGGGTAGTGGACTGTGACATCGGAGCACATAGGTGGTATGTATGAGTTGTTTGGTGGTTTTCTCGGAGGGGGTTTAGGCGGTAAGTGGTAATGAGTGAGGGGGGTCCGAGTTGGCAGGAAGGTGACACGTATGAGGGTCCAAAATGGGAAATACGACCCCCCCCCACAATAGTTAAAGGAAGAAAGGTCGGGGGGGTCCAATATGCCTTGTCGACCGTAGATCTGAGCACCCGATTATCAGCCACTGAGATTAGTGCGCCCTTTTTCAAAATTATCATCTCCTTCCACTTTAGAAAGATATGATGGCTGAAATTTACTCCAGCTCTCTAGACTTCGAGAATTTCAAATCTCAAACTTTTCTCCCTGCTGAACTCACGGTCTACTGACATGTATCTCCCAACAATCAATGAACCAAATTCTCCTCCTGGTGATGAACGGTCTCAAATTACTTCGAGACTTCAAAACTTTGGTAAGTTCTCTCTCCTGTGTGCAGAAAGCGTTAAGGATTGCGCACCTTGATTTGATCCGATGGTTGTTGGCTCTCTGTATCAATGATCCAACAACCATTGTCTCTCTTACTCCTGAGCTTTCTCACCTTCTACTCCTTTGAGTCCTTAAAGAGTCACTTCGAAAGTTAGCCGAATTGTGGATCTGTGCACTCCTTGCATATATTTTGAAGTCTGAATCTTTGAACTCTCATCGTTTCTTTCATGTTTGCCATTGTTATTGTTGTTCTTTCCATCAATGACAAGCACACTCTTCCTATAAAACATGCCAACAAGAATCTGTATTTGCTATTGTATATTAGGAATATTAATGTAGTAATCAAATTTATAGAATCTCACTTTGTTGTTGAGTAGTTAAGGATGTCATGATAATTATAGCATGAGAACTTACACAAGAATGTACTATATTATGTTCATCATTATGAGAGAGACAGAAAGATATGAATAGGATAGTCATACAAGAGTTTTTGTGTGACTTAATATATGTATGATAGCTAAGTTATATATATACATATATGTTTTCCAAATGTTTATATATATGTTTTATTATGTAAATATAATTTCTAACAAATTCTCAATATGTGGAAATAATCACATTAAAAAATATAATGTATTGTTACAATCAACGAGTTGTTTGAAGGTCTAATAAAGTATGATAATGCTTACCAGTCATCTGGTGAGAATCTAAGTCAAATGATAGATACTCATGAAACACTCAACCAAGAGGAGAATTACAAACACCTTATTCTAAGAAAATGAAACAGTTAGGCTACCTCAAAGGTGAATTCAAAAATAAAAAACTCTCTACATTTGGTGGAGACTCAAAAACAGGTGAAGAAGCTAAAGCTTGGTTACTAGATATCAAAAAAATAATTTTAGATTTATAATTATTCTAGTAATATAAAAGCTAGAATGGTCATTTATAACTTAAAAGGGAAGGATGGCATCTCTATGAAAGATCTAAAATTAGCAAAAGGATTAAAGGATAAAATAATGGAGTTGTCTAACACAATCTTATAAAGACAAAATTGAATTTGACAATCCTAAAGCAATGAATATGGCAAAAGGATTTCAAAGAAATTATCATCTATCTAACACGCAACAAGCTCAAGGAGGGAACACACCAAGTTAATTTGGGATTTAAGAAGATTGTAGATAGTCCTAGAGAACCATTGAAATGTTGGGAGTGTGGAGAACCACATTTGCAAAGAAACTATCTGCGTTTAAATCCAACAAGTAGGCTACAGTTCACAATCTACAAGAAGCTACCACAATTGGAGATATGGGAAATTACATATGCAGAATTAATGTTTCCTTGGAAGAACGACAATCTTATCATCAATCCATGGTAGTATAAATTAAAGGTAAGATACAAAAAAAGAAAGTCTCTAATCTAATAGACACAGGGGAAATTTAAGTTAAATAACCCCATCTTTAGTAGAGCACAGTAAGATGAAATAGGTAAAACACAATAAGTCTTGGTTAGTACAATTGGCCATTGGTACAAAAAGAAAGGTGTAAGAATATATTTCTAATTGTGACACGGGAATAAATGATCAGAATAATTTGGTTAACATAAATGTGTTACCCTTAGAATCACATGACATTCTTATTTGTATGGATTGGTTGGAATAACACAATGTTCCTCTAAGTTGTTACGAAAAATCATTTGTTTATCAAAATGAAAATAATGTAAAGAGAAGAGTTTAGGGGATAAGAAAATCGATCTCGGTAAGAGAGTTATGAGCCATGCAACTTAAGAAATGGATAAGAAAACGATGTCAATTGTATGCAATTCAAGTAATGAATATACAATATGAGGATGGAAAACCAAAATTAGAGGACTATGAGGTTTTAAGATTTTTTAAATATATGTATTCATTGATGACAGAATTACCTAAAAGAAGAGACATAGACATTTCTATTGATTTAATACTAGGACACCAAGAGCTGCCCCTGTATCGAAAGAACCATACAAAATGAGTATTCTTGAGTTAATAGAGGTAAAAATACAAATACATGAATTACTAGACAAGTGATATATCATACCCAATGCATCACCTTGGGGATCACAATGTTATTTGTCAAGAAAAAGGATGGAACATTCTGACTATGTATTGATTATCGACAATTAAATAAAATGAAAATAAAGAATAAGTACCCTTTACCGAGAATTAATGATCTATATGATCAAGTGGGAGAAGAGAAAACATTTTCTAAGATCGACTTAAGATCTGGTTATCACCAAATTAGAGTTAAACATGAAGACATCATTAAAATAATGTTTCGAACACAATACAAACATTATGAATTCATGTTAATCCCTTTCAGACTCACAAACGCACCAACCACTTTCATGTGCCTAATGAAAAGTTTATTCAATGAGTATCTAGATAAGTTTGTTTTGATTTTTATTGACGATATTCTAATTTATTCAAAGGCAAAAAAATAACATGAAGATCACCTAAAAATAGTTCTACAAAGATTGAATGAACATCAAATTTATGATAAATTTAGAAAATGTGACTTTTACGAGAAAGAGATACAATACTTGGGACATATTATTCCATAGGATGGAATAGCAATGGACCCCAAAAAAATAAAGGCAATTGTAGAATGGCCTAGGCCCACGAATGTAGCAAGATATGATCATTTATGGGTATAACATGATATTACAGAAGGTTCATTAATAATTTTTTGAAATTTGTTTTTTCTATTACATCTTTACAAAAAAAGAGAACAAAGTTTGTATGGTCTCAAAAGTGTCATGAAAGTTTTGATCAATTAAAGGAGTTCTTAACTACTGCACTAATCCTTAAACCCACCAACCCTTATAAAGATTTCACTATTTGTATAGATTCTAGTAAGGAAGGGTTAGGGAGAGTCTTATCACAAGAAGGGCATGTGATTTCTTTTGAATAACAAAAACTAAAGGATCATGAATGCAACTATGTGACGTGTGACTTAGAATCATCTTCTCTGATTCATGCATTAAAAATACGGCATCATTATTTAATAGGAAGGAAGTTCCTAACTCTAACTCATAATAGTGGTGTAAAGTACTTGTTAAATCAACAAGGATTAAATGCATGCCAGACAAGGTGGCTAGCATTTTTAAGCGAATTGACATTCAAATCAAACATATTAAAGGCAAGGAAAACAAAGTTGCAAATGCACTTAGCAGAAGGACATGTGACATTTATGAAATAGTTCTGAATAAAGTTGATAATTACCTTGGTGAAAAAATCAAATCTACAGGTACAAGAGATGAGGAATATATGTAAAAATAAAGGAAAAATTTATGTTGGGTGAAGAAGAAATAAATAGGACATATTTCAGAATCGACCAAGAAGGAATTATGAAATTTAAGAACATAATATATATACCTAGTTAAATGGATTTAAAATTGTTCATATTTAATGAAATCCATAAAAAATCCTTATTCAGTCCATCTTGTATATCATAAAATGATTTCAGCACTAAGAAAACAATTTTATTGGCCTAATACGAAAATCGATACACCTGATTACTTGGAAAAATATTTAGAATGTCAAAAGGTGAAGGTGGAACATCAACATCCTGCAGGTTTATTTCATCCCTTCCCTATACCAGAATGGAAATGGGAGGTAATATCAATGGATTTTATCACAGGTTTACCAAAAACTCAAAACCAAAATGACTCAATTATGGTAGTAGCGGATAAGTTAAGTAAATATGCATATTTTATACCTGTAAAGTCTACTTACAAAGTTGTTCATATGGTATAAATTTTTATGAAAGATATTTTTAGATCATATGGAATACCAAAGAAAGTAATTTCTGATAGAGATGCTAAGTTTACTTCAAGTTTTTGTAAGGCATTATCTACAAGTCTTGAAACACCGTTGAACTTTAGTACGAGTTACCATCTCGAGACAGATGGACAAAATGAATGTACTAACCATATTATTGAATAAATTCATCAAATGTATGTAATGGATAAACCAACAAAATGGGAAGACTACTTACCTTTAGTAGAATTCACATATAATAACGACTATCAATCCTTAGCCAAAATGAGTCCATTAGAAAACCTTTATGGAAGGAAATGTATGACTCCTATGAGTTGGGATAATCTAGTACATAGAATCATGTTTGGTTGAGATATGCTACATGAAATGAAATCAATGGTTAAAATACTCAACAAAATTTAATGGAGGCGCAGGACCGACTGTAACATCTCACTCTTACGTGCAGATTATATGACTTGTTCTTTGAGAACACTTTCATACAAGTGATCTGGTTCAATATATGGTTGTTTGTTTCGCTTATGGATTCTGATGATGATGTTGTGGATTATTATATTATGTTTTTTGATATCTATGTATAGACATGTGCTATTGACGAGTTTCTCCTGAGTGTGCAGAACACTTGAAAGACTAAGGATATCTATGGAATCAATGGACCTCCTTGGACTCTGGATCGAGTCACAGAGTGGATTGTATATGGTTTGGGTAAATTTATATTTTTTCATATGTGACATATGATCGTGTATATTATGGCATTGTTTATGGATCGTTGACACTGTTTTGTTTATGGATGCAGGCTTAAGATTTCTTGCTAATCATACTCACATAAGGAGTAAAGGGGCCATGCAAAACAACCAGATATTAAGGGAGAGGTGTGAAATTATCCCTACCACAACCTACTAACACTCTCATTGTGGCTTGAATTCTAGGTGAATGATTACCTAGTTCGAGAGATCCACGATGCCATGAGGGTAGGCTGAGATAGTCGCTCATGAAGATTCTAAGGGGCATGCAATAAGGCATGGTCCTTATTCCTTAGAGAAATTTATTCTCTCACAAGGTCTCCCGATGAAGTATTGAATCCTAGAGTCGGACAACTACCAAATCAGTCAAAGGAAAGTGGCACCAATGGAGGACGTAGTGCGTCTTGAAGGGCACGTCGCATAATTGAAATTTGAAACAAATGCGATTAGCACCCTTGGAGAATGTAGTGCATCTTGAAGGGCACGTCTCATAATTGAAATTTGAAACAAAGGAGAATGGCACCCTTGAATCATAGAGTGCATATTGAAGGGCACGTCGTGGTATTTAAAAAAGACGGGACGAGTCAATGAATCTAGGTGGCCTAGAAAACTAAGCAAATGTTAAACCTTGTAAAATTTTGAAAACTGTTGAATTAGTTAATTGATTAATTAATTATAGACTAGATTTATTAATCATAGTCCCTAATGGTCTAATATTTTGCAATTAAAAATATAACTAAGCCTAAGTCTAGGTTAATGGGAGGACAAAAACAAATTTTATAAAATAACTAATGAGTGGTGAATTAAATCAATGAAAATAAAATAAATCTAAAGAGTAATTCTATACACATATGTGAATAAATACAAAAATAGAAATTAACGTAAGAAGGGAATAAATCATTAAAGAATGTGTAAGCATGGAAGGGTATCTAGATTCTAGTCTAACTAGGAGATGTCCCCTATTTTAACTCAACTCCATTTTAAAAAGGTGTCAATCATAAATGGGAAATAGAGGGAATAAAGGGACAACTAGGAGTAATTTTAGGAGCCCTTTCAGGGTAGGTGAGGGAGTTTAACATTTAATTAAACTAAAAAAGTGAATTTATTGGTGCAACTAAGGGAATGGATGACAAGTGTATGGGGGAATAATTCCTAGTCAATTTTTATTAAAACAAATTAAACATGCAAATGACAAGTGGTCACTAAGAAAAACTCTATAAAAGTAGTGGTTGAGAATAGGAATGGATCATCACTGACATTCGTAAAGTTATGTTGTTGAAATTTCTTTGACTCATTTTTCTTGTGAGAGTTGGGATACCGAGCTCGAAAAGGAGAGTGGTAGCTCGACCCTACGGGGCGAGTTGGGAGCTAGATTTTTCTCTGGTTTTTTATGCATAGCCTCCTTGTGGGTCGGGGGGATAAGGGGAAGAATATTACCACTAGAGTTGGCTGGGAGGTATCGGTGAAGTCTTCACGGTAAACCAGTGGGAGTTAGATGAAGCGCGAGTGTGGGAGAACATATTCTCTTGCGTCGTCGTCAGCTACAATATTCCTATTGAAGATGTTAATTGTAGTAAGATTTAAATTTTATACATGTATTGTTATGGTATTTGGTTCAATATTTTATGCGCAATTAGATTCGAATTTGTATATGTAATGCTACGGTATTATTGTTATGGGCGATTACCCGAGTTGATAAACTAGTGATCAAGGTCAAATGACCTATGTAGTGTTATTTATTTTACAATCTTTTTATTCCATACAATTGTCAAGGATGGTTGTATTCACAAAACTATTTATGTGCAATTTCGTGAACACAATAGGTTTATGTTTTAGTAGAAAAAATTTATGGGCTAAATGATCTTCTTCCCATTGTGGCAGTAATGTCATTCTTAGAAGTATTATTCTAGACATTAGATGTATCAAACCCTTCTTCCTTACTGTTGATAACACAACAAGTGGTTTCAATGATATTCTTGGTTAATGGGATTGACCTTCATTTCCTTCCCATAGATTTGCCTCATAATGAGAAACTCCCGGCTCTATTCCATTTTATTCTAGACTTAGATTCCAAACTATTCTTCAACCAACGTCCCTAGTTCGAATCACACTGCAAGCAATCGCTTGTTGTTCCTGCTCCATTGTTTTAGTTGTAGGTAACAAAGGACTGTGGAGAAGGAATGATTACCCTGGGTGCCCTGGATGTTGAGCTCAAAATTCCTTCACCTTCGCAGCCCTTGATACAGTTGTGCTTGTTGTGTATCTCAATCCTTTAGGGAGTAGAAACACAGATTCACTTTCTTGCTAACAATGGAAGGATGAATTTCATGGCATTTCTACCCACTAGTATGGATGGCGAAGTGATCTTGGGAAAGATTCAATTTGGGGCTCTTTCGTATTACTGAGTACCTTTTAACAACCTTCAGTTCAGAGGTGTTGGCAGCCAATAATTTTGTCGATTTTTATCACAATTAAAATCACCAGAAAGAGATTATTTCTTTCTGTAGCTGCCACCTCCTTAAATTTATAAATGCTTATGTTTTTACGCTTCAAGGTGATAATTGGGATAAACTTATCTTATGAGTTTTTTTGTTTAAATTTTCGTTTGTTTTGTTTTAAAATTCATGACTGTAAGCATGAATTTAAATATAAAACTTGGTTTGGGTAATGATTTTGGTAGTTATAGTTTCTACCTAAGAAATTTCACTTTGAAGGGACCCATATGTTACTAAGATTCAAGTTTTATAAACTCATTGATTAATTCACTATCACAAGTTTTATGTATTATGGGTATCATGACTTAATTGGTTCTATGGTTGATCATTGGTTTTAATTTGTGAAATGTATGAATGCGCAAACATTGGATTAACATTTGATATGGGTTTCATGATCTCAACAGTTATATCAACATTCATGTTGCTTGGTACATGTCTGATGTACCCACGAATTCACCTCACCTTGATGTCATGTGCATTAATGAAACCATTCATTATTCGAATTGGCGTTTGATACTGGTGGAGGGTTTGGTATTCATTATGGATAATGGATCATAGTTATGCATGCCCTATAGTTTTTCATTTTCACAAACTCTTTTTATCAAGCTATGGCAGTCTCCAAACTTCGTAGTTTTTGAGCCATTTTAGTTTTCACAGACCTCTCTCTGCTACTCGTTTATTGGAAGCCCAAGTCTCCCCCCTATGATGTCTTTTGTTTCCTTTTCACAGTGGACATGGCCCTTGTGGTTCGAATCGATTTGAATGGTTGTCAAGATCTTCTTTCCCACAATGATGCCATATATGATTTGAAGTCTTACAGTTGGGATATCTTCCTCAAGAAATTCGATGGTTACAACCTTGCGGTCACATAGGCATTTGCACAGACATTTGATGGGTTTAGGACCAAGGTCGGGGATGTTCAATTGGAGGTCATAGAAGACTCTATCGCCCAAGCAATAGAACTCTCGCGGACATGTGAAAAGTGGTTTAAAAATTCCAAAATGGAGGATGTTCCATGGAACCTGTTCATGTTCTCTCGCGAGTCTACTTGCTACCCTAAAGGTATTCCTATTAACCTCCTGAAAACTAGATGGAACATCCTTATTTTGATTTTTAATTAATTTGTAACATGCGAAGGCCAGTATGGTTTGGTCTTTCTATAACATGTTTGGCTTCTCATGTTATTCATAAGTTTTGAATTGAACATGTAGTTCTACTTGTTAATGAGCCTATACAAAATGTCAAAACGTTTAAAGAGACAAAGCATGAACTCTCTGTCGAGCCTCTTTCATAATGGGCTTATAAAAATACTGTTGTTATCCCACCTATCACAAATCATAGACAATTGGGAAAGTTTCCTGAGTCAAAATGGTTTCGCTAGATCGATAATACATGGAACCCGCCTTTAATTGTAAGCCCCAATTTGGATAGTCTTGGGACAGAAAGTCAGGGTTTCAATTCACCTAATGGTTGTGAAATTAATGAATTTGTGTCTCTTGTTTTGAAAACCACCATGGTCAAGAAATCATTATGCATTCTCTCTCCTAAGAAATTGTTGGAACAAGTAGTCGATGAATTAAAAGGAAAAGTTTCCCATGTTATTTCTAATGAACCTAATCAGAATCACAATGATAAACCTACTATAAGGAAAATTCGTAAGGGTAACAAAACGCTAAGCCCATATTTGAATTTTAGAAATAAGAGGTCTGGTCGATTGATTTCTAGGAGTTTAAGGAATTTTAAAAAGGATCATTTGAGCTCGATCTCTACAATCGAGTTCAATGATCATTGTTCAGATCAAGAGATAAATGATTTCCTTGCTCAGGAAGATCCGGATAACCAGTCTCTCAAGAATAAAATTATTGGTCAAGTTGAGCAGTATGATTTTGTCTCTAGCTTACCTCCATGTCTGAAAGCCCAAGAGGGATTTGTTGGCATTGGGAACGACTTGAAACAAGCCATAGGGAAGCAAGATATACCCATTGTTGAATACATTCCACATCGGTCTACTAAAGCAACAGTACATTGTGACATTTGCTTAGATTGGGTAGATCGTTATTATAGGGATATACCATTGTTACAGGCTCAAGTAAAACGTCTAGCTACTCGTAATTTTTTACTTGAACAAGGAAACCAAGAGTTGAAAGAATTTGCAAAGAGAGCAAATAAAACACCCAAAAGATCCGGTAATATAATCATAAAAAATGCAACCAACTTCAATGCCATAATTAATTTGGAACTGTCTGATCCTTCGCTTGCTAATTTATAATGGTAAAAATTATTTTGTTTGATTTTATTTCATTCTATTCTGAAAAATCAAAATAGGAAGATTTAATTTTGACTTTCTTTGATAATAACAAGACTAGCTACAGAATCTCTGATTCTGTAGCCAATCTATTTCTGAAAATTTGTTAGCATTATTTTCTGAATATCAATTTCATTTTTTCTATCTACAGGAAGACGATAATTATGTTGTTGTTTACATGGATAAATAATCTTGGATCATACGCTCTATTATTCAGTAGTTTATTTATTTTATGTTGATAAAACTTTGTTATTATTTTGACAAACCAACTCCTACAGGAGTGGTTTCCAGTTGTACTATTTTTGTAATACTATCTATTTTGGGGGGATTGCACTCTCTCTTGCATGATAAGAGTATGTGAATCCTAAGCTAGTTTAAATAGTGATCACTGTTAGTAGTGAAGACATCTTTTGCTAGGATACATTATGGACATATGATTTTTTTTTTGAAAACTAATATGGAGAAGCTCCTCACCATTTGGCTTTAGACCTGTGTGACGCTTACCCCATTATGTTTTTGCCTCCATCCTATGAAATATCATTATGCTTGATGCAACTTTAGTCTGGTTATCGTATGGTATTTCATATTATTAAGTACTTTAATTATGTATGTAATGTTTTGTTCCATATTACATCTGTGATCAATCTGCCATTTAATTATTGTTGATTTATGCTAGATATTGAATGATGGATTATATGAATGCTTTGTATTGAGTTTACTCTGTTTATAAGTGTTCATTATTATAAGATCACCATATATGTATATTTATCATTATGTCGTTATATCCTCGCTCCAACACATCTTTGAGTTTATTCTGGGAGTATTAGTAGTGTTCTTTTATAGGTTTCCCTCATAGGCTAGACAGTCAAGAGTTTGAAATTGCACAAGAAGATAAATTCATTCTAGTCGATTAGTTACAGGTTAGTTTACTTGTTATTTATCTAAAATATTTTGTTAATGAAATAAGAACAACATGAATTAGCTTTTGACTGTTTATGTATTCTTATTTCAATTATATTTGATTAACATTCGTTAGTTTTATATCTTTAGACATTCAAAATAAAACATAAAACATATGTGGTTTCTTTATCTCTTCTATGAAAACTTTCAAAAGCATTTGCTTTGCAAGATGTCAAGTAAATCTTGTACGTTGTACATAAACTGTTTATAATCATATGCACATATTTGTGTTTCCATTTGAACATTTGTAATTTTTAGACTATATTATAAGTATCATAGATTTATAGATTAGTTTCTTTTATTTTATTGTTTTTAGGACTTTATCTGGCCAATGGAGCCATTAAACCCGTCGGGTCATTACATTCCAAATGGATTGGGTTAATTAGACAACCCCGGTCCAGATTTGACCTTCCAGTTGATGGTGTGTCACATACGCCCGTCAACAAATGGAGCTAGAAGGACGGCCTTAAAGAAATTGATGGACCGTGAAAGTTGTAAGAATCCCCCACACACTTTCACTCCTATCATAATGTGTAGTCTCTCTGACAAAAACGTTACACTTGAAACAACAAATTCTTCAAACGATAACCCTGATATTCTTATTGAACTAGTGACACTACTCCCTCAAGGGATTGACGTCCCAGAGATTGTCCGCCAATCACTCATAAGAACCCATAGTGCCTTATCCCATATAATAAAACCTGGTAGACAACTCAATCAACCCATTGACTTCACAAACTTTCAAGAATAACTTCAAGGAACTCGTCTGCCCGAGAACACTTTACGTGGTAATACTACCAATCCTACTGAAACACCTATCCTTGGAGCCGGAAGATCTGGTATTCCACCATCTCCACCTAGTTCCTCTCCATCCTTTTCTGGAGGAGAGTCTTCAGATGAAGGAAGTTATTCATCATAACCATATCATCCTTCAACACCACCAAATCCCATGGAAAACCAAAATAATCCTACCAGACCCTGGTTGTACCCGAACCCCAACACCCATTATCTAAGCATCCATAGAAATGGCTGCCTGAATTTGATCCAGATTCGAAGCAATCAACTGAGGATCATATCAATAAATTTATGTTGGCCATTATACTCTGGAGCATTGAACAAGAGGATGTAGTATGCAAATTATTTCCTTATACTTTTGAGGGAAATGCCTCAACCTAGTATTTCTCTCAACAACCCTAGACCATCGTCTCTTGGGACAAGTTTGAAACTTGTTTTCTGGAAAAATTTGGAGATCATAAATCTCTAGAAGTCTTTGTGATGGAAGTCTTCAGTTTAAAAATAAACCTTAAATAAAAAGTGAAATACTTTAACAAAAGATTTCTTACCTTAAAAAACAAAATCCCTGCATATTCGATGCCCACAAAAAGTTTAATTGTTGCATATTATGCTAAGGCATTGCACAATAACATAGCAATATGGGTTAAAGGATCCAAGAAGAACACTTTGTTAGAAGCCTTTGAGGAGTAAAGACAAATTGAGAAATATATATTAATCTTAAAAGATAATCTTAGTAATGAAACTGAAACAGCTTCATCTTCTAAGAAGAAAATATAAATTCTTTGTAGGCGTCCTCAAACAAAAAATCAACAAGAAAATCTAGACTTGGAGAGATTGAAGAAAGGTTTCCAAAAACTATCGAATTAGTTCATTGACTTGAAAAGATCAGTCGAGGAGGCGTCCACAAGAAAAGGAATTTTCAAACCTCCTTTTAGAAATCCTTTTCCTCCAAACCGGCCAAACCCAACCACAAAAAATCTAAATTTTGAAAGTTTACAGTATGCTTTGCAAACGATTTTAGAAGCACATGAAAATTATGGTTCTATTCCTCCTAAAAATTATGATGATATAGTTGAGGAAGAGGTACCAAAAGAGGAGGCATCATCTCCTCCTGTTTTAGGTCGGTTGTCGGACAATATATTTCAAGAAAATTTTGAAAATGTCCACCCCTACAACACAAGAAGCAAAATGCAAAACAAACCCCCTCTCGAAATAAGTAAAAATGTGTTTCTGAAACAATCAAAGCAAACTGAAACTAAACAAAGCCTAGCAGCCCCAGTTTTAGAGTATGATTTAATTGAAGATTTGAAAAAATTGAGGGCTAGTATTTATGTTTTTGAATTGCTGAAATTTCCTCTTATTTTGCAGAGAATGCTTCAAAGCATCACTGAAAATAGTAAAAAGAACGTTCTCAGTAGCAAAAAATCAGCAGAAATCGATTCAAATGTTTCTAAAGATATCCCAACTAAAAAGACATATGGACCTCAAGATAAAAGGGACGTAGCAGAAAAAACTATAGAGAATGTAGATAAAACGCCTTTAGGGACGACACTAAAAAATCAGTAGAATTCTGTTGTTTCCACATGGAAAAATGTCCCACCTTTTTTATTAACCTTTGAAATTTTTAATAGGAATGTACATAATTGCATGGTTGACTCTGGTGCATCATCAAACGTGATGCCTCTATTGGTATCCCATAAAATTAATGTAGAATTGAAACCTTCTGAAATTTAAATTATTCATCTTGATCGAACGAATATTAAAGTGATAGGTGATCTTAAGAATGTACTGGGCATATTATCATCCAATCCTAAAGTTCATCAGATTATTGATATTATCGTCATCGATATTCCTGAGGTTTATGGCCTATTTTTAAGCAGAGATTGGTCATAACAGTTGCACAGTTATTTTTCCACAGATTGGTCTCACTTGTGGCTCTTGAAAATGGACAACCCAACAGAATAAGGATAAACTGAGAACGTTATCTTACGCATACCATAACAGATTTGAATGATCCAAACGAGCCTTTATTTACCACAACAAATTCATTGGAAACACAGGGGATGAATACCTTTTTCGGTAACTCCATGACTGAAATTTGACGTAGACCCCCTGCCCTCGGGGCTGAGATTCGCTCAAGATCTTCACTAAAACCACACCAAGGGTTAATTAAACCCTTTGTTAAGCCACAAAGGGATTTCAGGTTTTGGGAGTTGGAGAATCCCGATGTATTTCCACAGCTCTTGGCAAATGACGAAATGTGAAACGTCAACGAAGGTTGACTCCTTCAATGTGAAAAGAACATCAGTTTTGGCTTTCAGAGCTTTGAGCGAACAACCAATAGTCGTTCCTCTTCCCTTATGATTCCCCGAACTCCAAAATGACGGAATTCCGAAATGGGCTCAACGTCCCAAGGAATGCCATATCGATGGCCTTTCGGGATTTTCATCGAAGCTTGACCCCTCCTTTTACTTCTGCCACACGTAACCTCTGATTGAGACTTGGGACCCACCTTTTCGGCGTTTCCCTTTTCGTGATTTCGGGAGTTGCGTCGACCATGCAACTCTACCTCTTAAGTCCCGAAACCTTGAAACCTGATTGGTGCCAACGGCTATTGCCCTTCGACTTTTCAGGAATTTTTCCTTTCCCTCTTCGGGATTTCATGAACCGAGAGTTTGAAACTCTTGATTCCAAATTCACTGCCTCCTCTACTTCCCAAACTCTGGAAAACAGAAATGACAAAATCCCACAACAAGGCACACCGTGTTTCGTGACTTCAGGATTTTCAATGCAAAGAGTCCCAGTTCCTTGTCATCAAAATTTTCGGTATGTTGAATCCTGAATTACCGAAATTCCAAAATTCCACACCTAATAATCCTTTTCGCGATCCGATAATTTGCGTGACCAAGGATTTTGGCCTGCACTCCAAACTTGCGAATCCTGAATCCCCGAAATGATCTTACGGCTCAAATAGACCACGATCAACGGTCCACATTGATTTTTTTTTTGATGTCAGGGTAGCGGATTCATCCAACTCCTAACCACCTTATAGGTCCTCTGGATCCTACGGTCCGCGCGACTTCACAAGTTCTCCAAGGAGAATTTTGACCACCAGATGCACTCTTCAATGACCTATGTCCAAATGACTCGGTGTTCTCCCTCCTGAACTTAACTTCTACAAGACGATTCCAATATTTGTCTCCCTTTGAGCACTTCAAAGGTGTTATCCTTCCTAAGCTTTCACTTGTAACTCAAGCTTCCCAAAAGGATCCCTGCTCCCACTCCTTCCGGAAAATATTCAAAAAAAATCTGGTTATTTGAGTCTCCAACCCTGTTCACTCTTTGCAACAGTAGTCCTCACAATCTTCCCCTTAATTGATAAGTTCTAAGGCTCCAACCAGCCTGTGCACACCTTGCACGACTCTGTGCTTCACCTGCACATCAGCTGGTATGAGAAAAACGGTATCTCTCCTGAGCTTTATGATATGAAACTCAGACCCTCGTCAACGCACACCTTACGGACGTTCACTGCAGTCCTTGCAGAAATTCTCAGGAAGAGAAACAATTGAAACTCATTCTTCTCCTCTCTTAGACTTCATACATTCACCATGAAATCATACACACAATGCAACATTGAAACAAATTCATAATAGAGAAACAAATCAACTGTAAACATACCATTCAACAAGTGTAAACAATAATCATCATAACACCATGAAAGTGAGTCAAAGATTAAAATATTAACTCAAGTTCTCCTATACATGGATTATTCTCTATAGCTCTCTGCTACAGCTCTGCAGCTTATTAAATCGGAATGATCATCCCCCAACATTACAATAATACAAGGGTGAGGGTGTCTATATCCGTTTTCCCTCCTGCGCTTCTAAACTATCTAATCTATTAAATTAAATCTACCTACTTGCATTCATTACACATAAATACCTTTACATACTATAAATGAGAGCAATGCTCAAGATCTGTTTACAACATCTAGACATAAGTGTAAGTACGCTTCCCTTAACTATTACATTAATGTCCATTCATTAATCTCAAAACACTTCAAAATGTGCGCCGGTACTTTTCCAGCTGTCTCCCGCTTTTGTGTTGCTTGCTTGAGTGGCTTCTGATGATTCTCCTGCATCATACTTCCTCGCTTGAAAATTTTCATGAACTCCTGTTCATGAGATCTTGCACGGTCTGTCCATGCCTATGAATTGCTGCTTCATCCTCTCGACTGGCATCTTCAACTGAATGTCCCTTCTGTTTGACCAAGTATTCAAAATACTCTTTTCTCCTGGTCTTTTTGTTAATCCTCTTGTCAATTATGCTTTCCATCTGTGGCTTTTCAGCTACAGGCATTTGTTTTGTCCATTGAATTCCTTTATGTTCCTCCTCTGCTCCTGATTCTTCAGCTCTGTAAGGGTACAAATCTGTAACATTGAATATCGGTGAGATTCCGACCCCATCGGGTAATTCAATATCATATGCATTTGCCCCAAATTTCCTTATGACCTTGCACGGTCCAATATTTTTCATCTTCAACTTATTATGCGTTCCCCTTGGGAACCTCTCCTTCCTTAGATGTGCAAGAATCAGATCACCAACTTCAAATTGAATTTCTCGCCTGTGTTGATCTACTCTTCGCTTGTATTCCTGACTTGAACTCTGCAATCACTCTTTGATTCAGTTGTGAAGCTCCTTCATTCCTTCTACAAAGTCCTATGCACTAACACTCCTGAATTCATTTTGTTCTGAATCTTTCAGTTCAGAAAATCCCCTTGGCTACATTCCATATACAATCTGGAATGGACTTTGCCCTATTCTTCTATTGACTGAATCATTATAAGCGAATTCTGCCTATGGCAGAATGTGATCCCATTGACTGTGGTGTTCAGTCACTATGCTTCTTAACAAATCTCCCAAGCTCATGTTCACAACTTTTGTCTGTCCATCTATCTGAGGATGATATGCAGAACTAAAAGAAAAACTTGTCCCCAACTTCTTCCATAAGGTCCTCCAGAAATGCCCTACAAACTTGGTATCTCGATCAGAAATGATACTCTTTGGCAAGACGTGAAGTCTGACGACTTCCTTGAAAAACAGGTTCACAATATGAGTTGCGTCACTGGTTTTCTGGCATGGTATGAAATGTGCCATTTTTGAAAATCTTTCGACTACCACAAATATTGAATCATATCCTCTCTGTGTTCTTGGCAGTCCCAATATGAAATCCATGCTCACTGCATCCCACGGCCTTTCAGGTATGGATAATGGTTGGTATAACCCTGTGTTCTGTCTTTTTCCTTTCATGTGCTGAAAAATTCTGCACCTGTCCAAAAATTTCTTAACATCTGTCCTCATCCCTGGCCAAAAATATGAGCCATTCAACTTTGAGAACATCTTGCCATGACCAAAATGTCCGGCCAGTCCTCCACTGTGTTTTTCCTTCAGCAGATTCTCCCTCATGGAGCATTTCAGAATACTTAGCTGATTTCCCCTAATCAATAATCCATCCTGGATCATGTATTCAGTCCATTGGCTTCTATCCCTAACAATTGGATTCTCAGATGCTTCATATGCCTCTTTAAAATCTGGGTCATCCCTGTACATTTCTTTGAGGTTATCAAAACCCAAATTCTTGACTCTGAATTCCTGCATAAGAAAACATTTCCTACTCAAAGCATCATCAACTTTGTTAGCAGTTCCAGAAATATGCTTAATCACAAAAGTAAAATTCGGCATGAATTCAAACCATTTAGCATGTTTTTGGTTCAACTTCTCCTGTCGAGTCACAAATTGAAAAGCGTGATTATCGCTATACAAAACAAACTCCTTGGGAACCAAATAGTGTCTCCATTTCTTCAATGCTTGTATGATGGCATCTAATTCCTTTTCATACGTGGAGTACTTAATCTTTGCTTCATTCACTTTTTCACTGAAGTACGTGACTAGCCTATCATCTTCGCTCAAGACCGCTCCAATTGCAAACCCACTCACGTCACACCTGACCTGAAATGTCTTGTTAAAATTTGGCAAAACCAGAATTGGTTGCTCGATGATCTTCTTCTTCAACAGATTGAAACCCTTCTCTACTTCCTCCATCTAATGAAAATATTTATGTCTCTTCTTCACCGTATCCATCATCGGTGCGCTAATTCCGCTGAAGTTTCGGATGAAATTCCTATAGAAACTATCCAAACCATGGAAGCTTCGAACTTCAAACACGCTCTTCCGCGATGGCCAATTCTTAATCATCGTTATCTTTTCCGTATCCATTTTTAATTCATTTTCATAGACAACAAAACCAAAATAAATGATTTATGTTCTCATGAATGACGATTTCTTCACATTGATCAACAATTTCTCTTGTTGTAATCTCCTCATTACTATAGTTAAATACTCCAAGCATTATGCTTCTGTCTTGCTGAAAATTAATATATCATCAAGATATACAATGATGAATTTCCTAATGAAATCCTTCAGGACTTCATTCATCAACCTCATGAAAGTACTGGGTGCATTCGTTAAGCCAAATGGCATGACAAGCCATTCATACAGCCCCTCATTCATCTTGAATGATGTCTTCCATTCATCACCTTCTCTCATTCAAAATTGATGATACCCGCTTTTCAAATAAATATTTGAAAAAAACTTTGCTCCACTCAAGCAATCCATCAAGTTGTCCATCCTTGGCAATGGAAATTTGTATCTGATGGTAATCTTATTGATCGCCCTTGAGTCTGTACACATTCTCCAACCTCCATTTTTCTTTGGGCTGAGCACTGTAGGAACAACGCATGGACTCAAGCTTTCTCGAATCAATCCTTTACCCATTAAGTTTTGGACCTATCTCTTAACTTCTTCATTTTCTTGTGGCATCAACCTATATGCTTCTTTGTTTGGTAATCTAGCTCCAGGTATAAGATCGATATGATGAATTATACTCCTGATAGGTGGAAACGAACAAGGTAGTTCGTCCACTACTATATCAACAAACTCTCCCAGCAACTCATGGATTTCTTCTGGTAAATCATCTATCCTTGTACTGGTCAAAACAATTTTGGGCTTCCTGACCACAATAAATTGTGTGTCTTCCTTCTTCTTAACCTCATTAAGAAGTTCCTTCCCACTCATGATAAGTACAGTGTTGCTCATTTCTGTTTTCACCTCTTTATCCTTAATCGATAGCAACATATGAGTCCTACCATTTTTCTCCAGGGTGTATGTGTCCTTTCTCCCATCATGAACCACATTTATGTCATATTTCCATGGTCTACCCAGTAATAGATGACAAACATCCATGGGAATGACATCGCATAATATTTCATCTTTATATCCTCCTATTTTAAATTCAACTAAACATTGTTTAGTGACATTTACCTGATGTCATTTTTGTAGCCACAAAACTCTGTATGGGCTTGGATGTGAAACAGTCTCCAGCTCCAACTTTTCTACCATCTCTGTAGATACGAGATTGTCTGTGCTACCACTGTCCACTATGACCTTTCATACCCTATCTTTAGTTTTGCAGGCAGTCTGAAACAGACTGTTTCTTTGGGCTGGATTCTCTGCCTCCTTCTCTAGCTTCAAGAGAACTTTCCTCATCATCAAAGATCTTCCACCCTCAACATCTTTTGCCTCAACATTCCATCCTTGAGCTTCGGCAATGTGAGTTTCACCACCATCTTTCTTGTTATCTGGACAATCATAGGATTTATGTTCGATTTTCCCACAGACGAAGTATTTCACTTCACCTCCTTTGCCTCTTCCTCTTCCTCTGGCTCAAGGAAAAGTATTTCTATCAACATATTGCCTTCCTTGTGAGCTTCCTCCTCTCTCAGGTTGAGGTTGAGGTTTCTTTCCCTCTTCTTCAGGTTTTTGAGTTCTATCTTGTGCAATCGTTTTGCCTCTGGCTTGACTTCTACCTCGGCCTCTTTGACCTTGCTTCCGGCTCAACTTCTCTTCAGCTCTGAGAGCTATCTGATAAGCATATTCCACATTTCAAATGGTCATCATGCTCATTTCATCTTGAATGTCATATCACAGACCATTTATGTACCTGGAAACCTTTTCATCATCGCTTTCCCGATGACCTGCTCTGATGTTTATCCTATAGAATTCTTCAGTGTATTCTTTCACTGACATCAGCTTCTATCTCAAATTCTGCATCCTCCGAAATAGAGTGATTTGATAATCCCTGGGTATAAATTTGGCTTTCATCTTTGCAACCATTCTATCCCAGCTTTTGATTTTCTGCTTGCCCTTGCAGGGTCTGTCAGTCTGCAGTTCATCCCACCATAGTGCTACATGTTCTTTAACTCTAGTAACAACACGTTTGACTTTCTTGTCTTCCTCGACATCCTCATAGTCAAAGTATTTGTTTAGAAATCTAATCTAGTCTAGAAGTTCTTCAACATCCAAGTTTCCCTCATACACTGCAATGTCCATTTTTTCTCTGGCACTTATCCTTGCAACAACCCATTTTTTCTTCGAATGCAACTTCTTCTCCTTCGTTTCCAGCTTCATTTTCACTTTCATCTGTGTTGGTATCCTTAGCATCAACTGTGTGCCTCTGTGTTGTCTCCATAGCATCAAGTATAGCACATAATTCACGCATTTCTCTTTCCACTGCTGGGTCAGGCATTGGCCTGTTTCTTCTTCTCGGTGGCATGGTTGTAAAATTTTCCTCTTTTCTCTACTATAGAAAGAAAAGAATCTGTTATGTGCTCTGATACCACTTTGATGCAGACCCCCTGCCCTTAGGCCGACATCCACTCAAGATCTTCACTAAAAGCATGCCAAGGGTTAATTAAACCCTTTTTTAAGACACAAAGGGATTTTCGGTTTCAGGAGTTGGAGAATCCCAATGTATTTCCACAGCTCTTGGCAAATGCCGAAATGCGAAACGTCAACGAAGGTTGACTCCTTCAACATGAAAAGCACATGAGTTTCGGATTTCAGGGCTTTCAGCGAACAACCACCCGTCGTTCCTCTTCCCTTATGATTCCCTGAACTCCGAAATGCTGGAATTCTAAAATGGGCTCAACGTCCCAAGGAATGCGAGATCGATGGCCTTTCGGGATTTTCACTGAAGCTTAACCCCTCCTTTTACTTCCGTCGCACATACCCTCTGACTGAGACTTGGGACCCACCTTTTTGACGTTTCCCTTTTCGTGATTTTGGGAGTTGCGTTGACCATGCAACTCTACCTCTTGAGCCACGAAACCCCAAAACCCGATTGGTGCCAATGGCTATTGCCCCTTGACTTTTTGGGAATTTTTCCTTTCCCTCTTTAGGATTTTGTTAACTGGGAGTTTGAAACTCTTGATTCCAAAGTCACTGCCTCCTCTACTTCCTGAACTCTGAAAAACTGAAATGCCAAAATCCCACACCAAGGCACACTATGTTTCGTGACTTCGGGATTTTCAATGCAAAGAGTCGCGGTTCCTTTTCATCAGAATTTTCGATATGCCGAATCCCGAATTACCGAAATTCTGAAATTCCACACCTGATAATCCTTTTCATGATCCGGGAATTTGCGTGACCAAGGATTTTGGCCTACACTCCAAACTTGCGAATCCTGAATCCTCGAAATGATCTGAAGGCTCAAACAGACCATGATCAATGGTCCACATTGATTTTTTTTTTTTATGTCGGGGTGGAAAATTCATCCAACACCTAGCCACCTTACAGCTCCTCTAGATCCTACAGTTTTCGTGACTTCACAAGTTCTCCATGGAGAATTCTGACCACCAGATGCACTCTTCAATGACCCCTGTCCAAACGACTCAGTGTTCTCCCTCCTGAACTTAACTTCTACGAGACGATTTCAATATTTGTCTCCCTTTGAGCACTTCAAAGGTGTTATCCTTCTTGAGCTTTCACTTGTAACTCAAGCTTCCCAAAAGGATCCCTGTTCGCACTCCTTGAGGCAAATCTCCAAATAACCTCTGGTTATTTGAGTCTCCGACCCTGTGCACTCTTTGCAACAGTAGTCCTCACAATCTTCCCCTTAATTGATAAGTTCTAAGGCTCCAACTGGCCTGTGGAAATCTTGC
This sequence comes from Picea engelmannii, assembly GCA_009831015.1. Classification (NCBI taxonomy): domain Eukaryota; kingdom Viridiplantae; phylum Streptophyta; class Pinopsida; order Pinales; family Pinaceae; genus Picea; species Picea engelmannii. The sequence continues at coordinate 617,667 of ML783396.1, read as the reverse complement.
ATGGCTCTGTGCTTCACTTTCACTTCAGCTGGTATGAGAACAACGGTATCTCTCCTGAGCTTTCTAAGATGAAACTCAAACCCTCATCAATGCACACCTTGCGGACATTCACTGCAATCCTTGCAGGAATTCTTAGGAAGAGAAACAACTGAAACTCATTCCTCTCCTCTATCAGACTTCATACATTCACCATGAAATCATACACACAATGCAGCATTGAAACAAATGCATAACAGAGAAACAAATCAACTGTAAGCATACCATTCAACAAGTGTAAACAGTAATCATCATAACACCATGAAAGTGAGTCAAAGTTTCATATATTAACTCAAGTGCTCCTGTACATGAGTTCTTCTCTACAACTCTCTCCTACAACTCTACATCTTATTAAATCTAAATTATCATCCCCCAAAATTACAATAATACAAGGGTGAGGGTGTCTATATCCGTTTTCCCTCCTGCACTTCTAAACTATCTAATCTATTAAATTAAATCTACCTACTTGCATTCATTACGCATAAATGTCTTTACGTACTACATATGAGAGAAATGCTCAAGATCTGTTTACAACATCTACACATAAGTGTAAGTATGCTTCCCTTAACTATTACAGTAATGTCCATTCATTAATCTCAAAACACTTCAAAATGTGCACTGGTGCTTTTCCAGTTGTCTCCCGCTTTTACGTTGCTTGCTTGGTTGGCTGCTTACAATGCTCCTGCATCAAAAATTTCTCCTATCACAGACCCAGAACAACAATCTGAAGTTACAACCTATACTCAGACACCAGCTTTTCCAAATACACCAAGTACTATTGATGACGCACATATCTGGTCCTTATATTTCGACGGATCTAAATCCTGAGAAGGAGAAGGTGTTGGATGTGTACTCATTGACCGTACAAGTAATAAAACTTTTATTTCTTGTCAATTAGAGTTTGAATGCACTAATAACACAATCAAGTATGAAGTGCTTCTACAAGGACTCAAGAAAGCACTCGACATGGATGTGCAAAATTTTGTAGTCTTTGGCGATTTAGAAATCATGGTCAAGCAAGTAAAAAACGCCACACATTGTTTGTCACCAAACTGAATAGCTACCAAATAGAGTGTTGGGGCTTAGAAATGACATATTTTCATCCACCCTTCCCTTCATCATTCTTCACATTTCATCACCCCATTAACCTTTCATGATATCATTTTCATAAATATACTTGGTTTCACCTTATTATTTTCCACTTTTTTCATTTTAGTATTAGAAGGGAATTTGTGATTAAATATTAGAAAATCAACATGTTTTCATATATATCTCAAAATTGTGTGATCTTTGTAATGTATAGTAATATGAGAAGGATTAATTCAAAAGGACTTCTCAAAAACTTCCTCCACCATTTCAAGATTTGAGGAGATAATTCAAGACTATTCCAAGGAGAATATCATGGAGATTTGGTTGGCATACCTTATCCAAGATATATGAGAGATATGTGTGAGGATTTGAAGGGATTATATTTTGTAATAATGGGAAATTGGTTGAGAGAAAAGTGGATCTATAATTATGAGATGGTTATCTTATCTTCAAGGATCTCATGTATAAAAGAGAGTGCTCTCTCTTCATGAGAGGGTAGTAGTCATTAGGATTAAAGTAGAAATTTGGATTAATCTTGGATTTGTAATTGGGAAGAAAGGGATTCTTAGCTTTGATTCATAGTTTTGGTTTCCATGCTTCCATTATTCTGTTATGAAGATTGATTTGATTATTGTAAAGTAATATTGTTTCATTGGTGTGAGATCACATATGTTGTTGTGTCATTCAACTTTTCACATGTTGTATTTTATTTTCCTTCATGTAGTTTTTCATTCCTAGATTAATTTCATTTGCACAATTTCATTTCAGTCGTAGGTTGTAGCAATTCAATTCCAAGTCATGTGTTTCAATTTATTGCATTATATTAATGATTATATTTCAGTTGTAGCTTAAACATTAGATTAGATTAGTCCCTCTTCAATCCTGCATATACTTTGTGTGTGCTTCGTAAGTTTACGAACCTCGGATTGAAAAATTAGATAGTTGGGCAAGTACTACAATGCAATTAATTCAACATTAGTTCGGCCCAATGTAACGATTGTCGTTCCCTTATTACAATTGTTGTTCGCTTTACAAGAAGTGTCATTCATTTGAATGAACAAATTTCGTTCCCTTTACGATTGTTGTCCCTTTACAGGTATTGTATCTCTGGAGGATGAGGTATTAAAAACAGAAGGTAAGAACCTATGTAGGAAACAAGTAAAATGCTTGTGCCAACGCCTACCTTCGTCTGATAGATAGAGGTTGTTTTTAAGACATCTTTAAAGCCCAACATTTCGACGTCGTTGTCAGGGAAGCAAGATGGATTTAGGTATCAGATTCTTTTTTTTTCATTTCAATTCATGAAAGTGTGATCTAGATGTGTTGGTAAGGGGTCATAGAAACTAATTGAATGGAGACTCCTTGTGTTCTCCCTGCCAACTAGGTAAAAGTAATTCCAATTTCTGCAAAGAGTGTTTCAATTTTCATAAGAGTAATTTCAATTCCTGGAAATTCCAATTTATTCAAGAGTGTTTAATTTCTACAAGTGCGATCTACATGTGTTGGTATGAATGGTCATAGAAGCTACTTTAGTGGATACTCCTCACTGTCCCTACCAACTATCAAGAGTGTTTAATTTCCACAACTGTGAAGAGTAATTGTTTTATGTTTTACCAAGAGTGTTTTTATCTAAGTTCTTCATTTTGATTTGGGTGTTGTAAGAATCCTTTTTTAACATGGTTTAACAATGAATTTCATCTTGGATTTCCTCTTATCAGGAAGAGGAGATCTTGACAAGGATCAAAGATTCAAATATTCCTCTAGAAACAATTGAAGATCCAACATCTGAAGACTCTTATGCATCTGATGACGAACAATTGATCGAATAGGAGATCGAGGAAGATGAAGAGGAGTTACAGCATGATCTAAGAGAGGAACAACGCGCCTATGAAATCCTTATTGAGCAATGGTTCCAAGTAAGTACTAGATTAGATAAATTTTGTTTTTGTTTTTATTCTATTAAATCACAGTCACAACAATTCAATTTGTTCATTTTTGGATATTTCTATTTTCATGCGTAAAAATGAAAATGAACATAATTTTACCACTGTTATGTGAATGGCTCCACTGGAAGTTTAATTACATGTAAATAATTTTTAATTCTAACTAGCATAGAGTAGGTAGGATTTTATTTTCAAATTTTTTTATTTTTTAGAATAAGTATGCTCTCCTTCATGCTTTCTGTGATCGTGAAGATCAAAAAGTAGGATGACTATGAAGTTTCAGGAATGATAAATTGTTGACAATAAAAAAATGCCCAATCCAATTGTTCGTCTTCAATTTCAAATTATACATCTCCATTTGCTAAACAAATTTCTTTCTTTAATTGTTTAAATTTCTCTTTTAAATCT
>ML783396.1:602480-614141 GCA_009831015.1 Picea engelmannii | reverse complement strand
TATATATATATATATATATATATATATATATATATATATATATATATATATATATATATATTGAACTGAAGATATCTCACAAACTGGGATCTGGGTTCTTATGATTTTTGGACAGGAAGTGCATTATGTGATGATAAAAAAAACCCAGTAAATTGCAGGCCAACTTAGTACATGGTTTTTAGGAAAATCAATATAGTCACCTTCATCCATTTTTCGGTTTTCTCAAAAACCGTGATGTGGGTATTGCTGATTTTCGACGTGTAGAAGCATTCAGACCATAGGAACCTGCCTGCGAAATTTCAGCTCAACCCAGTTTGCAGTTTGTGAGAAAATCGCATTTGACGTTCGTTGTTACACCTTGCAAATACACCCTTGTAGCAGCCTGCAACAAAAACAATAATAAAAAAAAATTGAATGCAATTCATATCACAATAATAGAACTTGTCTAGGAGATCCGATTTTATGGGCGGAGGTTATGGGGTCAAACTCCATCCATGCCACTCTGTATGACGTGTTTTTAGCGATTTAATGATTTGGCAATGATTTGTTAGTTATGCGTTCTGTTGGAACTCGAATAGTGTCATTTCTATTTTTATTTTTGCATTTTCCTTTGATATGTAAAACAAAAACAATTAAAAAAAATAATAATAATTACAAGAATAAGAACAAATTATAAAAATAAAAAACAAATAAAAACTATAAAGACTTGCTTGTCCGATTTTTTTTCCATATTACTGCCACTATAAGCTTGACCCGACATTGGAAACTTAACAAATGATGAATAAATAATTAACTAAGGTGCTATGTGAGGGATTCATACTGGCCAATAATTTGCATGTTATATTTTTCATTGATGGTTTTTGAATTTTTCTTTCAATTGAATTTTATTCAATGAAGTTTTGTTTGCAATTTTATTTCTTTTAGATAGTTAATAAAATGAAAAAAATTAAAAACAACAACAAAACAAAAAAAATTGCAAATGGATTTTCACATTTCCTGAAAACATCATTGGAATCATGCTTTTATCTTTTTATGCTAAAATTATTGTGAAGTCACTTCACCAGGTATCCATGAAAAGGATTGTCGAAAATGTGCTATCACCAACCGATAAAAACACATTTCATTCTTTTCATTTGGTTGATAGAACTAGTATTAATTTCTGCACGTTATGTTTTCGATATTATCATACTATTTGCTGCAAATTAGTGATAACATTTTACAGGTTCAAAGACGATCGAATTTCTTGCAGAAGTGACTTTCAAGAATCATAGAAACTTTTTCGGAAAAAAAAAAAAAAAAAAACATGCTTTGTTGACTGCTTGAAGGAGTTGTTACTCATCGTAAACATAATGCCATTTATTGTTACACAATGACCTTTCATAAACCCATTTGCATCATGGATGTTTACCCACATTTTTCCTTCAAAGCACATTGGTCATCCCTGTGATGAAGTCTATCATCCATTTCCTTATCCTTCATGGCTTCACACGCACCTACTTTTTTGAATCACATACATATTTTTATCTTTTTCAGTTCAATTTGCCTTGTCAATAAAACTATCCATATCCCTTTCCATGACTCTATTTCCTAGCCCTAAACATTGTTGCTACTGATATATTTTCATTTATTGTCTTACTAATGCTCCTACAAACTCGCGTTGACTAATGTGGGATTCCTTAAATCCCACCTTTCAACAAGTCTTGCCCCATTGACCTCAAAACCTTATATGGGATATAGACTAGAGTTCATTTTGAGTACCTAGAGGCTTACATGCCTTATTGGAAATATCTTTCACTAAAAATCATGGGAATACATCAGTGTCCCTTGATCGTTAGATCTTGCAAGTGGCTTGACATCAACTCATTCATTCGCACTTCACAAGATGTACTCGGGTACCTTGGCAATCATTGACATCAATGGTGAGTTTCCTCGCATTGGTTAACGACATTCATCAATGGTCGGTAATCCAATGACTTCTCTTCATGCTCGACATCAACACATCCATTCTCATGATTAGAATTGTACCATAGGGTTGTCTCAAGTGAAGACTATACATTTTTTTCTGACTTCATCAACAGTTACAACAACATGACTTTATCTATCTGAGAGTACTATAGTTCCACTTTCATACTTCCTATTTTCCATGATTCATTCATCAGTAGTTTAGATTCCTCCACTTCACATTCTCTGATCTAGCAGACAGCAGTCGCAGCTACACCATCAGTCACTTTTCACATAATCTTGCAACAGTGACATATTCCATGCTCTAGCAGCCGCATCAACCATATTCCTATTGTATAGTTCATCAACATTTTGAGTAAGTGGAGGTATGTTATTTTCTAAACTTTAATCATGTAATTCCTCCACTGCTAGCAATGAATAATTTGGAAAATTCCCTCACCAAGCTCCCTTTCCTTTTCACTTATATGACTTATGCCACATTTCATGCGGACATGCAACCAGTTCAGTTGGGGGGTAGGGGAATTTATTCACTATCATCACTCCATTTTTCCACTACCATCATTCCATTTTTTGTCTCATTTACCATTTATGAACATTTCTTTTCCAACAATACTCTGTTGCACTTTGCTTCATAAGCATTGATATACATATTGGCATGATTCACAAATATGAAAAAGGGCTTCCTTATACTCAATGATGTTTCCTTATGCACATTGATAGCATATATTTTTTCTAGTAAGAATATGGGTAAATTATTATCATAACAACAAGAGAAAAAATAATGAAATGAATGTTGTTAACATAAGAACCAACATTCTTTATATTCATGGTTGTCACACAAGAACCAACCATAAGAAAATGACAGTTGTTACTCATGTAAATCCCATCCTGGAAACATTCATTATCATCACTCAAAGCCGAAATTCAGATGCCAAAATTTCTTGAGAAGATCCATGGATAGTTGCATGCAAACATACAAGAAGTTCAATTGGGGGGTATGTTGGGGCTCAGAAATGTCATATTTTCATCCACGTTTCCCTTCATCATTCTTCACATTTCATTGCCCCATTAACCTTTCATGATATCATTTTCATAAATATACTTGGTTTTACCTTATTATTTTCCACTTTATTCATTTTAGTATTAAAAGGGAATTTGTGATTAAATATTAGAAAATCGACATGTTTTCATATATATCTCAAAAATGTGTGAGCTTTGTAATGTGTAGGAATATGAGAGGGATTAATTCAAAATGACTTCTCGAATACTTCCTCCACCATTTCAATATTTCGGGAGATAATTCAAGCCTATTCCATGGAGAAGATCATGGAGATTTGGTTGGCATATCTTATCCAAGATATATGAGAGATATGTGTGAGTATTTGAAGGGATTATATTTTGTAATAATGGGAAATTAGTTGAGAGAAAAGTGGATCTGTAATTATGAGATGGTTATCTTATCTTCAAGGATCTCATGTATAAAAGAGAGTTCTCTCTCTTCATGACGGGGTAGTAGTCATTATGATTCAAGTAGAAATTCAGATTAATCTTGGATTTGTAATTGGGAAGAAAGGGATCCTTAGCTTTGATTCATATTTTTGGTTTTCATGCTTTCATTATTATGTTATGAAGATCGATTTGATTATTGTAATGTAAGATTGCTTCATTGGTGTGATATCACATATGTTGTTGTGTCATTCAACTCTTCACATGTTGTATTTTCTTTTCCTTAATGTAGTTCTCCATTCCTAGATTAATTTCATTTACGCAATTTCATTTCAATCGTAGGTTGTAGCAATTCAATTCCAAGTCGTGTGTTTCAATTTCTTGCATTAGATTAATGATTCAATTTCAGTTGTAGCTTAAACATTATATTATATTAGTCCTGTTTGAATCCTTCATATACTTTGTGTGTGCTTCGTATGTCTATGAACCTCCGATTGACAAATTAGATAGTTGGGCAAGTACTACAATGCACTTAATTCAACATTAGTTCGGCCCAATGTAATGACTGTCGTTCCCTTGTTACAATTGTTGTTCCCTTTACAACAAGTGTCATTCATTTGAATGGAACAAGTATTGTTCCCTTTACGATTGTTGTCCCTTTACAGGTATTTCATCTCTAGAAGATGAGGTATTCAAAACGGAAGGTAAGAACCTACGTAGGCAACAAGTAAAATTTTTGTGCAAGTGCCTACCTTCGGCTGATGGATAGAGATTTTTTTTAGGACATATTTAGAGCCCAACAACGAGATATGGAGTTTAATGCATAAATTTTCATCATTTAATATAAATTATATTCCTAGGATGAGTAATTCAGAAGCTGACCTACTAGCCAATGTTTCTTATAATTTGTTTCTTGTTGAAGGTATTTCTCCTAATGCATTTTCAATCGAATTGTTGTTCAGACAACCGATTCCAGATAACATCACAAATTGGAGAGTATTTGATGAGGACTAGTAGATCATAATTTTTGTTCATATGGAAAACACCTTCCAGGATGTAGTCATTGATGAAGGCACTCACAAAGAGAATCCCCGAGACTTCATGGTAATATCTGATCCTCGATATCCTGAATCAACATCCGAGTTGGTAAACTCTATCCCCAGATTTGTTGTGATATTGGAAAAATTCTATGACTTGTATGATAAGTTTAGAGGGGTAGTCAACTGTAAAACTAATAGTTCCTCTTTGATCTGTGAAACTGTTAATTTAGGAACAAGAGATAACCCTCAAAATATTAATCTAGGAAAGGGATGTTCCGAGCAAGAAAGATTCTCTTTCATAAAACTATTTAAAGAATTTAAAGATGTATTTGTTTGGACATATGATGACTTGAAAACTTTCGATTCAAACATCATACAACATGTAATCCCCATGAAGTCCCAAACTCAACCTTTTCAACAGAAATTGAGGAAAATGCATCCTAAATTGGAACCTACTATTAAAAAGGAACTAAACAAATTACTAACTACAAAGATCATTTTTCCGATAAGAAACACTCAATGGGTGTCAAATTTACTCCTTATAAGGAAGAATAGTGGTGAATTTTGACTATGTGTCAATTTTTGTAAGCTCAATCGAGCGTCTAATAAAGAGATCTACCATGTTCCTCCAATGGAACAAATTCTACAATAGGTGTTTGGTTCCAATAGACTATATTTGTTAGATGGTTTTTCGGGATACAACCAGGTCCTTATGTCTCCATTGGGCCAGCTTAAAACCACCTTATGTACCCAATGGGGAACTTACACGTACAGAAAAATGCTTTCTGGACTGATAAATTCCGGTGCCACTTTCCAGAGAACAATGGACATTGCTTTCTATGGCCTCTTTAACCAGTCAATTGTGGTCTATCTTTATGATGTCACCATATTTTCTAAAAACAAGAAATATCATTTGTCTCACCTTAGGGTTTTCTTGGAACGATGTCGTAAGTTCGGCATATCTATCAACCCTAAGAAATCGGTCTTTGCAGTAGAGCGAGACAAACTGCTTGGGGTCATAGTATCTAAAGATGAAATTATTACTGATCCCGAAATAACCCAAGCCATTGCTAAAGTTCCCCCTCCATCTTCCAAAAATACCATGCAATTGATTTTGGGTAAGAGTAATTTTGTCAGAAGATTTGTCCCAAATTTCTCAGAAATGGTTATACCATTACAAAATTTAATTAAAAAGGATGTTTTATATCGATGGGGACCTCAAGAAAGTCATGATTTTGATTCAGTTAGAAAAGAAATAAAAGAAGACCCTTCTTTGACGAGCACTGATTTTTCTCAGGATTTGACTCTGTACACTCTTGCATCTGACCGAACTTATGCTATTGTACTTACACAAAAAAATGTTGAAAGCAATGAGATACCCACTGCTTTCATGAGCTTAGTTTTTAAAGGAGAAAAACTTAATTACCCAGTAGTAGATGAACATGCATATGTTGTTTTTAAAGTAGTGAAACACTTCCTGTCTTACCTGCTAAAATCCAGAACCAAAGTTGGTTTTTCTTACCCGGCTATGAGAAACATGTTAGTACAAAAAGAGTTGGGTGAGAAAAGGGAAAATTGGATGACACCACTACAAGAATATGACCTTGAAATAAATCCTGCATAAATTGTTACAGGTCAAGGCCTATGTAAACTAGTGGTTGATTCGGTTGAGGAACAATAATGTCAAATAAATACATCAACTGTAGACTAACATAACAAAAAATAGATGAGCTTTGCACAAACTACACCCACTTCTTGGTATGATAACATTAGATTCTATTTAACGCATGGATCTTCTCCCCGCAATATTGATTCTAAACATAGAAGAGCACTTAGGCTTAAATCTGCATATTTCGAGTTAATCAATGATACATTATTTTGAAAGAACTTTGATGATGTTTTTCTGCATTGTTTAGAAAAGGAGGATTCTGAAAGAGTGTTGGCCGAACTTCATGCAGGTGAAGTTGGTGGTCACTTTGGTGGAGATAATACTGCCCACAAAGTGATAAGGGATGGGTACTATTGGCCTACATTTTTTAAAGATGCCCATATGTTGTCTTGCAAATGTGTAATCTGCCAAAAGGCTGCAGGGCGGGTGAAAAAGGCAGCTTTTCCTTTGCAGCTTGTTACTTTAGACGCACCTTTTTAGCAATGGGGCATAGACATCATAGGTCCAATCAATCCCCCTTCTTCGCAACAACACAAGTACATCCTTACAGCAATAGGATACTTTACAATATGGTCTAAATATGTACCTTTCAAAGTGGTCAACACCAATCAGGTAGTATCTTTTCTGAACTCCCACATCATTACTCGATTCAAAATTCTTGAATGTCTGGTTTTGGATAACGCCTCTTACTTTTCGTCCCTTTATATGAACGTTTTTTCTTTGTAAAAAGGGATTAAAATAAAATATTCTACAAGCTACTACCCTAAAGGGAATGGCCTAGTAGAATCAACAAATAAGAATTTAATCAAGATTATCAGAAGGACAGTTTCCGAAAACCATAAGAATTGGCATAATGCACTATTTAATGCACTTTGGGTCGATAGGGTAACTCCAAAAGCCGTTGTTGGTAATTCTCCCTTCTTCCTTGTCTATGGAAGAGAATTCATCCTCCCACTGCATGTCTTACTCCCTTCTTTGCAACTGTCGTAGAAAGTACAAGAAGAAGAGTGACCTCCTCTAGAAAATCGGATAAATGCCTTATTAAAACTAGAAGAGGTGATAACACAAGCTAAACATAAATTGGACCAACACCAGAAAATGGTGAAAAGACGGATTGATTCAAATCCATATTCTGATAGAAATTTTTATGTTGGGGATTTGTTTCTCAAGTGGGACAAAGCTCATGAGGGAAAAGGGGAACATACCAAGTCTCAGAACTAGTGGCTGGGACCATTTGTAATTTCTGAAAAATTGGGTCCTAGCTCTTTTCGTCTGCATAATATGGAGGGACAGCCATAAACTTTCCCAGTGAATGGCCAGGCTCTTAAGAAGTATTTCTCTTAATGATTTGGGTTCCACCCACTTGTAAATATTTTTAATTTTCTTTTCTGTTTTGATTTTGGTTCTTTTCATTTTTCTTGATTTTGATTTGTTTTCTAAATAATCATGTCTGAGTCCCCATTTCATTTGTTGAAGGGAATCATAATTCTCATTCATTAGAAACAACTACTAACATTTAAATCACCTGAACAGTAAATGATAAACTTGGATCAACAGAAGTAATTTTCTATTCAAATCAATGTTCCTAGTTTCTCATTGAAATTACAAGAAGACGTGATTATCCTTAACATACTTCTAACGTTGTCTCTGTTTTAAGGAAAACAACTCAGATGTACCTTCCCATCCTCGATATGGTTTCTTAATAGAAATATAAGTGTCCAAATCATGATTAAGGTCATCTAAACAAAAGAATAATTTGTAAATGATCAAAATTTTCATTCCAAACTATGAGATATTCAGTATCACCCCACTCTCTTGAAAATCATGAAGTTTTTTTCAAATTTATAACCAAATTCTAGAGGGTTGAAAGCACTGTAATGTGTGGGAAGTGTTTCTAAACCCCCCAAGACACTGAACAGGTCTACTGGTAGCGGGTATATACATACATGATACCAAGGTAGCTTCGTCGGGGTACTGAACAGAACTGCTGGCAACGAATCAATGTCGGGTTTAAGAATATTCTCAGGTATGCATTTTAAATTGATCAAGTGTGAAGAGGTTTTCTTATCAGGAATGGATGACTCTTGGACATGATAGAGGTACTAGAGTGGGTTAAATGACATCCCTGTCGAGGCTATGGATGGCTGTTGGAAGCAGTGACCCTTTCAACAATATCAAAGTTATCTGTATAAACATCTCTGGACCTGTAATCTAAATTAGATACCAAATTATATTTTTGAACAGAAACACATATGATGTTGAACTGATTTATTTTTCTGAGTTATGATTGGAGTGCTTGATTTGTTGTTAACTGTATCTAAAAATTTATTTCATCTGAGCCCTTGACATAAATTTTCTGGTGATACAGAGATAATTGCTTCTCCAAGTATGTCGCCATTGTTGGATGCCAACAATTCTGTCGATTTTTATCACAATTGAAATCACCAAAAAGATATTATATATTCCTGTAGCTTCCAGCTCCTTACATTTATAAATGTTTAATTTTTTACGCTTCGAGGCAAAAATTGGGATAAACTTATCTTATGAGTTTTTTTGTTTAAATTTCTGTTTGTTTTGTTTTAAAATTCATGACTGTAAGCATGAATTTAAATATAAAACATGGTTTGGTTAATGATTTTGGTAGTTATAGTTTCTACCTAATAAATTTCACTTTGAAGGCACACATATGATGCTAAGCTTAAAGTTTTATAAGCTCATTGATTAATTCACTATCACAATTTTTATGTATTATGGGTATCATGAGTTAATTAGTTCTATAGCTGATCGTTGGTTTTAATTTATGAAATGTATGAATGCGCAAACATTGGATTAAAATTCGATATGGGTTTCATGCTGTCAACAGTCATATCATCATTCATGTCACTTGGTACAGGTCTGATGTACCCACAACTTTACCTCACCCAGTTGTCCTTTGCATTAATGAAACCATTCATTATTCGAATTGTCGTTTGATACTGGAGGAGGGTTTGATATCCATTATGCGTAATGGCTCATAGTTCTGCATGCCCTCTGTTTTTTTGTTTTCACAAACTCTTTTTATCAACCTATGGCGGTATCCAAACTTTGTAGTTTTTGGGCCATTTTAGTTTGCACAGACCTCTCTCTACTACTCGTTAATTGGAATCCAAAGTCTCCCCACCCCCCGATGATATCTTTTGTTTCCTTTTCACAGTGGCCATGTCCCCTGTGGTTTGAATCGAGCCGAATGGTTGTCAAGCTCTTCTTTCACACGATGATCCCATAGATGATTTGAAGGCTCACGGTTTGGATATCTTCCTTAGGAAATTTGATGGTTACAACCTTGAGGTCACACAGGCCTTTTCACAGACATTTAATGGGTTTAGAGACAAGGTTGGGGGTGCGTAAATGAAGGTCATAGAAGACTTTGTATCCCAAGCAACAAGACTCCTGCAGGAAGGTGAAAAGTGGTTTAAAAATGACAAAATGGAGGATGTTACATGGAACCTGTTCATGGTCTCTCATGAGTCTACCTGCGGCCCTAAAGGTATTCTTATTAACCTCCTGCAAACTAGGTGGCACAGACTTATTTTGATTTTGAATCAATTTATAACATGCGAAGGTCTGTATGGTTTGGTATATCTATACCACGTTTGGATTCTTATGTTATTCATAGGGTTTGAATTGAACATGTCGTTCTACTTGTTAATGAGCCTATAAAAAATGTCAAAACGTTTTCAGAGACAGAGCATGAACTCTTTGTCGAGCCTCTTTCATCACGGGCTTATAAAATATTGTTTCTATACCACCTATCACAAATCAGAGACAATTGGGAAAGTTTTCTGAGTTTAAATGGTTTCGCCCAAACCGACAATATAGTGAACCCGCCTGTTAAAAACCAAATATGAATATAGCATAGAAGAACCTCAGAATAAGTACTCAATGCCTTGAAGAAGAGATAATTTCAGATAATAAGTCTCTTCGAGGGGGAAACCTCCTTTTACATCACATAAATGTTCAAGTACAAGATGATTTGAAATGAAAATGTCTCCTTGGTATATATAGGAGACTAGGAGGTATAATTACAACTAATGGAATAAAGCTGACATAAATAAAATAACATTACTAATGTAAGATACCCCAATTAAGGGGTAATGAGCCAATATTAGGGCTTAACATGCCCCTCCCATTGAGACAAGGGTTGTCTGCGGCGCTTGAGTAACTCTGGATGCTTCTGTATAAAAGACTCATCTTCCCAAGTGGAATCTTCAGCCGATAGTTTCCTCCATTTAATGAGATACTCTGAAATGGATCTATTCCTCAACTGGTGATCTCTTGTGTCAGTGATGGCTTCAGGATCCAATATGATTTTTCCTTCCTCCTCAAGTTCTAGAAATATAGTTTGAACTAGGATCTTGCCGCCTATAACCTTTTTAAGCATCAAACATGGAAAACTGGGTGTACTCGTGAAGATGCAGGCAACTCCAATTTGTATGCCATAGTACCAATATTTTGCAACACCTTATAAGGGCCATAGTACTTTGGTGATAATTTATTATCCTTATTGGCTTGCTTGAGGGACATTTGTTTGTATGGTTGTAGTCTTAAAAACACCCAATCTCCTACATCAAAACTTCTTTCACTATGATGTTGATATGCTTGTTGTTTCATGTGATTTTGTGCCATGGTCAGGTTGTCCTTTAATATTTGGAGAATTTGTTGTTGATGCTCGATGTGATCTTCCACTGCTTGAACCCGAGATTTTTCTTTTAGAGAAGAAGTGATGGAAGGAGGGTGGTATCCATAGAGTTCCATAAATGGTGTCATTTTTGTTGCAGTATGAAAGGAAGTGTTATACCACCATTCTGCCAAGGGTAACCATTTGAACCATTGTGTTTGTTTATCAGAGACAAAGAAACGAAGGTAGCCTTCCAAACATTTTTTCACTATCTTGGTTTGTCCATCAGATTGAGGATGATAGGATGAGCTATGAGCCAATTGAGTACCCAAACAAGAAAATAATTCTATCCAAAAATGTCTAGTGAAGATGGGATCTCTGTCACTTACAGTAATATTTGGGTTGCCATGTAGCTTTTGAACTGTCTCCATGAATGTGGTGGCAACTGTACTAGCTTTGAAGGGATGAGAGAGTGCAAAAAAGTGTGTGTACTTGGTCAGTCTATCAACAATCACCATGATGACACTCTTTCCTTCAAACTTCGGTAACCCTGTGATGAAATCCATGGAAACCTCCTCCCAATGCTGACTTGGGATGGATAATGGTTGTAAAATACCTAGAGTCTTAATTGTTTCCACCTTATTTTGTTGGAAAACCAAACATTCTTCCACAAACCTTTGAACAACAATTTTAAGTCCATCCCAAAAAAATCCTTCTTGACTCTATGGTAGGTTTTCCAAAATCCTGAGTGCCCTCCTACTTGAGAGGTGTGCAATTCCAATAGTACCTTTTGTTTGAGTTGGGAGTTCTTACATAAATATAAGTGATCTTTGTACCATAGTGAATCATTTTTCCATGTAAATGTATCTGATGCACTGGAATCCTGC
>ML783396.1:521275-599304 GCA_009831015.1 Picea engelmannii | reverse complement strand
GTGGTTGGTCTTCAACCCAAAGTTGGAGTTTCTCCATTCTTGATTCACCTTCCTTGTGTCCTCATCATGAATTTCATGGGATACATTTTCACTTTCAGGTGTCCTCTCTATTAGGAAAATTTTCAAACCTTCCATGATCTCCCATTTTAAAGCATCCATCTTAGTATTTATTTCCTTGAACTTATCTTCTCTTGAATCCATCATCACTTGTAGTTCATCTTTTGTTATTGTCTTCTTTCGTAAATCATTTATGTCCCTACGCATTTATTCACCTTGATCAAGAGTCGAAGTAGGATTGTCTGGAGGCTTATTTGGTGTACAAGTTCCCTTTTTTGGTGGCATGTTGGCCAAATATCACTTTAAATCTTGATTTTGAGGTGGTTCTGCTAGACAATATTTCTTTTATTGTATCTCCAAAATTTCAGCCTTTCTGAGTATGAAATTTTATTTTTTATAGGTCTCTGATATTTCTTCTCTTCAATGCCACAGATCTGATAAAAATTGGATGTGCCAAGTGGAATTTACGATAACTTCCCCACAACTTGTTGTTTTTTGGTTTTTCTAGGAGATCTCACTTGTATAGCGTGCCCCTCACAAAATAATTGATATAAAATTATGAAACTTGTACCAGAGCTACTAAGGTCCGTCCACTATACAATGCAACTGGTCTCACTCAATTTGAATACTCTAGGAATAATTTATGATTGTTTTACCTGGAATACCTGCTTGAGACTAATCAATAGAACTAGTCAGATACCCTATCTTCCATAGGGTCTATATAAAAATTTACGATGACCCAAAAGCTTCAATTTCTATCACGTATACCTTACTAATTTATGAGAATATCCTCTAGAGTTCAGGGTCTGAAACATTACAGAAACAATTTTATAGAGAAAATTCTGCAATGACTCAATTCAGGATGAGTCCATAACCCTATCTTACAAAGGGTGTATCCCCGAAAGTGTAAGGCATCAGGAGATGAATTTTTAACCCAACGTACCATGATCTGTCTACTAAATATCATCCAAGTCGTTCCTTCTAAATCGTTGTATAAAGAAATTTATAGCGAAAATTCCACGGTGTCTCAGATGTAGTAGCGAAACCCCAAGACCTTGAGCTCTGATACCATATGTTACGAACCAAATATCAATATAGCATAGAAGAACCTTAGAATAAGTAATCAATGCCTTGAAGAAGAAATAATTTCAGATAATAAGCCTCTTCGAGGGGGCAACCTCCTTTTACCCCACATACATGTTCAAGTACAAGATGATTCCAAATGAAAATGTCTCCTTGGTATATATAGGAGACTAGGAGGTATAGTTACAATTAATGGAATAAAGCCGACATAAATAAAATAACATTACTAATATAATATGCCCCAATTAAGGGGTAATGAGCCAATATTAGGGCTTAACACTGCCTTTAGTTATAAACCACAATTTGGATAGTCCCAGGACTGAAAGTCGGGGTTTCAATTCACCTGATGGATGTGAAATTAATGAATCTGTGTCTATTTTTTTGCAAACCCCCGTGGTCAAGAAATCACGATGCATTCTCTTTCCTAGGAAATCGTTGGAAGAGGTAGTGGATTAATTAAAAAGAAACGCCCCCCCTGTTCTTTCTAGTGAACCTAAGCAGAATCACAGTGATAAACCTATTGTAAGGAAAATTTGCAAGGGTAAGAAAAAGCTAAGCCCATATTTGAATTTTAGAAATAAGAGGTTTGGTCAATTGATCTCTAGGAATTTAAGGAATAAAAAAAAAGGATCAATTGATCTCGATCTCTACAATCGAGGTCAATGATCATTGTTCAGATCAAGAGATAAATGATGTCCTCACTCAAGAAGATCTGAATAACCAGTCTCTCAAGAACGAAATTGTTGGTCAAGTTGAGCAGTATGATTTTGTCTCTAGGTTACCTCCGTGTCTGAAATCCCAAGAGGGTTTTGCTGGCATTGTCCACGACTTGAAGCAAGGCACAGGGCAACACGATATACCCGTTGATGAATACATTCCACATCGGTCTGCTAAAGCACCATTACATTGTGACAATTGCTTAAATTGGGTAGAGCATTATTACAGGGATATACCATTGTTGCAGTATCAAGTAAAATGTCTAGATGCTCGGAATTCTTTACTTGAAAAAGAAAACCAAGAGTCTAAAGCACGTGCAGAGAGAGAAAATAAAACACCCAAAAGATCCGGCAATATAATCATCAAAAATGCAACCAACTTCAATGCCATCATTGATTTGAAACTGTCTGATCCTTCACTTGCTAATTTCTAATGGTAAAAATGATTTTGTTTGATTTTATTTCATTCTGTTATGGAAAATCAAAATAGGAAAATTTAATTTCGATTTTTTTTCATATTAACAAGACTAGCTACAAAATCTCTGATTCTGTAGCCAGTTTATTTCTAAAAATTAGTTAGTATTATTTCCTGAATATCAATTTCGTTTTTGCTATCTACAGGAAGATAATAATTATGTTGTTGTTTACATCGAGGAATCATCTTGGATCATACGCTCTATTATTCAGTAGTTTATTTCTTTTATGTTGATAAAAAAAAATTATTATTTTGACAAACCAATTTCTACAGGAGTGGTTTCGAGTTGTACTATTTTTGTAATACTGTATATTTTTTGGGGATTGCACTCTCTCTTGCATGATAAGAGTATGTCTATCTTAAGCTAGTTTAAATAGTGATGACTGTTAGTAATGAAGACATATTTTGTTGGGATACATTATGGACATATGATTTTTTTTTTGAAAACTAATATGGAGAAGTTGTTCACCATTTGGCTTTAGACCTGTGTGATGCTTACCCCATTATGTTTTTTCCTCCATCCTATGAAATATCATTAGGCTTGATGCAACTTTAGTCTGGTTATCGTATGGTATTTCATATTATTAAGTAATTTAATTATGTCTATAATTTGTTGTTCCAAAAATTACATCTCTGATCAATCTTCCATTTAATTATTGTTGATTTATGCTAGATATTGAATGATGGATTATATGAATGCTTTGTATTGAGTTTACTCTGTTTATAAGTGTTAATTATTATAAGATCGCCAAATATGTATATTTATCATTATGTCTCTATATTCTCGCTCTAACGCATCTTTGAGTTTATGCTGGGAGTATTAGCGGTGTTCTTTTACAGGTTTCCCTCATAGGCTGGACAATCAGTAGTTTGAAATTGCATAGGAAAATAAATTAATTTTAGTCGATTAGTTATAGGTTAGTTTCCTTGTTATTTATCTAAAATATTTTGTTAATGAAATAATAACAACATGAATTAGATTTTGATTGTTTACGTATTCTTATTTCAATTATATTTGATTAACATTAGTTTGTTTTAGATCTTTAGAGATTCAAAAGAAAACATAAAAATGTATGTGCTTTCTTTATCTCTTCTATGAACACTTTCAAAAACATTTGTTTCACAAGATGTCAAGTAAATCTTGTACCTTGTACATAAACTATTTATAATCATATGCACATATTCTTGTTTCCATTTTAACATTTGTAATTATTAGTATCATAGCTTTATAGATTAGTTTCTTTTCTTTTAGTTTTCTTAGTACTTTAGCTGGCCAATGGAGCCATTAAACCCGTTGGGTTATTTCATTCCAAATGGATTGAATTAATTAAACAACCCCGGTCCATATTTGAACTTCCAGTTGACGGTGTGTCACATACGCCCGTCAACAAGAAGGTAATACTATCCTACGACGTGAGGTTATTTCTCTGCATTTGCTGAAATGTAATGCATTTTTGCCCTTCTCCTTGCATCGCGGATTTGCCAGGAAAGCCCCTCTGAGTTTGCTGAAATGGACTACGTTTTTTCCCTCTCGTTGCATGGCAGATTTTCCAGGAAACCCCCTCTGAGTTTGTTGAAATAGACTGCAGTTTTTTCCCTCTCCTTGTATGGCGGATTTTCCAGGAAACCCCCTCTGCATTTTTGCTTACACGGAATATGTTTTTTCCTCTCCTTGTATGGCGGATTTCCCAGGAAAGCAATCTCTGCGTTGGTTGAAAGTGGATTGCAATTTTTCCCTTGAAGTCCCTGCGGGTTGTAAGAGGTCTTCCCAGTTCTTATTTGTCGGATGTGCCTCTCTGGCAATCTCTATGATGAAATTCCTCTGATTTTTGGTACTTAAATCATCTCCCAACGTGATAATACCACCTGGATCCATCCCAAACAACCCGATTTTAATCAACCTGTTCAACAAATTTTAAAATCCCTATCCTCCACCAGTTTACTTGTTTTAATTCCCTAGTGCACCTGTCAGATTTTTAGTCGGTTTCAGAGCGGTCTATTGTGGAACCCTCGAGTGGGGATAAGTAGACTATATCTATTTTGTCTCTTGAGCTTAGAAACGCATACAAAAGAGGGCATATCAATTTTTATCAATGGAGATTTACTACTCTAGCTAATCGGTTTTTTTTGTTTAAGAATTTTTTTTGTCCTTCTAACTTTAGGAAAAGAATCATCCTTGTCTCAAGATCCCTAGAAAGGAAAAATCCTTCTCTAACTGTTCTTGATTGATATTGGGGGTATTCCTCGTAGTGTTGATGGTCGTTACTTCCACATGTTATAGTAGGATAGATTCATTTTTAGTTAATGTTTTGAATGTTAAATTATTCTATCTAATTTTATTGTTAGATCGTAGGTTTTAGAATTGTCCTTGTAGTCCTCTAAAAACTTTGCTCTATGGTTGTTGTAAAATAAAACTAAGTATATCTTGCTCCTCTAAGTTAGGGAATAGCCACAACTCTACATTTAGTTTATGATATCCTCTGACTACGGATATTCCCTACCTTAGTTGATGATATTATTTCTCCTTTCTCTTGTGACACAGTGGAGACCAAAGGTCCTAATTGTAAAAAAATACAACATTTGTCCTAGTAAGAGCCTAGATTTTGTCCTTGTCTTAAACTTGCTAAAGGAAACTTCATTCTCCAATATCCCTTTCTTTGTAGAACCTTAATGAATTGATTAAACTTACAATAAATATATTCTTGTAAACTAATTAAGGATGATTTATTTAATTCACTTTTGATTAGTCATGCCTCACAGAAGGATTGTGGATTATGTTTATTTCAGTATTTAGATCATGCCCACACCTTGAAATTATGTTGATTTATTAATCATGTGTCTTGAATTTAAATAGATGTTTCTTTTGTGCCATGAATTAAATTTTGATGATTACTTTGCGCAAGTTGAATTAATGTCGATTTATGTTTGATTTAGTAATATATTCTCTTGATCCATTGAATTAATGTGGAGTGCGATTAGTTAAGTAGTTAGATTACTTGCATGTCATTTTATAATGTTAATTAGGTGATAGTATGATTGGGCTCAAATTTGTTTCCTTTTGCGCCATGGAATAAACCTAATCATTCTCTTACACCTTGAATTGTATTGTGGTTACACTACTTGTGCCTTTATTATAGCGTTGATGTCTAACTAGTTAAGTAGTTAGACTCCCTTGCGCCATGAAATAAGGTTGAGAATACTCTTGCACCATTAGTCTGTTGACATATGATTATGTTAAATTTTGTTACTCTTGCATCATTTAATTGTTGATATGTACATGATTAAGTTACTGGATTATTGCACCACGAAAGAATGTTGATAATTGTTGAATAAGTAACTATCTTACTCATGTGCTAGTGAAACTATGTCGATGTGTGATTGATGGTCTAGTATAGAGATATGAGATGTGATTGATTTAGCGGGATTTAGACACCTCCTTGTTCCTCAGAACAATATCCAACCTTGAGACCTTAAATGGTTAAAATTAATTGGAACTTGGGCTTGAGAATTGCTCATGTGCCTTGGAGGTCTTATCCTTGCAGTGTAGGTTGGGCGGGTAGTCATATTTTTTCATGGTCTGATTGATTGTTGTCGTAATTTATTTCAGGATCTTCTACGCTATTTATTCTTATACGTCGCTATCTTTCGTTGATGCATTGAACGCGTCGTTAGTGATTCCTTGATGAGTAGTTGGTACTACTTTTATTTATGATGTTGTTGATTAGGCGTTGTTGTGATCATGTGTTGATATTAATTCCTTAATGAAAAAAAAAAATTTACTTTATGATTCACTTTCCTAGACGTAATGGAGGGGTTGTTACATATGGTATCAGAGAGGATTCAACCCTGTGACTGTGGATCATCGCGCCTTCCACTGTATTAAAGCCATGATTGATAACTTTGTGCTAATTAAAATTTTAACCTGTCTATGCGGTAATCCTAGTTAGAGGACGTCGTGGAGGTAGATGACATGGTACTCAAGGAGGAGGTGCTATGCCTCCAGTCACATCCACACCAGAGGGGTATAACCCCCAAGGAGAATAATAAGTCATGAGACAGGAGCATATTGTTGTGGGGGATGTGGTCGGTGTGATGAGGTCCCTTCTGAGGATGTCAAAAGCCTTAATTAACAGACCGAATAGAGATGAGGGCAGGGTGCTCGTACCCCATCAGGGTTCACCGCCCGCTACAACTGGAAAAGTCAGATTTCATATAGAAATCGAGAAGGGGATGTTTTCCCATGTTCAGGGGTGCCATGGACCACTCAAATGATGGGTCAGGGCGGGAGAACATGAGACGTGTCTTGCACTTCGTGACTACCCTCCCACTTGAAGGTCTGCATGGAAGTCTTGTAGATAAAAGAGAGTGCTCTTTTGTGGAGGAAGACGCTCCTACCTCGACTAAACTTGGCCATCGAAGTAGTGTTATGGGAACGGTTCACAGAATAGTTATGGGAGAAGTAATTGTCAGAGGAATTTAAGGAGTGCCAGCTCAAGGAGTTCAATTACTTACAAATAGGTGGTTGTACGATGTCAGAGAATGAGACTAGATATATGGAGCTACTTCGATATGCCCCACATCTGACACAGAGAATATGGAGGACATCATGTTTGTGTTTGGCCTCATCTCCAACTTCATGTGAAGGTGAGGATCTTAATGCCTCAGACATTGCACAATGCAATCCAGTGGGCCCCATAGCTGAGGAAGAATTGAATTGCAGGAGTCAGGGCAGGACTCCTGCAAGACTGTCTGGACTGATGACTTTAGGTGCACAGCAGCATCAGACACCAGCCAAATAAGACATTAGGGTATGAAGATACCTCTAGAGGACCCTTGTTATCGAAACCATGATGACAGTTTCCTCCAAAGAGAAATCCCTGCATGGGACCACCACATCAACGGTAGTTTCACCAACAACAATAGTTTAGGCCTATCAACAGAACGCACCAGGATCTTAGGATGGTAGGCCAACAAGTTCTACTTAGGGATAGGAGTACTAGACCGAATATGGGTGTTGGATCTGTGGAGAGCCACCATACCAGCAAGAATGTCTGGTTGAAAAGGCCAGAGCAGACGGGTCAACAAGAGCCGCTACCATTGTAGAGGTGGGAAAGGCTCACAAGATTCATGATCACAATGAATAACCACCAGGCCGAGCACCAATGCACTGTGCTTGAGATGTCAGGCACTGTAGCCGACCAAACTTTTTGTTTTGGATAGAACTAGGTATTACAGAAGAGCATGTGCAAGGATGCAAGTTATATGCATTCTTAGCGCTGAATGAAAAGGGCGTGGAAGAAGGATTAGAAAACCCTCCGGTAGTACGAGAGTTTGCAAAGTGTTCCTAGAAGAGTTATGTGGTTTGATGCTCGAAAGGGAATTATAATTTACCATTGAATTAAAACCCGGAACTAAATTGATAGCAAGAACACCTTATTGAATGTCGACCCTTGAGTTACAAGAGTTGAAAATGCAACTGAAAGTGTTGTTGGACCTAGGAATTATACGTTTGAGTGTGTCACCTTGGCGTGTGCCTTTTATTTTCATATGGAAGAATGATGGGTTGTGGATAGTCTGCATTGACTACTGTCAATTAAATAAGGCAACAATTGATAACCATTATCTGTTTCCTAGAACAAACGATTTGTTTGATCAAATGAAAGGTGCGATGGTGTTTTCAAAGATCGACCTGAGATTAGGATACCACTAGTATAGATCGAGGAGGAAGACATTCCTAAGACTACATTCAAGATGAGGTTGGGACATTATGAGTTTACCATTTTATCGTTTGGATTGATAAATGCCCCAGGGGTATTCATGATCTTAATGAATGGGGTGTTCCGCGAATACTTGGAAAATTTTGTTCAAGTACTCATTGACAACATTTGATATATTCTCGGATGATGGAAGAACATGATGAACATTTCTGCTTGGTACTAAAATGTTTACGATAGAACAAATTATAAAGGAAACTGTTGAAATTATCTTTTTATCAATTGTGGATTCATGATTTAGGGTATGTTATCTCCGGCAAAGGAAACGATGTGGATCCAGCGTTGGTAGATGTTATTATGTATTGGCATGCACTGAAGATTGTACCAAAAGTATGTAGATTCATGGTTTTAGCTGGATATTATTGACGGTTCATCAAAGGTTTTTTGAATATAGAAAATCTGATTACGTAATTGCAGAAGAAAAACAACAAGTTTGTCTAGACCATGAAATGCAGGGAAGCATTTTGAAGGCTCGGGAGATATTGATGACCACACCGATAGTAAAGGCCTTGGACATGGATGTGGACTTCTTGGTATGTGCAGATGCATCCAAGGAAGGCTTAGGCAGAATTTGGATGCAAGAAGGTTGAGTGACTGCTTACATCTCAAGGAATATAAGAAAGCATGAGGAGAACTACGCGATGCATGATTTGTAATTATTTCCCAATGAGTAAGTCGTGAGAGTGTGGGGACACTACTTGATTGGACAAAAATTTGAACTAAAAATGGACCACTGTGGTTTGCAACACATTTTTTTTACGCAAAGTGACTTGAATGCACGACAAAGGCATTGGTCATAACTGCTTAGTGAGTATGATTTTGAGATGACCTACATAAAAGGAATAGTGGACAGAGTGGTAGATGCATTGAGTCGGAGACCACTTATATTTTTGGTGATACCACTCCAGATGAATATTCGTGAAAATATTCTAACTATGTAGTGCGACGATGACTGGTATAAAGAGGTTAAGGAAATATCGGACAAGACACCATGTTGGTACCAAAATTTGCGGAATTTACTGTGGACAATGACAAATTAATGAGATATAATAATAGGATTTACGTACCGCCTAACAAAAAGTGATAAATTTTATCTTAAGCGAATATCATAGGGAAATATGCATGGCTCATCCAGGAGTCATGAAGATGAGGGAATACCTTTATCCCTTGTTCTTCAGAAAGGGAATAAGGTGGACATAGTTAGCTATGTGGCGAGGTTCATAGAATGTCTATGCGTGAAGGTTGAACATAGACATCTAGTTGGATTACTACAGCCACACGTCTTTCCATAATCAAAATGGGAGGCCATTTCGATGGACTTTATTGTTGGATTGTCATTCATGACAAGGAGGCATGACTCAATTTTCATGACAGTTGACACTCTCATGAAGAGTGAACATTTGATTCTTGTGTGTATGAAATATCAGGCACCTGACATAGCTAGAATGTTTTCAACAAGATTGTGAGACTTCCTGGCATGCCCAAAAGAATCATATCTAATAGAGGATCAGTGTTTACAAGACAATTTTGGACTAGTTTCCAAGAAGCCTCGAGAACCCAACTTAACTTTAGTACTACATATCACCCTAAGACATACATGAAAACCGATAGAATGAACCAAATTGTGGAAAATATGTTGTGTATGTAAGTGTTAGACCAACAAACACGTTGGGAAGAGTTATTTCCATTGGTAGAGTTTGCATACCACAAAAACTATCAAGGTAACATTAAGATGACACTATTTGAGTTTCTCTACAGGTGAATGTTTCCAACACCATTGAGTTGGGATCGAATTGAGGATAGCATATTAGTGGGACCAGAAGTGATCCAAGAAATGGAAGGACAAATACAAATGATAATAAAAGGGCTTGGAAGAAGCACAAGATCGAAAGAAATTTTTTTCTGATGCGCATTGCATTGACCATTTATGAAGTTGGCCTATTGACTAATCCTGCCTCATTCT
This sequence comes from Picea engelmannii, assembly GCA_009831015.1. Lineage (NCBI taxonomy): Eukaryota > Viridiplantae > Streptophyta > Pinopsida > Pinales > Pinaceae > Picea > Picea engelmannii. The sequence continues at coordinate 589,236 of ML783396.1, read as the reverse complement.
TTCAGGCATTGCATGATGTTTATATTGTATTTGTTTGCGACATTATGTTAGTGATCCTACACATGTGATTTCATTGAGTCCTTGCAGGTGTCAGATGAGGGTTCTCTCATGGCAGATCCAATCCACATTCTGGACCCTCGCATTCAACAACTACAGATTTGAACCATCGATTGGGTCAATGTCCAGTGGGACAATTATTGTCCACACTCAACTACCTGGGAGGACCCATATGATATGCGCCAACAATTTCCATTTTTGTTTGATAGTTTGCACATGTATACTGTGAAACTTTGGGATGAAGTTTAAAACAATAGGGGGTGTATGTAACACATCGTTCTTGTGCGCACATTATATGACTTGTTATTTAAGGACACTTTCATACAAGTGATCTGATTCAATATACAATTTTTTGTTTCACTTATGGATTGTGGTGATGATGTTCTGGATTATGATATTAAATGTTATTTGATATATATGTATAGATAGGTGTTATTGACGGGTTTCTCCCGAGTGTGAAAGACACTTGACAGACTGAGGATTTCGATGGCATCAATGGACCGCCTTGGACTCTAGATAAAGTCAGGGGGTGGAGTGCATATGGTTTGGGTATTTCTATTTTTTCATCTGTGACATATGATTGGGTATATTATGATGTTGTTTATGGATTGTTGACAATGTTTTGTTTATGGATGCACGCTGATGATTGCTTGCTAATCAGACTCACATAAGGAGTAAAGGGGCCATGCACAACAACTAGATACTGAGGGAGAGGTGTGGCAGCATCCCTTCGAGAACCTACTAGCACTCTCGTCGTGGCTCGAATTGTAGATTAATGATTACCTAGTGCGAGACATCCTCGATGTCATGAGGGTAGACTGAGACAGTCGCTCACGAAGATTCTAAGGGGCGTACAATAAAGTAGGGTTCTTATTCATTAGAGAACCTTAGTCTCTCACAAGGTCACCTGATGGAATATTGACTCCAAGGGTTGGACACCTACTAAAATCAGTCGAATGTGAGTGGCACCCTTGGAGCACGTAGTGCGTCTTGAAGGGCATGTCGCATAATTGAAATTTGAAACAAAGGAGAGTAGCACCCTTGGAGCACATGGTGCCTCTTAAAGGGCACGTCACATAATTGAAATTTGAAACAAGGCTGAGTGAAACCCATGGAGCACAGAGTGCGTCTCGAAGGGCATGCCGTGGTATTTAAAAAAGAAGGGATGAGACAATGAATCTAGGTGGCCTAGAAAACTGAGCGAATGTTAAAGCTTGTAAAATTTTGAACATTGTTGAATTAATTAATTGATTAATTAATTATAGAATGATTTTATTAATCATAGTACCTAATGGTCTAATCTTTTGCAATTAAAAATCTAGATAAGCTTAAGTCTAGGTTAATGGGAGGACAAAAATAAATTTTATAAAATAACTAATGAGGGGTGAATTAAATCAATTTAGGAAATCAATGAAAATAAATTAAATCTAAAGTGTAATTCAATACACATGTGTGCATAAAATACCAAATTAGAAATTAAATTAAGAAGGGAATAAAGAATAAAAGAATGTGTAAGCATGGAAGGGTATCTAGAGTCTAGTCTAACTAGGAGATGTCCCCTATTTTAACTCAAATTTGTTTTAGAAAGGAGTTAGTCATAAATGGGAAATAGAGGGAATAAAGGGAAAACTAGGAGTAATTTTAGGAGCACTTTTAGGATGGGTGAGGGAATTTGACATTTAATTAAATTAAATAAGTGAATTTATTGGTGCAAATAAGGGAATGGATAAAAAGTGTAAGGGAGAAATAATTCCTAATTATTTTTTATTAAAACAAATTAAATGTGCAAATGGAAAGTGGTCACTAAGAAAAACTCTATAAAAGTAATGGCATAGAAGAGGAATGGATCATGAATGGTATGTGTAAAGCTATGTTGCCATAATTTCTATGACTGATTTTTCTTATGAGATTTGGGATACCCAACTCGAAAAGTAGAGTGGTAGCTCGGCCCTGCAAGGTGAGATGAGAGCTAGATTTTTCTCTAGTTTTATGTGCATGGACCCCTTGTGGCTCGAGGGGATAAGGGGGAAGAAGAGTACTCCTAGCGTTGAATTGGAGGTACTAGTGAAGTCTTAACAGTTAGCAAGCGGCAGCTGGATACAGTGCAAGCATGGGAGAACATCTTCACCTACGTCATTGTCGGCTACAATATTCTTGTTGAATATTTTAATTGTAGTAAGATTTAAATTGTATACATGTATTGTTATGGTATTCGGTTCAAGATTTTATTCGCAATGAGATTCAGATTTGTATATGTAATGCTGCAGTATTCTTGTTCTAGGTGATTACCTGAGTTGATAAACTAATGATCGAGGCCAAATGACCTATGTAGTGGTTTTTATTTTACAATATGTTTATTCCATACAATTGTTAAGGATGGGTGTATTAAAAAAAATATTTATGTGCAATTTTGTGAAGACATTAGGTTTATGTTTTAGTAGATAAATTTTATGGGCTAAATCATCTTCTTCCCATTGTGGCGGTAATGTGATTCTTAGAAGTACTATTCCATATGTTAGATGTATGAAGTACACAACAAGTGGTTTCAATGATATTCTAGGTTAATGGGATCAAACTTCATTTGTTTCCCACAGATTCTCCCCACAATGAGAAACTCTTGGTGATATTCCATTTCAATCTACACTTCCCTCCCCATCTCTTCTTCAACCCATGTCCCCAGATCAAATTGCATTGCATCTAGTCGCTCATTGTTCTTGCTCCATTGTACCAGTTGTAGGTAACAAAGGACTATAGAGAAGGAATGATTACCCTGGGTGCCCTGGAGGTTGAGATCACAACTCCTTCACCCTTAGAACCCTTGATACAGATGTGATGGTCATGGATCTCAAGCCTATGGGGAGTAGCATCCTAGATTCACGTTCTCGCTAACAACGGAAGGATGAGGTTCATGGATTTTATTCCCACAAGTATGGATGGTGAAGTGATCTTGGGAAAGATTCAATTTGGGGCTCCTTCATATTGTTGAGTACCTTTAAACAACCTTTAGTTCAAAGGGTAATAATATCCTAAGGTGTTAGGTTATTACTCTGTGCTTGTTTAAATAGACTGCGTTTTTTTTTCCCTCTCCTTGCATGGAAGATTTTCTAGGAAACCCGCTCTCAGTTTGTTGAAACGGACTATTTTTTTCCCTCTCCTTGCAAGGGGTATTTTCTTGGAAACCCCCTCTAAGTTTTCTAAAAGAGAATGTGTTTTTTTCCCTCTCCTTGCATGGTAGATTTGCTAGTAAACCCCTCTGCGTTTTGTTGACACGGACTGTGTTTTTCCCTCTCCTTGTGTTAGCACTGAGAGTCACCATCAGGTTGCGTGAGGATAAGCCCAGTACCCATCAGATATTTTGGTGGATGTTGGTTTTATATGAGTGGAGGTCAATGGAAAAAACTCAATATATGAATGATGTTCAACACATCAATGCACAATAAATTCATAGGGAAGTGAGGGCCACATTAACTTCAGTCAGTAAATTGAGTTAAAGAAAGATTATCTAGGGAAGACTTATTGAGGAAGGTGAACGAGACTGCTATGGGCGTCAGGCCTTCCAGCAGCTCTGAGAATAAAAACCAAAACTCAAGAGCATTCTCGAGCTTGAGTTCAAAAACTAGAATATGTCCAAACAACACAATTACAACCACAAAATGATCAAATCTCCATCATCCTGCAAATGCAACAAATCGATTGGATCTTCCATGCCCAAGCCATATAGTGTGAGAGGGAACAAAATCACTCAGAACTCAGTCAAACTGACCATGATACTGCTATAATCAAACCTCCATTAGAAAAGTATAATGATCCTCAACTGGATCATCCATGCCCAAGTGTTTTAAACAACTTTTAGAGACAAAACGAAAAGAAACAGGAAGCTGACTTCTATTAACATGAAAGTCTCAAATCGATTACATAACTAGAGAACAGCTCTAGCATCACAAGCACTAAAAAATTGGGACCAGTTGATGACTAACAAAATATTAAAACTATCTACTTATACTCAGAATAATCCTCCGCCACCAAGAATGTGATCTGATCATTACATTCAAAGAATTGTGTCTGAGAAGTCTTCTGTGAGACTATGCATGTATCCCTCTATCAGACGTGAGCTCAGATCGACATGGATCTGCAGGAAAATATGCTCCCAGGGGTACCACAGGCTGACAACTCCAGATCCTCCACACCTTCCATTTATGGGGTGAGCCGAGGTTTCAACCACCAAACATGCCCTCCATTAACTACTTTTTCTCAAAGATTGAACGAGAGTTAATGCTCAGGGAGAGGCCATGTGCTTCTCTTGGATAGGGTTCCATATCAACATTTGATTATGAGGCCGCTCAGAGGTGGTTTAGGTTCAAACCAATTTTGGACCTGCAATCCATGATCTTTCGCCACATAGCACTTTCGCCTTACCATGGTTTCCATTGTGGGACCACTTAAGAAAATTATCGCCTGATCATGTTGTGCCCCCACAATGGACTATGGTCATAGATCACGTCCTGAGCTGAGATCTAGGGTGCACCCGCCAGATTTAGTGCCACCACCAATCTTAACCGCTCGTCATCTTTAGAAACCGCCAAACTATGCCCTAAGGGGGGAACACTATTTTTTACGTTGAATAATAATACCTCCTAGAGGATGATCCAACATGGAACTCCTGGTGTCACCATGCTGATGTGTCATTGTCGAATAGGTGCCAAGTGTCATGACCGACGAGTCCGCCAGATGTCCATACTGATGACTTCCACGCCCTCTTAAATAGATGGTTGAGATCTCCTTCGGGTCTCGTGGCTCTAGGAAAATAAAAAATCAAATCTTTCTTACCTTCTATGATTGTATCTAGAGCTATGGATCTAACGACACGTGGCTCTCTCCAAGATCAACAGCTCATGCTTATTTCGGGACTTTGGAAATTTTTTCTCTAGCACTATACTTCACACAATTTTGGACTCTTGAAATACCGTGAGACACTAATCCAATATTCACAGGGGATCTCTGTCATTGAAAATTGAGCCTGCTTGCTTGAAAGATTAAAATTGCCTGTTTCTTGTGCCCCAAGACCGAAATGGACTAGTATAAAAGAAGCGCTTTGACGCTTCATGTGCAGACCATGAACTCAGACAAATTGTTTCCTCTTGGAAACTATATGTGATAACACCTTGCATGGTTTATTTTCTAGGAATACCATCTCTGTATTTGTTGAAAGTGGACTACAATTTTTCCCTTGAAGTCCCTGCGGGTTAGAAAGAGGTCTTCCCAGTTCTTATTTTTTGGATGTGCCTCTCTGGCAATCTCTATGAAGAAATCATTCTGCGTTTTGGTACTTAAATAATTGCCCAATTCACTAATACCACCTGGCTCCGTCCCCAGCAACCCGATTGTAATCAACCTGTTCAACGAATTTTAAAATCTGTGTACTCCACCAGTTTACTTGCTTTAATTCCATAGTGCACCTGTCATATTTTTAGTCAAGTTGAGAATGGTCTATTGTGGAAGCTTCCCATAGGGATAAGTAGACTATATCCCTTTTCTCTCTTGATCTTAGGAACACATACAAAAAGGGGCATATGAATTTTTATCAATGGGGATTCACTACTCTAGTTAATCATGTTTTTTTGTTTAAGAATAAATTTTGCCCTTCTAACTTTAGGAAAGGAATCGTCCTTGTCTCAATATCCACAGAAAGGAAAAAAACTTCTCTAACTATTATTGATTGATATTGGAGGTCTTCCTCGTAGTGTTGATGGTTGTTACTTCCACATGTTCTGGTAGGATAAATGCATTTTTATTTAATTTTTTGAACGTTAAATTATTGTATCTAAGTTTATTGTTTGATCGTCGATTTTTGTAGTCCTCTAAAAACTCTTCTCTATGGTTGTTTTAAAATAAAAGTAAGTAGATTTTACTCCTCTAAGCTAGGGAATAACTACAAATCTACATTTTAGATTATGATATCCTCCCTGTAGGGATATTCCCTACTTTAGTTGATGATATTATTACTCCTTTCTCTTGTGAGATAGTGAAGACCAAAGGTCCTAATTGTACAAAAATACAACCTTCTTCCTCGAAAGATCTTATCTTTTGTCCTTGTATCAAACTTGATAAAGGAAACTTCATTCTCCAACATCCCTTTCTTTGCAGAATCTTAATGAAATGATTAAACTCGCAATAACTAGATTCGTGTAAACTAATTAAGGATGATTTATTCAATTCACTTTTGATTAGTCATGCATCACAGAAGGATTGTGGATTATGTTTAATTCAGTATTTAGATCGTGCGCGCACCTTGAAATTATGTTGATTTATTAATCGTGCATCTTGAATTTTAATAGATGTTTCTTTTGCGCCATGAATTAAATATTGATGATTAATTTGCGTGTTTTGAATTAATGTTGATTTATGTCTGATTTAGTAAATAGATTATCTTGCGCCATTGAATTAATGTGGAGTGTGATTAATTAAGTACTTAGATTACTTGTGCGCCATTTTATAATGTTAATTAGGTGATAGTATGATTGGGTTCGAATTTGTTTCCTTTTGCACCATGGAATAAACCTAATGATTTTCTTACACCTTGAATTTTATTGTGGTTAGACTACTTGAGCCTTGATTATAACGTTGATGTCCAACTAGTTAAGTAGTTATACCCCCTTGCGCCATTAAATAAGGTTGAGAATACTCTTGAACCATTAGTATGTTGATGTATGATTATGTTAAATTTTTTTACTCTTTCATCATTTAATTGTTGATATGTACATGATTAAGTAATTGGATTATTGTGCCACAGAAGAATGTTGATAATTGTTGAATAAGTTACTAGCTTACTCTTGCGGTAGTGAAACTATGTCGATGTGTAATTGATGGTATAGTCTAGATATATGAGATGTGACTGATTTAGTACGATTTAGACACCTCCTTGTTCCTTAGAACAATCGCCAGCCCTGAGACCTTAAATTATTAAAATCAATTGGAAGCTGGGCTTGAGCGTTTCTTATCTATCCTGGAGGTCCTAACCTTGTAGGGTAGGTTGGATGGGTAGTCGTTTTTATTCATGGTCTGATTGATTGTTGTCGTAATTTATTTCAAAATGATTATGAGATGATAATATCATATGCTATTTATGGTTATGCGTCGCTATCCTCCGTTGATACATTGAACGCGTCATTAGTGATTCCTTGATGAGTAGTTGGTACTACTTTTAGCTATTATGTTGTTGATTGGGTGTTGTTGTGATCATGTGTTGATGTTAATTCCTTAATGCAAAAAAAAAAAATTACTTTATGATTCTCTTTCCTAGATGTAACAGAGGGGTTGTTACAACGACAAAAGAGATACACAGATCAAAACTGAACACATAAAGAATTTAATATTGAAGATCATGTTTATCTCTAGGTGAAGGAAAGAAAGATTTCACTGAAACTTGGAAAGTGATCAAAGTTATCACCGAGATTTTGTGGACCTTTTGAAGTGCTAGCACACATTGGCTCAGTAGCATATTGGCTAGCACTACCAGAAAATTTAAAAGTTGATAATATTTTTCATATTTCGTTTTAAAAAAAATATTTTCATGACCCTATTCATGTAATATATTGGAACTTGTTACAGGTGGAACTAGAAGGCGAGTTTTGGGTGGAACCGTTGCACATTCTGGACAAGAAAGAAACATTGTTGCAGAACCAAGTCATCATTCAAGTAAAAGCGTACTGGAATCACTTTGGTCCTGAAGAGGATACTTGGGAGTTGGAAGATTTCATGAGGAAGACATATCCAAATCTATTCCAAGGATGATTGGAACAAAATAATCATTTAACACCGAGGATGATATTAACTCCAAGGGGGAGAGTATGTAATACTCCTCAAATAAAGTATTTGGCATGCTAATAAATTTCGTTAATTCAAAAAATTGAAATTAGGATTTTTAAGAAGATTTGACTGTTATTAATTTAATTATGGTGCAATATAGTGACTTGATAAGTCTACCGATTTGCTACATAGATGTAAAAGACAATATTTTTATTTAATTAATAAAGGAGGGAACAGAAGGAACACCTAGTTAAAAATAGATGATTATGAATCCGTGAATGGAGAACAAGATGAAGCCAACCCTGGGCATAAAAGGACATGTGTCATAAATCATTCTGGATGATTGACACACATTGAAAGTTAGGTATTTCCAAGCAGCGGAAATTCCCAAGAGGAAAAAAATCTTTTGGAAAAATACTAAGACCTAGGAAAACTGATAAATACACATGTGTGAGGAGGCATGACGATGCTTAGCATGTGGAACTGAGGAATAATATATGGAATAGATATTTTCAAAAAAAAAGAACTCAAGAGTTGTTGTGTGAGAATTGAGGTGTTAGGAAATTGCATAAATTCAAAGGCTTGTTGATAGGAAGGATTCTCTTTTTGTCCTTCTGGATTCATGATTAGGCTTGGGGGTGACTGGATCAAGTAAATTTGTCTAATCCTATGTACGATTGGGTGGAAATTTGGTGTTCCTTTTGTTTCCCAGGTTCCATTTATATATATTTATTGTCATGTTATTATTTTCTTGGAAATGTTAGAATGTGCATTTGCTACTGTATATTAGTAATATTAAAGTAGCAATCAGATTTAGAGTCTCAATTTGTTGTTGAGTTGCTAATGATGTCATGATAATTATAGCATTAGAACTTATGCAGGAATGTACTATATTATGTTGATCATTATGAGAGAGATAGAAAAATTTGAATAGAATAACCATACAAGAGTTGTTTTGTGACTTAATATCTGTATGATATATATATGTGTGTGTGTGTTTTCAAAATGTTTATATACATTTTTTATTATGTAAATGTAATTTCCAAAAAAACCATGAGAAGAATAACAAATTCTCAAATTGTGGAAAGAATCACATTAAAAAAATATGATGTACTGTTACAATCAAGAGGTCTAATAAAGTACCATAATGCTTTATAAAATGCAGAAAATTGTTCCTAGCTATAGACTATGTAGTCAATGTTAGATTTTCTTCTATGTTAATATGCCTGGTCTAAATTACACAGAAAATGATTTCCAGTGATCTCCTCCTTGGAAATCGAGGAAAGGAACTCCCCGTTCCTATCCAACTCGTCCTGAGTTGTGAGGATTATAACCTCTAGAGAAATGTATAATATTTTATTAGTCCATATGATATTTAATAAGTGTACAGAATTTTACTAATTCCTGGTAACATTTAATTAAGTTTTTTTTTAATTTATTAAAGTGAGAAGGCCCACTTATACCTGCAAGTATGCCCTTGCCATGTGTGAATAGGCACAGTCGCGAATCATCTCCAGAGGAATGGATATTATGGCATATCAATCCTGATGAGTTGGACAACCCATTAGTCCCATGAGACAGCTCAGACGGTAGACAAGCACACTTTTCTCCAAGTGTTGGGAGGAGGTTTTGTGATCGAACCCTGCTGAGTCTCTGGGATGGATATTGTAATGTTGCTATGTAAAAACATTGTATACTGTTGTATATAATTGAGAAACTTCCCAGTGAAAAAAAAAAAAAAAAACCACCCATTAATTTTGGATCCATATAAAATAACACTTACCAAAAGATATTAATAATTAAGAGAAACAATACAGTACTAATCTACGAGATATTAAACCGTGGATGTACAACAATAATCAAAGAATTATTAAAGTGTGAAAGAGTAACATATCAGATGAAATTTAGCACATATATAATTCTAATGTATAAAGAATTATTCCTTGTAAAACTTTTAAATAGAAATCATTGAATCTTTAGTTGTGCGACGATGCTATATAGTGTTCTCGTACTTTAACATATAGTTGGAATAATTTCCACAATCCTATGAAAAAATAAGGAATTTGGGACGGTAGGCATAAAATTATTATGTACCTCCCAACGGAATATAGAAAATAGACTCGTTAAGTATTTTTTTTCTACTCTGTATAAATTATATGTCAAATGATCGCTTGTTTCCCAATTTAAATTGAATGAAGGAGAGTCCAAAGTATAAAGGAGACTTGAAATACTTCTGTAGAGGTTCAGGAAGTCTTCGGCATAGATCGAAGGACATTCCTTATTCACCAGAAGTTAAACCTGGCAGGAACGAAAAGCTTAAAGGATTATTCCTTTTAAAAATAAAAAGTGTGTACACAGAACTGTTCTACAGAGGCGATTTAGTCCCTTTAAAAAGAAAACATTTGTACACTGAACAGTTGTACAGAGGTGACCTATGTCTTATTTTTTGGTACAATAGTAAAAGTAAAATATACCACTATGTCCAGACTATGGTAAAACATGTTCAGGTTAATGCCTGGGTCATGTCACAATTTGACCCTCTCTGAAAATCTATAACAATATTAAACCTTCGATATAGGAACATAATGAGAAGAAAAATCGAAGGATACTCGAAGTAAAACCTTAAAGAAATTCCATAGTAAAAAATGTGAATACAATCAATTAAACTGTAACCCCAAAAAATGATACTTGTAACAATCCTTCTATAACCAAAGGGTTAAGTCTTTTTAGTGAACTGAAGTCATATCCAGAATAATAGGTACTTGAGCTCGTAGGTTATAATTAGCATACTGAAAATTTCCGACAAATTAAATTATATCAAGGAGACAGGATATGCACATTATACGTACACTAAGAGTTGAATTTATTAAACACAACTAAAACAATTGGTTTACTCACAGTAAAATAGATTAAGTCTGGTAGTAAATTTAAATAAAAACACATTATAGTCACACTCCTCATCCTCAAGAACTAGAGTTGGGTTGTATCCTTACCTCACGAGAAGACCCTGATGTGTGAACCATATCCATAAGTGAAAAAATTCACTGAGTTTCGGAATTCATCGCAGACACGGTTAGTAATAGTCACAAGGGAAATCTCGTCATTTTAACCAGAACAGAGGAAGACACCTTACGAATCTCTAAGAAAGGAAAGAGCGAGTATAAAATGCAAATAGGGGACAAGTGGGTAAAAACCACTTAGTCTGATAATGGTTTTCAAATGCCTTGTCTCACCAAGGAGAAACCTGGGAGGTTTGAGGCCTCTCCACATCGTAGAACAAAATGAAAGTGGAAATTTTTTTCTCTAGGACCAAAAACTCCTTCAAAACCCAACACTTGAAAGACAAATCTGTCCCATTGGAATTGTTAGTACTGTAATACCAAGACAAATTTATACAATTGGAATTGTTATTGTTATTTGTGTCTTATTGTGTAATATCAAGACAAATTTGTCCAATTGGAATTGGAATTATTATTTGTGTCTTATTTTGTAATATGAATACAAACTTGTCCACTTGGAATTGGAATTATTAGTTGTACCTTCATTTGTAATACCAAGACAAATTTGTGGTGGGGGTGCTTGGAAGCCTTTTTCTCTCTTTAAAAATGGGAAACCAATGTATTCAAGAAATAAATTCCTCGAGGAAACAGAAACCCATCGAAAAGGTAGAAGAAAAAAGAGAAAATGAAAAGTTATGTATGTCAAAGCGTAGGATTTCAAAAGAGGGAAAACCAATTTCTAGCAGAATAAATGCCACTGTTGTTCCTCCTCCATCACCACAATAAAAGCATGGGAGTTAAGTAGAGACCATTCCATGCTATATCTCATCAATAAAACTTCTTGTGGATGAACAGATGATGGAGGATTTTCTTGGAGATGATTATACAATGAATAAAATTAGAGAGGCAACTGGTGCACAACATTGTGGTGAACAAGTTCTTGTGGTTCATTCTCTTGTTGGAAAGTTAGACGTTCTAGAAAATATTCAATCCTATGTTCACTCTCCTCTCAGAATTGATCCGGTAATATGATTAAATGGGAAATAATTGAAACATTGTTAACTCCAAAGTAGGGAGGTCAAGAGAGTCAGAATAACGATTCATCATCCTTGCCTAGATTGAGCAGTGTGCAACGACAAACTCCTAAACAAATTCAGGTGGATGAAAGTGGTCTAGTATCACTTGAAGGTAAGTTACCTAACCATAATATTCATTATAATTCTTATAAAATAATTAAAGGATATTTTGAACCAAAATTTGATGTCGTTAAATGTCAATTATTTTTGGATATGTTAAAATATAGAAGTTTGATTGTTGTTAGGAGAATTTTAGGCATTAAAATAGTCAAAAGTTTAGAAACAAGTAATCATAATGTTAGAAACCTTGTAGATGATTTTTCAAATAATTAGTAATAAATATTGTTCTAAAGACCGCAATGGAGCTCAATGTGTCTTGTTACAATCAATTATTAGCAAGATCATAAGAAAACTTCATTTTCTACCACAAACCTCACATCTCATGAAATGAAATATCAAATCTTTTAGAAAGTATTATCATAGATGATATGAACTCGACAGAGATTGACCAACATATTAGTGGGCCTTTACTAGTAGGCTACCTCATTCTGACATGAAGTTAATTGGAGTAGTTAAGGGACTAGTATAGGATTTATGGCATGAGAACACTAGGACTTCTTCCAACCAAAATTATGTACTAAAATTGAGAATAGGATATAGGGACAATGAACCCTATATTAAACACTTTCTTGACATTACATAGATAAAATTGTATGAGAGATTCAGGATGATACATAATACACTTAACTTGGTCCAAATATATTTCCATAAATGCAAGCCTTGGTATGTTCGAATAAACACAATTTGTAACACATGTTTTTGTAGATATCACATAGTATGCTTATTATTATCACACACACACACACACAAAACAAACACACACACACACACACACACACACACACACACACACACACACACACATATCATATTTTGCATAACACCCTTTTGTAGGAATTCTTAGTTATATTACCATCGTCGCCATCTAGAGACTTTATTCACACCATCTTATGTACAAGGCGTGAGGGTTATACATTTTATCAAAAAAATTGCTTAGATGGGACATGCCCCGGGTGTGGTGGAATGACATTACTGATCAATTTCATCCATGTAAGTGAGCAGTGTGGATTGGGGAGGAAGGATCTTGACTTAAAAATATTTAAATATGTCGCATATGATATTGATGGAGGGAAGGAAAGAAAAAATATACAATTCGTGACTTCCTAGAAAAGACACGACAATATGTTTATCATGTCCATATGGCTCGATGCGAGGATGATAATTTTAGAATATGAAAATATACATTTCTTGTTGGTATTGTCTTATCAATTGTTTATTTTTCTGAGAAGTACACCCTTCAAACACAAAATGAGATTCAAATCTAATATTATCACTAATATTAGGTCATCATATTGGTCCATATAACATAAAGGAATGGATTGGATAGTAATGAAGAAAACAAAGTTATATTGAAGGAGTATCACTTCTACATAAGTGATGATCTCTTCCATGACTTAGCCTACATACAACATTGATTTCAATTGTTTTATAATCACCTTAAGGAGAAGAACATACAAATGGATCAACATATAATTTGGTCAGATGGTTGTGCAATCCCATTAAAAAATGCTCATGTGCTCCAATGGTTGTGTGTGTTCCACAAAAAAAATCAAGGTACCACACCTTTGGGACTATTTCAAGTTAGGGAATGAGAAACGAAATCATGATGGACCATGAGCATGCATAAAATTAGTGTTACGCGGGAAAGAAATAAAGTTCACAACTACTTCCCTCATTTGAGATGTGAAATCCATTATTGAATGGAATTCTTTAGTAATGGAAGAGGGAACAAGAACCCATGAAGACCAACCACACAAGAGAGGACATGTACATAGATATTTTTTGGAGGTGGTCAATGTAGATTGATCACAATGGTATGAATGCAAAGTAATCCAGGGAACTCATGGATTCCATTTAGTTCAAACATCAGACAATGAAATAGTTGAAATATGGATGAGAAAACTTTGTTGTTGATGTGGTCCATGTAGTAGTAATGAATGTGATGATTTTGAATCGACAGACTGGGTTGATAGATGGGATCGTGTATCACTCCCCATTGGTCAATGTATACCTATGGAATCATCCCACTTGGAGGAGGAATAATCAAATAGTTCAACATATTATGATCACGTCTTATATCTCATACTACCAGATTCAATGAAACCTTGTATAAAATTTTGAATAATTACCATCAATGTTTTATGCTTTGATCATCTAGTGGAGTCATGTGTTGCAACTCCATTTTTTGTAGGGCACATATACACAATGGTTGCACCAAGAGGTAATGAATGAGGCATTGATTATTGGTTGGAACATTGCTTAGAGGGAAAGCATACCCTCATGTGATCAATAACAAACTCTAAAAGCATTGAATTTCTTATTGGGCCAATGGTTATTAAAGGATAATATATGACACAGGAAGAAAGAATATGGAATAAAGGTGGTTATGTATTTCAATAATATAGACTAAGTGAACTTGTATACAACTTTATGAACTTTGTTGTTGGTACAAACCTCTAACTCGAAACAATGCCAAGTAAGAAATAATCAAAGGTACGATACTTCTTTCCTTACTATGAGCAAGAGAACTTAATGGAGACCATAAATATTAGAAGTGATCATGATGGTCTAATTGAATGACAATAGGTATGTAGAATGAATAATGAAAAAAATATTTTAAATTTATGAATGATTGAAATTTTGGCTTCATGTTATGGTTTTTATGGTATTCTTGTATGTTCTAGTTCTTTTTTGATGTTAGGGAACTATATTTATTCCATGCCTTGCCTTTACTTTCTTTTCCAAGCCATTCCTTTAATTTCCATGCCATGCCATGCATTTACTTTCCCTTCCTTATTGTTCCATTCCATGCCACGCCTTTCCTTGCCATGCCATGCAATGCCATATCTTTCTCTTCCATGCCATTCCTTTCCATTACATGTTATGTAATGCATTTACATTCCATGCCATGTCATTGATTTTCTTTCCATGCCGTGCCATGCCATATCTTTCATTTCCATTCCATACCATGTAATGACATGCCTTTCCATGACATGTCTTTCCTTTCCATTCCATTCTATGCCATGACTTGCATTTCCTTTCCTTGTTATTCCATATCATTCAATGCCTTGCATTACCTTTCCATTCCTTTCATTGCCTAATAATGCCTTTCCATGCCTTTCCATGCCATCTCATTTCATTCCTTGTTATGCCATACTATGCCTTTCCTTTCCTTTCCTTGCCTTGTCTTTCCAAGCCATACCTTTCCTTTCCATGTCATACCATGCCATGTCTTGTCATGCCTTTCCTTACCATGTCAAGCCTCGTATTTCCATGCCACATCTTTCCTTTCCATTTAGCTTCCCATTTTAATTTATAAAACAATAAATATATATATATATATCCATAAAATTATGCAAGGAAAAATACAAATTAAAATGTGGATTGCAATGAAACAAGCATAACAAAAAAGGAAAATGTATTATCCCAATAAATAAAAAACATTTTTTCTAGGGACATGTGACTTAACTTTATATCACAAATTTCATTTTCAACCAATGAAGTGTTCTTTCCATTCCATGCCTTGTCATGCCATGTTTTTTCTTTACATTCCAGGCCATGCCATGCCTTTCCTTTCCTTTCCATGTCATTCCATTCCTTTTCTTGCCATGTCATTCCATTACTTTCCATGCCATGTCTTGAATTGCCTTGCCATGAATTTCATTTCCATGTGAGTCCATGCCATGCATTGCTATCCTTCACATTCATTTCCTTTCCATGCCATGACATAGCTTTCCTTTCCATGACATGCCTTTCCATGCCATTCCTTCCCATGCCATGCCTTTCCATTACATGCCATGCTTTTCCTTTCCATGCCTTGCATTATATTGACATTCCTTGCATTTCCTTGTCATTCATTTCCTTTCCATGCCTTTCCATGTCATTCCTTCCATTTCCTTTCCTTGCCATGATATTCCATGCCTTTCCATGTCATGCCTTTCCATGCCATGCCATGCAATTCCTTGTATTTCCTTTCCTTGTAATACCTTTCCTTTCATACCTTTCCATTCCATGCCTTGTCTTGCCTTTCCATGTCATTCCATGCCTTGCCTTTCCTTGCCTTTCGATGCCATTCCATGCCATGCCTTGTGTTTCCTTTCCATGCCTTACCTTTCCATCCCTTTCCTTTCCACTTATTGCATTGCCTTTCCTTTCCTTACCATCCCATGTCATGCCTTTCCATTCCATGCCATTCTTTGTCATGCCATGCTTTCCATTCCCTTGCCTTTCCATGCCTTCCATTTTCATTCTTTTACATTCCATTCCTTTCCATGAAATGCCTCTCCTTTCCTTGCCTTACCATGCCATTCCATGAATTTCCTTTACATGCCATGCAATTCCATGACTTTTGTTTAATTTCCTTGTCATGCCATGCCATGTCATCTATTTTCATGTCATTCCTTGCCTTGCCTTTCCATGATTTTCCTTGCCTTGAATTTCCATGCCATGCCATGCCTCGTTATGTCATGGCTTTCCTTGTCTAGTCTTACAATGTTTTAAATTGTCAAACATATGTAATAAGCATTGAGAAAAATCCTAGTCCGGGAGACTCTAGAAACAACACTTTTCTTGGAAATAGAATCACAGTGGAGGAGCCCCACTAGCTAAAACCTAGTTCCCCAGATCCAATGCAACCAATGGTTCATCCATCTGATTCTCGGTTTGAGTTTTATCATGACTTGCAACTCGCCTCCTCAAGCCATTCAGGGAAATGTTGGAAATTTGGTCTGGGGACATCAAATCCACACGGAACAACATAATGGAGTTTTCTAAGTTCCCAGACATATGTTGAGACAATTTTGATGTGACCATGCTACCCACAATCATCTTGAACAATGTTCTTGGAAATCGACCTCTTGTTCATAATTTGCACTATGCCTCATTAAGAAAAAACCCTAGTCCCAGAGATCTTAAAAAATATATTTTTCGTGCAACAAAATGACAACAGATGGGCCCCACTAGATGAAACATGGTGCCCCAGATCCAATGCAACCAAGGGTTCATCCATCTGAGTGTTTGTTTGATTTTTATCACAAGTTGAAACTTTCCTCCTCAAGCCAATCAGGGGCATGTTGGAAATTTTGTCAGGGAGGAATGAAATCCACACCAAGAAGCATAACGAAGTTTTGTAATCTCCCACACATCTATTTTTCCAAGGCCCATGAGACCATGCTACCCATAATCACATGACAGAGTGTTATTGAAAATCGACCTGTTGTTCATAATTTGCATTATGATTCATTGAATAAAAACCTAGTCCCAGATCCAATGCAACCGACGGTGTTTCCATCCAAGTATCGATTTGAGTTTTATCGTGAGTTGCAATTAGCCTACTCAATCCATTCAGGGGCATGTTGTAAATTTGTTATAGGGGCATAAAATCCACACCAAATAGCATAACATAGTTCCATAAGCTCTTGCACGTCTATTTTTCCAAGGCTCACGCGAAGACACTACCCATGATCACCTGGCACAATTTTCTTGAAAATCAACCTCTTGTTCAGAATTTTCACTATGCCTCATTGAGAAAAACCCTAGTCTTGGAGATCTTGCAACAAATGATTTTTCAGGAAACAAAATCACATTAGAGGGGCCCCACTAGTTGAAACTCGACGCCTCAAATCCAATGTAACCAACAACTTTTCCATCTAAGTCTCGTTTTGAGTTTTATCATGATTTTCAACTCGCCTCCTCAAGCCATTCAGGGACATGTTGCCAATTTGGTTCGTGGGAATAAACCCACACTTATCAGTAAAAAAACATTTTGTAAGCTCCTGCACGTTTGTATGGCCAATGCCCATGGGAAAATGATACCCACAATCACCTGACACAATGTTCTTGAAAATCGTCCTCTTGTTCAAAATTTTCACTATGCCTCATTGAGAAAAACCCTAGTCCTAGAGATCCTGCAAAAAATTATTTTCTAGAAAAAGGAATGATAGCGGAGGGGCCCCACAAATTGAAACTCGGTGCCCCAGATCAAATGTAACCAATGGTTCATCCATTAGAGTCCCAATTTGAGTTTTATTGTGAGTTGCAACTTGTCTCCTCAAGCCATTTAGGGACATGCTAGAAATTTGGTCTAGGGGCATAAAATCCATACTGAGTAGCATAATGGAGTTTTGTATGATCTCGCACATATTTTTGGCCAAGGCCCATGTGACCATGCTACCCGCAATCACCCAGCACAATGTTTTTTAAAATCGAAATCTTGTTCAAAATTTGCACTAGGATTCATTGAGAAAAACCCTAGTCCTAGAGATCCTGCAACAAATGGTTTTCTAGGAAACATAATGATAGGGAAAGGGCCCCAGTAGCTAAAACATAGTGCCCTAGATCCAATGCAATGGACTATTCGTCGATCTGAATTCTGGTTTTAGTTTTATCGTGAGTTTCACCTCTCATCCTCAAGCCATTCAGGGACATTTTGGCAATATAACTAGACCTAAACCATGACCATGACCATGAATGATCAAAATCTGGACCAGGGGTCAAAATTTAGCTCAAAAATCAAAGTTCTCGGAATTGCCTCAAAATGAACGAGTGTCAGGGATGATTTTAAGGATGGAAATTTATTTTAAAATGTAGAAACCTTAGTGAATCTTACTAATCCTTCATATGTCAAATATAAATGTTTAGTGATATTTTTGTAAAAATATTCAAATTTCTAAGGATTTATATAGTTTTTATAAAATTTTGGCGATTTTTAAGGTAAAATAAATTTATCCTATAGAATTTGGGCGAATCATTTTTAAAATAACGAATCTCGTTTTTGGAAAAACCATGGAAAATTAGCCCGTGAGTGAAATTTAGCCCCTAAAATCATCCATGACGAGTGTGTAGCCCTCGTCATCACGAACCCAACGCAATTCATTTGGGTTCAAACAGACGTCGAATGAGAGAGATATCGCGATCTGTTCAAATCGCCAAACAGGTAAAAATAATTGTGTTGACTGTACAGTCCGTACGGATGCTGACGTGGCAAAGGTCGTACGATGACATGGCACGAGGTAGTAGATGGTGATGTGGCATTCATTTATTGGTAGATTTGGGTGAATCAAGATGCGACACGTGGCATCATTTTGGTAAATGGTGTGGTGCCACGTGGCCCAAGCATGGGCTGCCACGTGGCACCATTGTAATTGGTTGTCAATTCAAAATATTATGGAATCCATGGGGATCGAACCCCAGACCTCCCCCAAGGTTGAGCGCTTTGGTAATGTGTGGGCTACCACTAGCCCACATGGTGGTCCTTGTAAAACATATGGGTTTGATTATATTTAAATTGAATTAAAGTTTGAGTTGGGGCGCGTCCGGGCTGGGGCTTAGCCCCAGCCCCCGGTCGCACACACTACCATATGACTCTATACATTGTGCGCGTGGGAATTCAGATTTTTCAAACGGTTAAACCTGCGGTCATATTGTTTATCCATATGACCTTGCCACCATGCACGCGCGGAGTTTGGTTTGTTTAACAACGGTTAGGCCATGGTTTCGGGTGCTTACCCATATGCCCATGGCTTTGGCGGTTAGGGGCTGGGTGCACCCTAACCATTTGACATTTTAGCTCTTTTTCAGTTACGCACGAATGCTAGGTTTTAGAATGAGTTTTTGAGCGTGTGCTAGGTTGGCCACATAGAGGTGCATTTTGGCGAACCAAAGACAACAAGCTTGAAGGAAGAAAATGGCAGGAGGCCTATCTTCTTCATTTTTTGGTCAAATGAGGTGCCGAAAAATCCCAGCTAGGGGTTTTTGGACGTTCTGAATCCATTGGCACTATTTTCAAAGGCATTTGAAGACTTCGTTTGCAAGTTTTTAACCATTGAAGTTTTAGAGAGCTTTAGGGAGCTTGAAGCCCTCATAGTTTGAGGTCATGCTCAGATGAGCCCATGTCTGTTTTCTGTGATTGAATAATCATTTTTGGCTAATTGTTATGCTCGAAACACTTTGGGATACGTTTCAGATCCATTTGAGGAATTTTACAAGTGTTTTTGCCACAAAGAATCTCAGGGAAGCTTAAGGCCACATGTAGAAGAGGTCATGCCCGGATGAGCCATGATCCGTTTTCAGAGTTTTATTAGTCATTTATGGGGTTTTTATGTATTTTGAACCCAATGGTACAGTCAGTTAATCCATTGGAGTTGAGCAGCAACTTTTAAAATAATTTTTGACAAATTAATCCCAGAGAGCCAAATCCATTGATGTTGGCTCAAGGAGATGTAGCCCAGAGAGGGTTGAACTCCTTTATCATCTTGTTTTTGCTATGAGTTTGATGGTTTATTTGTTGCAAGTTATGTTTATCTGTATTTATTTAAAGGACATTTTAACCATTTAAAAGAACATTTCCTCACACATGAACATTTAAAAGAAGAACCATAAACTTGACACATAATCTATCTTGCATATTTTAACACATTGAGCAAGGTCCTATAAAGTTTTATTTTAATGAAGTAGAGGGTTCTTGCATAGCATAACAAGTCAGCCCCCTATTTTCAAATCAGGTGGTATCAGAGCATAGTTTGTTTTGCTCATGTATTTCCCATTGATAGCTTGAGATTTAGCTATTGGTATTATTGTGCAAGTTTTGTGTTGAAGTTTGATATCTTGCAAGGATGGAGGAAGCTTCAAACATTGATAGTTCTCATACATCTTCATTATCTAAGATCTTTGATAAAGAGATGTTGAAGGAGTTGCTAACCATGAGAGATGTGGTGAAAGAGATGTGGGAAGATAGAAAGGAGAGCATTTCCCTTGAAGAGCAGTTGATGTCCATGAAGGAGGAGAAAGACCAGCTTCTTGAAAAGTTGCATGAGATGGAGACTCAACTTCATGAGGCAAAGGAAACCCTTACCAAGTACATACATGAACATAAGGTATGTAATGTTAGTTTATCTTCAAATTCCTCTCAAGATGAATGCTTTGGTGTTTTTTAAAATCACACAAGAGGAATAGGGTCCAAGTTATTGTTAAAAATGGGCTATGAAGGTAAAGGGTTAGGCAAGCATGCACAAGCCATTGTTGAGCCTATTGTTGTTGAAGAGAGACCCAAGTAATGTGGTCTTGGATATGAATGAAGAGATGGAGAAAATTCCAAAGTTGAGGAGACAAGGGAAAAAGTTCCAAGAACAAATTTTGTTTCAAATTCACCTCCTCAAAGAAGCGATAAAGGTGAATGTTCAAGGTATAATTCTGCTTATCATTCAGTTGCTTTTGATTATGTTAAGCATGATAAATTTGTATGTAAAAATGGAAGAAAAATTCCATGTACATATTGTGGTTTATATAACCATCATATTTCAAAATGTTGGAAAAGAATGACCACTTTTAGGAAACTTTACAAGCAAAGACAACTTGAAAAGATGATGCAAAATATTTGCACTCATTGTCAGAAGAGGGGTCATCTCATTGACCAATGTTGGAAATTTCATCCAACCACTCATCCACAGTACAAGAAGCAGATGGATAAAGAGATTGGCAAGAATGGAAGAGGATATTCCATCATTGATGTGTGTCAAGATGATTCACAAGAAGACAATTTTCAGCAGAAAAAGTCACCATTGAGTTGGATTGGTAAGAAATGGTTAGATTTCTTGAGCAAGTAAGGCTTGCAATTTCTGTTGTAGATGCATATTTCAGACTTATGTATGCATTTATGATTGAGAGTATGACAAGTTGCAGCAATTTATCACAACTTGTATGATGCAAGTTGCATGTGAATGCAATTCGTTTGAAGGCATTCTTGTTTGTTGCACAACTTTGCTAGGAGGATGTAAAAGAGGGGCATGATGTTCACTTGTTACAGCCATATATCTTTTTCATATTCAGCTCTTATGTACCCACATGTTTCGGGTTTATGCACTTATGTTTGTACTTGAAGGAGAGTTGAAGAGCTATGCACATACATGTGTTTTTGTGTGTGAGTAAACAATGAACCTGGTGATAGTTCATCATGAATGACTCATGATTGTAACATGATTGTATATCATGTCTGTCGACTTGTCATTTTGGGAAGGTTGATATGTTTCAAATGAGTCTCGACTGGTGTCGATGATTGTCTGACGACTATGTTGTGTCGATCATGTTTTTCGACTTATGTTTAGTCGATGGTGTTTGTTGGCTTGAAAAGTTGATTTTGAGTACACCAAGATGCAGGAAAACACCATGTGCTTTGATGAAGTACAAGATGTGACCGTTTTCTTGAAGAGAAAAAAGACTTTGTTGGCATCATTTTCAGTCTTTTATAAATTTGTTTTCAAGATTGATGGTTTTCTTGGCTTGTGACAAGATGTCGCAGGAAAGGTTTTACAGCCATTGGAGACTGGATTGTGTTGAAACCAAAGAGTTCGCAAGAGGGACTTGATTCTCAGTGGGAAGGTTGGCATTCTTCCAAGCACAAAGAGAACAGTGGGTCAGCAGCAGCCAGAGAACAGTGGTTGAGGGACATAGCCAGTTGCAGTGCAAGGCATGTCAAGGTATCCAGGTGATTGTCAAAAGGACTTTTCAAGTAGAATCAATTGATAGAACTTGAAAGCAGAAGAGTATTGAAGCTCAGACAGATAATCATAAGAATTTGTGAGTCCAAAATCCTTTCAGTGGGAAGGCGTGATCAGAATCTAGACCAGGGGTCAAAATTTAGCTCAAAAATCAAAGTTCTCTAAATTTCCTCAAAACAAATAGGTGGGTATCCCTCGTCATCACGAACCCAACGCAACTCATTTGGGTTCAAACGAACATCGTATGAGAGAGATATCGTGATCTGTTCGAATCGCCAAACAGGTAAAAAAAAATGTGTTGACTGTATAGTTTGTACAGTCCGTACGGATGCTGACATGGCAAAGGTTGCACGATGACGTAGCATGAGGTGGTATATGGTGATGTGGCATTCATTTATTGGCAAATTTGGGTGAATCACGATGCGACACATGGCATCATTTTGGTAAATGGTGTGGTGCCACGTGGCACTGTTGTAATTGGTTGTTAGTTCAAAATATTATGGAGTCCATGGGGATCGAACCCCGGACCTCCCCCAAGGTTCAGCGCTTTGGTAATATGTGGGATACCACTAGCCCACATGATGGGCCTTGTAAAACATATGGGTTTGATTATATTTAAATTGAATTAAAGTTTGAGTTGGGGCGCATCTGGGCTGAGGCTTAGACCCAACCCCCAGTCGCACACACTACCATATGACTCTATACATTGTGTGCACGGGAATTCAAAATTTTCAAACGGTTAAACCCGTGGTCATATTGTTTATCCATATGACCTTGCCACCATGCGCGCACAAAGTTTGGTTTGTTTAACAACGGTTAGCCCATGTTTTCGGGTGCTTACCCATATGCCCATGGCTTTGGCGATTAGGGGCTGGGCGTGCCCTAACCGTTTGACAGTTTAGCCCATTTTTTAGTTATGCTTCGGTGCTATGTTTTAGCACGAGTTTTTGAGCGTGTGCTAGGTTGGCCACACAGAGGTGCATTTTGGCGAACCAGAGACAACAAGCTTGAAGGAAGAAAATGGAAGGAGGCCTATCTTCTTCATTTTTTGGTCAAATGAGGTGCCGAAAAAGCCTAGCTAGGGGTTTTTGGACGTTCAGAATCCATTGGCATTGTTTTCAAAGGCATTTGAAGACTTATTTTGCAGGTTTTTAACCAGTGAAGTTTCAGAGAGCTCCAGGGAGCTTGAAGCCCTCATTGTTTGAGGTCATGCTCAGATGAGCCCATGTCTATTTTCTGTGATTGAATAATCATTTTTGGCTAATTGTTATGCTCTGAACACTTTGGGATAGGTTTCAGATCCATTTGAGGACTTTTACAGGTGTTTTTTCCACAAAGAATCTCAGGGAAGTGTAAGGCCACATGTAGAAGAGGTCATGCCCAGATGAGCCATGATCCGTTTTCAGAGTTTTATTAGTCATTTCTAGGGGTTTTATGTATTTTGAACCCAATGGTATAGTCAGTTAATCCATTGGATTTGAGTAGTATCTTGTAAAATAATTTTTGACAAATTAATCCCAGAGAGACAAGTCCATTGATGGTGGCTCAAGGAGATGTAGCCCAGAGAGGGGTGAACTCCTATATCATCTTGTTTTTGCTGTGAGTTTGATGGTTTATTTGCTGCAAGTTATGTTGCTATGTATTTATTTAAAGCACATATTTAACCATTTAAAATAACATTTCCTCACACATGAACATTTAAAAGAAGAAGTGTAAACTTGACACATAATCTATCTTGCATATTTTAAAACATTGAGCAAGGTCCTGTAAAGTTTTATTTTAATGAAGTAGAGGGTGCTTGCATAGCATAACAAGTCAGCCCCCTATTTTTAGATCAATGAAAGAGACCTAGACCTAGACCTAAACCATGACCTATATCTAGAACTAGATAAATACTTATACCTACACCATTACCATGACCTATACCATGACATAGACCATGGCCTAGACAATCCCCTAGACAATGGCAAGACAATGCAAGACATGGCAAGGCAATGTCTAGGTATAGGTATAGGTCTAGGTATGGATATGCAAGGAAGGGAAATTCAAGGCAAGGAAAGATAAGGAAAGGCAAGGCACGACATAAAAAGTCTAAGAAACGTTATAGATGTAAATGTAAGGCAAGGTCTGGGTCTAGGTCTAGGTCTAGATCTCAATCTACATGCTATATCTTGTTATAAAAGTTATTGAGTTGAAAAATTCGTTTTTATTTCATTGATTTTAAATAAGGCATTGAGGTTATGTTGTTTTTCATGAAATCTAAAATATTCCTAAGATAATCCTATCATTTATGATAATCCATGTTTCACAACTATGAAGATACCTAATATATATGAATAAAGAGAGGTTATTTTATGAAAATGAAATTCTCATGCAAGTATTTTATTGAAGATAGATGAGATAACAAGTTGTAGAATTTTATTCTTAATGAATCCTTTGATTTTAATATTTAGGTATTAAACTTGTTCATTTAGTACAATCATTATTTTTTTTAAGCTAAAAAAAGTTATGATACATGAATGCCATTATTTTTTTATTAAATTAAGGCAAGTCATGGCATGGCATGGAAAAACATGGCATGGAAAGGCATGACATGAAATGGAAAGGAATGGAAAGGCAAGGCAAGGCATGGCATGGAAAGAAATGGTATGGTATGGCAAGGTAAGGCAATGCAAAGCACAGAAAGGAATGACATGGCAAGGAAAGTCAAGGTATGGCATGGAAAGACATAAGATGGTATGGGAAGGAAAAGCATGGAATGGCATGGAAAGGAATGACATGGAAAGGAATGGCATGGCATGGAAAATAAAGGCAAGGCAATGCAATTATGGCGTGACATGGCATGGAAAGGAAAAGCATGTCTTGGAAAGGAAACACAAGCCAATCCATGGCATGGCATGGCATGACATGTCAAGGCATGGAAATGAAATGCAAGGCATGGCATGGTATGGCAAGGGAATAAAATGCAAGGAATTGCATGTCATGGCATGGAAAGGCATGGTGAGGCATGCAAAGGAAATGAATGGAATGGAAAGGAAAGGAAAGGAAACACAATGCAAGGAATGGCATTGAAAGGAAAGGCATGGGAGGGAAAGGTATTTCATTTCATGGCATGGGAGGGAAAGGTAATGCATGTCATGGAATGAGATGGAATGGAAAGGCAAGGCATGGCATGGCATGGAAATAAATGGCATGGCAAGTTAAGGTGTGGCATGGAATGGAAAGGCATGGCCTGACATGGCATGACATGGAAAGGAAAGGAAAGGAAATGCCTGGGATGACATGGCATGGCATGGAAAGTCAAGGCATGACAAGGCAAGGAATGGAAAGACAAGGCATGGAATGGAATGGAAAGGAAAGGGAAGGCATGGAATAGAAAGAAAATACATGGCATGGCATGGAAATAACACTTCATTGGATGGAATGGAAATTTGTGATATAAAGTTAAGTCATATGTCCCTAGAAAAATGTTTTTTATTTCTTGGGATAAGAAATGTTCCTTTTTTTGTGATGTTTGTTTCATTGCAATCCACAATTTGATTTGAATTTTGCATTGCTTAAGTTATGAAAACATATATATTTATTTTTGTATACGTTAAAATCATAGTTGTTTTCCAGGGATTTGTAAATGTAACAACCTATATTTTGTCCTTAGAAGGTTAGTATTTTGATTTTTACTTATCTTAGTGATTCATTGTTTAGTATTTATTGGATTTAGTTAGAATCATTTATACATTTGATATGTATACATATGGATCTATTTATGTTTTGTGGGATATTATTTTTATTGTTATATGTTTATGATGATGATTGTTTTGTGATCTATTTAAACATGCAACTTGAAATGCAAAACTTTGGTATGTGGATACTAGTTCCTAATTATGTATAATAAATGCAAGGAATCATCTAAATAAACACACATTTATTAACTGAACATTAATATAGATGATCCAGGTGGATATTGGTAGCCACCGACCTATTCCACTAGCTCAAAGAGCAATTTCCATTTTTCCATTTGTTTTACAGCTTTTTGGGTCCCAAACTTCCAGGGCCATTTTGAGGCCCTAAAAGACATTTTTTGGGCTCAGAAGTGGTGGCCATATACTTAAATGTAGATTCTAGGATGAATTGAATATGTACTCCTTGTCTACACCTTTCCAATGGTGTATCAAATTCCCAAAACAAATATTGTATGAAAATGTTACACCCTCGGGAAGTTGACGTATCAACTACCCCATCGGGGCCCACAAATGTCTTGTGTTTCATCTCCCGAGGTTAGGGTTTTAGATGTTTATTTTTTATGTTAAAAATTACATTCAAGATTCATTGTATGCATCTTCTTTTGAATGAGTGTAGTCTCCACATCTTTTCTCAGAGATAAGATACCACTATTCGAGCAAGTTTGTTTCATTCTGCATTTTTACAGTTTCAATAGGTTCTCGCTATTAATAGAAGCCACGTTTTAATGTATCTCTATGTGTTTCTTTGACATACATCTATATTTCATTTTTTTCGATTTATAAACCCATATCAATAGATAAGGATTATCATATGAAATTTGTAATGTATATTTATGGATATAAGCTATGCGATATCAAAATGACTATATTGTTGAGGTGACCAAGGCATGGAAAGGATTGGAAAGGAAAGGCATGGCATGGAAATTAAATTCAAGGAAAGGGATGGCATGGAAAGTAAATTAAAGGAAAGGCAAGGAATTTCATGTGAAGGCAAGGCAAGGCATGGAAATGTAGGACAATGCAAGGCATGGCATGGAATGACATGGAATGGCAAGGCATGGCAAGGAAAATCAAGGCAAGGTGTGTAATGCCAAAGAAAGGAATGGAAAGGCATGGGATGGAAAGGAAAGGAATGTAAAGGAATTTCATGGGAAGGAAAGTCATGCCACAACATGGAATTATAAATCATGACATGCCATTACATGGAAAGTGATGGCAAGGAAAGGCATGACATGGCATGGAAAGTCAAGGAAAGGCATGAAAAGGCAAGGAAAGGTAAGGGAACACAAGGAAATGAAAAGGAAAGGTAAGCCTAGGAAAGAAAGGAAAGAAAAGTCATGGAACGACTATGCATGAAATGAAAGCAAAGTCAAGGAAAGGCAAGGCCAAGCATTGATCACATACTTTGTTGTGGACACCCCATCCACTTCAAATATTTCAAATTCATCTGGATGGAGTTGGCTACCTTGGAATTCACAAATGTGGATTGGTTTCATGTATGCACATTCTTGGAGGGAACATTCCATGTGGATACTTGGTATTTGAATTGTCTTGATGCTTATTTTTGGTGATGTGTACCCTTCACGAGCATTATTTGGTGCATACTACTAAGAGTTTTGGATGAGAGCGAATGGATTTGGAGAGGATAATATCCACATGTTGTAACATGGTCAACCATGGATTGAGGAGAGATATAACTAATTCATTATTATAATATTTATTTTACTTGTCATGGAGTTAGTTCGAAATAATAATATTTAATTGCAGAAGAGAAGAGACTCACTCTATAAATAAGAGTTATCTCTCTCCATTGTAAAGGGTGGAGAATTTGGGTATTTAGGATCTCTCCTTTTGGGCTACATTGTAGAACATTTTGGAAATATTAATGGATAATGTGAGGTATATTTTTATTTGATGTGAGGCTCTATTGTGCACTCATATTTTAAGTGTTGATTTTGTATTGACAAACCCTTGTAACAAGTCGTGATTTCCATTATAATGAACCATGCTTCATTTTGGATAGAGTAATGTGATGTTTCAACTCTCTTATTTCTATTTTGATTATGTTATCCTACATGATTGTTATTATTGGTTACTGCAGTATTAACTATGATGCATCTTCAGTGTTTTGTCAAATTTAGGTAATGAGAACCATTAATTGCATATGGATTTAGCACTTAGAACAAATTTTAACCATAAGAGATTCGTCAATGTGTAACACCAGTATTTATAATAACTTTAGAAAAAACAAACTATTATTACTTTCATAGACTTCATGAACACTTTAAAAAGTAATTGATCAAATTAAATAAATTCATACATTCATACACATAAAATTCATACATTCATCAACATAAAATAAAAAAACAATGAGATTATTAAAAAACATGACATGAAATGTGTCTGTGTCTAGACACACACACACAGACACATATATATATGGAACATCGTCTAAATTGTACATACTTACACAATGGCACCTTGTGCCCAATATAGAAATTGGTAGCAAGTGCCCTAACATAAACAAAAAGTCATATGGTGGCCTAGATACAAAATGGAAATCATCGGTCACTCATTGAACATTTCCACCCTCGCCACCTGGAGGAGCATCCTGGAATTTTTTTTCTTTTGCTTGAAGAAGCACCTCTAGTGGTTTTGGGCCTAGGCGTGGTTCGTCGCTTTGGAGACTGCACAAAGAAAAAACATTGTTGTAATTTTTTTTACACAATGAATTAAAAGACTTACAAAATGATACTTTGTATGTCAACATAAGACAACTCACCACATATGGTACACAAAATAGTGAGGGTGTTTCCCTCCTCTATGACCCTAATATCTCATTAATTCCACCCTACGTCGATTACAAGGATGAAATCATGAAATGTAAACAAATATCCATAAAATCAATTGCTTTAATGATACATAAAATTCATCATCAACACATTATCCCACCATGAATATCTTGGACCTTGATGGATAGATGTTGATAGGCAGAGTGCTCGGTTGTACAACCTACTCTGAGACAACCACTACTATGGAAGCCTCGATGGATGGCATATATGGAAAAAGTGGTGGGGTTGGGTGGAATATGGGTGTATTCACTATGGATGGATGTGATGGAAGAGGTAGTGCAGATGGGTGGACTATAGGTGCATCCACTGAGGATGCAAGAAATAAAAAAGATATTGGGGGTGGGTGGCAATGGATCGCACAAACCGTAGAGGTGATGGAAGAACCCGTGGCCTTTAGTAATATGACTCAGAAGCTGTGGACAGGTTCCCACGGAGAGGAATAGTATTAAAACTAGAAACAATATCTGCAACATGGATTCTTATTAATACTATTGAACTATTAATACAAAATAGTGAAATTCAACAACAAATACAAGAAATTTGATATTTAAACAATATTTAACTCTACACATGACACATGTGATGAAGGTGACTTGTCCATCCTAGATGGACATTGATCAACATTGAAAATTATAGGATGACATAAAATAAAGAAATCACTATGGTGAATTTATCAAATGTGACACATACCTGTGTGTGGGGTAGACCGATTGAGTAGGATGCCTCTACTATTGCATCAATTGTGGAGACAAACACCGATGCATCCATAGGTGTAGCGGGTCTGCTACACAAGCGTAGCAACTGAAAAACAACATAAAATAAAATATTGATATAAATACATAGAATACTATATAAATATATAAAGAAAACGAACATAGAGATGGTTAAGATACTAACCTTATCCATGAAGATCCATTGTCCACTAGCCTCAATAGGCTCATAGAAAGTATTCTCGCAACTCGAGCATCTTTGAGGTTCACATGGACAACTTCTATGTCCATGTGCCTTCTCCTCACTGAACTCTATTGTACGGGGCAAAGCTCCAACCCCTCTATCAATGTCATTGGCAGGAACCTCCTACCACGATAGTGAAACAATGTTTTCATGTTGCACTAGGATTCAAGTTAATGATGATCTATCAACATGTACCTGCTACAAGCTCTCTACAACCGGAGGATGCTAGGAAGGGGGGTCAGGCCTTCACTTGTGAGGATGAGGACCTAACATGGGATCACACCTAGAATTCTCTGGGTCCTATGTAGACCCTTGACCCACCCCATGAAATTCACTGATGTCAAAGTAGTTAACATGTTTATCCCAAATAAATTCAGCCCATAATGTTTCACGAAAAATATAAATCCACCTCCTTGTTATTGCATGGAGGTTTATCAAATACCATGTGCCATCTATCCATCCATTTTTCACTAATTTGTGGGTGGATGATACAGTAAATGAAAATGTGTTTCTTGGTCATGGGTGGTTGTTTTTGAGATCAAGGATCAATAAAAATTGACATCAATTGTTCTTTTGATATACCCATGATCTGGGTGGATCTCGGTGGCCAACCACATTTTCCATTGAATCAACATTCCGAGCATGTGGTGTTGATAAACCATGAAATTCACCTTTTTTATAGGGAATGGAATGTAATACTATATTCATTTGTTAATTATAGACATCATGTAATGATTTCCTAGGGGTGTTATGTACATTCCTACAACATAGCATTAATGCACCTTATACCATTAGAACTCTGCATTTAATCGCACTCAGGATAGATTAGTGTTGGGATGGGTGACCAATCGAGAAGTCCTAGTGTTTCACATGCCTATGGTATTTTATAAAATTACATTAATTTATCCCACATGCATCATGGGAATTTTTCTCCTCTCACTCTCTCATATATAATTGAGGTGAAGGAGGCCCTTTAAGCATGCAATGGAGTGTGATGTAAAGATTATTTTGAATGAAGCCTAGCCAACATCTCTTTCTATTCAGAGATAAACTACCCCATTCTATTAGTTTGTCTTCTCCAATGTTTTTCTATCTTATTCATTAATAAAATTTGCGTTTCATTGTATTTATCTATTCTTTACTATATTTTTGTGTATATCAAATTATTGTATCTTTGTTATATTTATTACTACATGGAATTCTCAAAATAATCTGAATCAGTCGTATCATAATAGTCTTATCCTTGTCATTTCTCATAACAAATCCCCGACGAGGTCAGGGTATAGAGAGTTGAGTCTTGAGCTAGTTTCACTTGAGTAAAACCTCTCTCACAGGCCCAAGCGACTTCCCATGTTAGAAGAAAAGAGAGATGAAAAAGAAGGAGATAATTTCAAGACGTTTCTCAAGGAATCTGTCATGTGACAAAGGAATGAAATGATGGAGAAATTCACTCAGATCCTTCAAATACTACTAATGGTGATAGTCGAGAAATATTTGACAAGAATTCATTTCAGAGGTGTGATACCCTTCGAGGTACAAGTCAATTTTGATATCCCATTATTTGAAGGACATATATATGCAGATGCTCTAGAAAAATAGTTGAATTTACTAGAAGGTTATTACTTTGTCATAAAATATTTCGACAATTAAAAGATCACATTCAGGCTCCTTAAATCCCTTCCCCATGTTAGATATTGGTGGGAAGGTTACTATGAGAGATACACCATAGATGAATCTACACCATTAGAGAGAGAAACAACTTGGGTGGCCTTTGTAGATGACCAAAAGGAGGAGTTCTACCCTGTTGGAAACTATGATGACTAGTACATGCGATGGACTACTCTGCCTCAGAAAATAGACGAGACAGTGTCGGAGTATACTAACATATTTCATACCTTGCGTTCAAATTTGGGTATCAAGGACTCTTAGCAACACCTGGTTTTCAAGTATTGCAATGGTATGCACAAGAACATCCAAACAAAGATGGATTTATTGGACTTCTCCTTGTTGGGAACTGCTTATCGATATGCAGTCAAAATCAAGCAGAAATTCAAGCAATGGAGTAAGAAGGAATTTGAGTTTGAAAATACACCACAATAGAAGCATGGAAAAGACAATCCTAACTCACAGAATAAATGATAGATCAGAAAGGAAGGAAAACCTCAAGAGAGCCAATCCAAGACATAGGTAAAGAAGGGTAGTAGGAAGTTTAATAAAGACATCGAAAAATGGTGTGATTTCCATAGAATAACTTTCCAAAACACAGATGAATGTATCTAAAAACAGTCATTGGTGGTCGATCTCAAAGAAAACGAATCAAAACCTAACTCATAATTTAGTTCAGATCACAATAAAGGGAAACATATCATCAATGCAGAACCCACTGCTACCATCATGGCCATAAGAGTATAGCTAGAAAAAACTGAGGATCCTGAGGAGGGGGAGAACTTCTTACACTTGAATATGTGGGTAAAGGTGACCCCACTGCATTTCATTGTTGACAGTGGGAGTCAGAAGAATGTAATCGCATCCAAGGTTGTCAAGAGATTCAAGCTGCCAATCATGCCACACCCCCAACAATAAAACAACGAATGGTTGAGTCGAGGATGAGACATCTATATCATCCAATAATATCTCTTGTTCTATGGCATCAAACCCTTCAAGGATGTGGTAGTGTGTGATGTTTGCCCACTTGAAGTCTGTGATGTTCTTTTAGGACAACCAAATATGTGTAAATGTCATGCTATCGATGAGTCTCAACTCTATAGTGTCATTGTTACTCTGGGAGGTCATATATACATTGTGTTAAAGGTAACTCTGACTACTTCCACTCCATTGAGCTTGAAAAATAAATTTATAAAATTAATCTCTCAGACCATAAAGTTTTCCCTCTTCACGATCTAGTCCAATAGTGAACAAGATGTCGTTGTGACCACTACAACCTTGGCCCAAGAAATTTCTATATAGAAGAAGTAGGTCAATGATATTTTAGAGTAGCACGAAGAGAATGAGATTCTTCCATATTCTCATCATAGCTCTCTTGGCCACAACCCTTTTCAGTTGTACTTGGGGTTCCAACCATCAATCCCCATTGATATAGATCTTTTTGTTTAATCTTCACCAACAGATTCCTCCCACACTTAGGCCAAGGCATATCATGCAGCTAGATCTATTGAATGGATCCAACATGTTCATGACATCCTTCCACAAGTAAAGTATAAGAAGGACATCTACTTCAACAATGAAAGTGACTCACCAAGGTTCAGATTCGACAGAACTTTCTCCATGTTCTAAGGGAACTTGATGCAATAGGGACCATTTCTTCCTAATGGGGGAGGACTGATCTAGGTGGATCTTGGTGGCCAACCACCTTTTCCACTAAATCAACATTTCAATCCTATGGTGTTGATAAACCATGATATTCACCCTTTTGATAAGGAATGGAATGCAATAACATATTCGTTTGTTACTTACAAACATCATGTAATGATTTACTAGTGGTCTTATGTACATGCCTACAACATAGCGTTAATGCACTAAATCACATTAGAAATCCCCAGTTAAGTGCACTCTCGATATATTTTGGATGCGTGACCACCCAAGAAGTC
Source organism: Picea engelmannii (assembly GCA_009831015.1). Lineage (NCBI taxonomy): Eukaryota > Viridiplantae > Streptophyta > Pinopsida > Pinales > Pinaceae > Picea > Picea engelmannii. The sequence goes on along the minus strand of ML783396.1, from coordinate 555,531 downwards.
CTAGTGTTTTACATGCCTATGGCATTTTATAAACTTAGATTAATTTATCCCACATGCATCATGGTAATTTTTCTCCTCTCATTCTCTCATATATAATTGAGGTGAAGGAGGCCCTTTAAGCATGAAACATTGCAATGGAGTGTTATGTAAATCTTCTTTTGAATTATGTGTAGCCAACATCTCTTTCTTTTCAAAGATAAACTACCCCATTCTTCTAGTTTGTGTTCTAGACTGTTTTTCTATCTTATTCATTAATAGAATTTGGGTTTCACTGATTTTTTTGTTCTCTGTTATATTTTTGTGTATGTCATTGTTATATATTTGTTATGTTTCTACCTTCATGTCATTCTCAAAACAATTTGGATCATCTCAAGCCTCAACCTTGCTTTCTATCCAATCCAGTGTTGTAATACTCAAACATTATTTACATATATTCAAAAATAGAAGTAAATTACCCTTCGGATCTTGCAATGGACCTCAAAATGACATGCAGTGAAGTGGGCAAGGAATATTTGCTTGGTTCTCTCATTCCCATTAATTGATTTACAAGTGTTTGTAATGTATCCAACGCCTCATCAATTTGGGTGTTTATGTTGGGTGGTTTTTGTGGGTTGGGGTTTTCCTCACCTTGGTCTGTTGGTTGGAAGTTTACAATGTCTCTGGGTTCTATTTTATAATATATGTTGCAATTTAATAAGGCATGAAATATAAATTAGGTTTTTTTTAATTAAAATATAAAATTACAATAAACATGAATACATATTTTAAGAAAATAAAAAAACCATAAAACAATATCATTTCTTGTAAATTCTCTATAGTTTTTTTTAAAGGGGAAATGTTAGGAAATGTAAGAGGTGAATCTCTAAATTTTTTAGATGATATTTTTCTATAAGATTACAAATTTATATAATTTAAATTCTTTTAGAATATATCAAATTAATTGAATAAAAGTAAAAATTACTAAACGGGGAGGAAAATAAGAGAAATCAATCATATGAGGCTTGAATGTGACATGGTGGCAAGATATTGACAGAGATCCACCTCTCTATTTACTCAATGAGGGTAAAAATGTGAGTGCGATGTGTGCAAATGGGCACAAATTGTGCCCACAGCCCGTTAAAATTGTTATATAAGAGGAAACCATGCTCATTATTCTTAGTAACAGACATGCATTCTTACGAACACACACACATTGTTAATAACGTGCATGAATTCCTACTGACGAAACTATGTGGCAAGATGAGTGGAGATTTGGGATTTTCCAAACCTATAGCTTCAAGAACATGTGTTCATTCCTGAGAACATGAATGCATTCCTACGAGTGTGCATTCATGCTGACCCCCTTGCCACTTTATTTTCCACCAACTTTGTGCCATACCGTTATATTTAAAAGAAATTGAAGGGAAAATAAAGTGAGGGTTTGATTTGGTCAAAAAGTTGAAATATCTTGTAGGACCAGAGGAAGGATAAATAGAGGGGTAACCCTTATATTTGGAATGATGATTTGATATCTTTTTTATGTTCTCTTTCCGCCAATTTTTTGTTAGGGTTTGAAAAAAACCTTCCATTTAAGTTTAGTTTCGGTGGTGCAATATCCCCACTAGCTAGACAAGTAGGTGGATCCATCACAAATTCTCACTTGAGTTCGTTGTGGAGTTTGGCTTCATCCTTAAGAGAATTTTGGAGATTCATCATCTTGCACATAGGATTTATGACATTTTGTAGAGAAGGTTCATCATATTGTCTATAGGTCACAAGAGGGTTTTGGAAAAGCGATGAAAGGAGTCAACCCTACGGTTCGAGCACAGGGTGTCCCATGAGGCCCCCCATGTTTTATAGCCTTGTCTTGTTAGGCCCTATGCAATTTAATATCATAGGCCAGAATTGGGTGTGAGCAGAAGTACTTATATAGTGATTATTCGGAAGCAAGTCAAGACAACATCGGTGAGGCTTGATAGTCAGAGTAGTATGGATCAAAACATGAGGAGGTTTTTGAATCATCACCAGGTTTCTTGATTTTTTATTTGTTAATATATATTGTAGCTTCTTGTAGCTAATAGATCTGTTGTGTTGAGGAGGGTTTACCAGTTGTTGTTACAACCATTAGTGATTTTTGTATTGTTTTGATTTGGGTTCTCAAACCATAATAAGATGTCATGGTTATATTATAAATTATCTTTGTAATGGATGCATGTGATATGTTTAATAATATTCCTATCTATGAGTAGTGATCTCATCATCTCTAACACAAATAATTTGACAACATTTATACTAAGAAAAGTAATACTTTGATCACAAAAAAATTATTTACGTCTATCCTATTTGGGTACATTACAGTGGTATCAGAGCTAGGGATTCTTCCATCTTGCAACTGCATTGATTCCTAAGAGGAAAAGGCATGGAGGACAACCCATTCAAAATTCACCAGAAAGAAAAATATAAGCTAGCCAAACAGAGTCAGGAGGAGAAGAGACAGGAGGAAGTATGGGAGACAACCATGATGGAGTTATTCTCCAAATATTAAAATATCTAGTCAAGGGATAGAATGAGGCATCCTAAAGACAACAATAAATTGCAAGGTTCCAACAAGAAACCCTCGAGATTCCCACAAAACCAGTGGGTCAGTGAGGGAATGTGAATGGTGCAAGTCAAGGAGGACACATTAGATCCCACTGGGGTGACATGATACACACAGAGGGTATAAATAACCATACCCGATCTCATAGTGGGAGCCTAAGAATTCCTAGACCCCTATTATCAGCATTCTTGGTAGGACAACCTATATGAGAAGAGTAGAATCAAGATCAAGAGATTGACGTCAACTCCTCATACATGGACTATGAGATGTTAGATGAAGATATCTAGGATAAATTTTCATATATAGACTTCCACACCCTCAAGAAGAGGAACAAACCAAGGGAGTGGAACATAGAATCCCAGAATCAACAAAACTTTGACCTCATGCGTAAGGCGGGCATGTTGACTATCCCATATTTTGACGAATCTATCAAGAGAAAAACCAGAGCATGGGTGCATAAGTTTGAAACTTACCTCCAACTTAACTAATGAATGAATAAAAACAGGTTAATTATGTCACCCTACTCTTGGAAGGAGAAGCTCATGAGTGGCAGTACCATGGACTGGTGACATTGGGGCATGCCAACATCACTTGATACATAGATTTAAATCGGATTTTGCTGGACATGTTTGAAAAGAAGGGCCTTAAGACACATTTTAGGGAGTTGGAATAATTGAGATAGATAGGTACACCATATGCATACATCACATATTTTCAACACGATGGCAGTCATGTTGACATATATTTCTCAGCAATGGTTGGTGTTGTTGTTCACGGAGGGTCTAGTTGAGACCATGAGAGGATGGGTAAAGGAATTTAGACCAACCACACTCCAGGATGCCATCATGAAGACTCAAAATATGGAAGACACAGTCCCCAAGAAGACATCCATAAAAAAAATTATCCCATAGAAGGGTCAGGTGTCAAAACCTCCCCATAAGACATGGAAAGGGAAGGACATGTTGGATGAAGTAACTGAGAGACAAATAAGGAGGAAGAATCTTTAATATAGTTTAAAGGAGTCATGGGAATCGGGTCATTGATGTATAGGAAAAGATAAATTCTACTATATTGAGGTAGTTTCCAACAAGTAGGATGATAGTGATGATGAGGGCATTGGACAGGACAATGATGATCTATCACACCTACATGCTACAAAGCATGCACTATTGTAAGATAGCACCAAGGGAGTGACCATTTCCACACTTTTAGAAGTCGATAAATATTACGTCTTCAGGTTGAGAGGAATTTTGCATGGGTAGAGGGTTACAACATTGATTGACAGTGGGGCCACCCACAACTTCATTCATGTTGCACTTCTCACTAGGAGACAAATCCCTATAGAGGACTTCGATGGATTCAATGTGGTAGTATCATATGGGTAAAACATGGTGTGTACTTAGATGATCATGGGATTGGAAGTAAAAATGGGAAACTATACGTTGACCAATGACTTTTATCTTGTATATTTAGTAGATACTCATGTGGTGCTAGGAGTTCAATAGTTGTACTCATTGGGAGATATCTTCATGAATTATTGGGACATGAGGATGGAATTATAGGACAAGTGTGGAAAACGAGTCATCCTAAGAGGTATGTCGATAGGTTCCCCCAAAATCGTGTCTAATAAACACATGGAGACCCTTTTTATACACGGGGATGTGGATTGCACAACATAGTTGTAACACCCTGTTTCCCCCAATTTGTAATTAATCATAAAATAGGAATTACCATGCTAATGCATAAGGACAATGTAAATGTATTATTGTGTGAGTTGACAATGACTGACTGTGGGGGTGAAGCCTTGAAAGTATTGGCCATGATATCACTAGAGGAAGAATGTGAAAACTATAAGAGAGGGTTCATTATGACAAATAACCCCAAATCTCCCTTGATAAGGATGACAAACCTCCTTCGAATCCCAAGGAAAGAAATCAGTTAATGAAGAAAGGACTGGTGGTTGAAAAATCAACCACCCCAATGGATGGAAACATGAGCTGTCAGCTCGAAGTACCACAAGGACCTGCAAACCTAAGCTTCTTTCTGACAGAAGGAATAGGATAGGTCGGCAAACCTTCCAACGTAAGAGGGATACACATGGGAGAGGAGACACTAGACAAAGGGAGCGTAAGCTTGCAAGGGAGATGCATGGGGCTCTCCAGTGAGTCACGAACTGAACGTTGCAAGCTTGATGCCGAGGAGAATCTAAGAAACCTCACCGAGGCCATAACTGAAAGAGAAAGCTCTGAGTTGCAGAGAACAGGACCCGAGCAGAAGCTGGGACAGAGACATAACTCCTGAGAAGTGTGAGAATTCCCTGGTGATATCATGGCTTGGCATGGGGGTGGCCAGAGTGATAAGAATGAATGTCTCTAAGCCTATGGTCTGGTGGAAGGATGAACACCCACAGTCAGTTGGTTGGCGACAACCTGTAATAGATAAGTGATTTCCTACACTGTGTAATTTAGCCGTAACTATGTATGAATTGGTTATAGAGTGTATGTTTCAGGAATTGTGCATATTTCTTAATGGATATACTGTATATCCCTTATTTATGCATGATTGTATAACTAGGCTAGTAAGAAATTATATAGTTATCAGATGATTTTATACTCGTAAATGCTTGTGTCCTATGGAGGCATAAGCCAAAGTCATGAACTGTGTGTTCATCGACCCCGGACACAGTTTCATGTATGCATGCCAACCCTCCTAATTTTTTAGAGTCCTTGGAGGATGAAGTTTGTTAAGCTCAGGAGAGGTAGTGAAAATCAACACAGGCTCTCTCCAAGGCAAACCGAACCTAGAACTCCTTAAGTCTTGGACAAGGTCAGGAAGGATCACACCGTTGTGTGCAAGAACCATGCATGGAGTGCAGAGGTCGAGAAACCCTTTGGAGGTTTCAGAGTGTATGAAAGATCAAGAGTGACAAATAGACCATGATCGAAATCAAATGTGAACCGTTGGTTCAATTCAGGTAATAAAGGTGAGGATTTCCCCAAAGTCCTGAAGGGGGAATCACCGAGTTGTAGGGGAAAATCTGGACCGTTGGAGCCTACATCCATACAACTGGAGAAGAGTACAGAGGAGAATAGATCTGAACCACCAGATCGAGTGCAGGGGAGAATAGATCTGAACCACCAGATCGAGTGCAGGGGACCGATAGCCATCGGATCCAGAAAAGGTACACGAGGTTTAACCTGGTGCTTGCAGGGGAGAGAGGACTCATCAAAGTCCTAAAAGTCTCGAAGTATATGAAACCCTGATGCGCTCTGTGGATGAGTTGGTTTAGTGTGAATAAGTTTCGGCATTTCTACATCTGGGAAACTAGAGGGAAATACCCCTTGTCTTCCCAAGTCGTGAAATCCCGGTATACGAAACCCCGATACACTCTGTGGATGAGTCGATTTAGTGTGAATAAGTTTTGGCATTTCGGCATCCAGGAAACCAGAGGGCAAGACCCCTCATCTTCGTAAGTCATGAAATATCGGTATACAAAACCCCGATGCGCTCTGTGGAAGAGTCAGTTTAGTGTGAATAAATTTCAGAGTTTCGGCGTTTCGGCATCCATGAAACCAAAGGGCAAGACCCCTCATCTTCGCAAGTCATGAAATCCTGGTATATGAAACCCCGAAGCACGATTAATACTGAGTGTCTTTCAACACCCTTATTCTTAGGAGGGATAGTGACCATCAAATCCAGATCAACGAGGGTCATTGATCTCATACATGAATTCCCATATCAGAATTCGGGGATTGGAGTGACAAGATATTTGGAGTAGCTGCATCATGAACTCCCGGTTCATGAAACTCCAAAAAGATCTGGACCATTGGATCCAAATCATTGAGGATCATTGGATCTCGTACAAGAAATCGCATATCGAAGTTCGGGGAATGGAGTGACCAGTGGTTTGGTTCGCTGCATTTAGAACTCCGGGTTACCAAAATCCTAGTACGACCAGGACCGTCGGATCAGGGGGAGATTCACAGTGGTCGATCTCATCGAAGGTAAGATTTTGGGTTTCGGGGTTTGAAGAGTCAAAAGACTTGACTCTCTTGCATTGTTGAGTCGCGAAATGTGGAAGGCGCCTCTTGGCTTGGCCTTTGGTCATAACCAACGATCACATGGAGGTGGATAAGGGAAGAGCTAGCCTACGCTAGGCCTCCATAGGAATTCGAGGATTCTATCCATTGAAGGAGAGCGAAAATTTTATTTTTTCGATAGTGGGTATGTGACAAACTGGTATCAGAGCATGGTTACAACACTTGGCCTGCCTGGGCTCATGTATGAGTCGTGTAACGAGATATTGTTATCTGCATTTTCTCTTTAAGGAGAAGGATTGAAGAATGAAACTGTAATTTGGGAAATTCTACGGAATTCCAACAAAGGAATTATATTGTTCCTTTGTCAAAATGATAACTACTCTTATAAGAGTAGGGATGCACTGATCAATATTACTGATAAGACCTGAGTATGAATAACAGAGGTGGAATAAAGTGTGCTATGAAGCTACACGAGCCAGAAAAGGGACATGAACTGAGTTGTTCTATTATAGTGTGATGACGGCTACCTACTAAAACAGGTAGAGTCTCTTGCAATTGAGATTGTTGGTTAAGTAAGAATTAAGATCCTCATGAAGAAATCCTTCATGATTTAGGAAATTTGGTAAGGATTGGTAGGATCCTTAGAAAGTTATAATTACTATATTATTAAAAGACTAAACCTTGAGCATACAACCTCTCATGATTGAGAGGACTGATGAAAATATGTAGGGTCAGATTATCTGACCTATAATGGTTAGAGTCGACAACAAAGATAATATGTTTAAACAAGATTAAGAGGAGTCCTTTGGGACTGTTGCTAATTCCCAAGAGTGACCCTTGTTGGTTGTTCCCATAAAGAGAGGGTAACATCCATATGAGTTATGACTATGAGATTAGTCCTGTAAGTAACTTAAAAGCTCAGAAAGGATAACAGGGAAATTTTGTATGCCGAGTGTGCATATAGAGCACAAGGAGTGCATATAGAAACAAGATTGTGTTAAAGTTTGAAAGCTCCAGAGGTTGAACACAGAGGTTCATTCCAGAAGAGTTGATGCCAAGTTCGTGGCTGGAAGTCATTGAAAATATGAACAGACAGTGGAATTCTCAGAGGGAGGAATACTGAAATTCCGTGAACCATTAGATATAGTAGACCAGTGGAGAAGATAAGGATGATAACCTCTCATCACTCATAAACTCAAGAGGAATAGTATCCGTTAGATTGGAATCAACGAGAGTCATTGATATAGAGCTTTGAGGTTTTGACTATTTGCAAAATAGAAGTGAAGACTTTCCCAAAGTCGCGCAAGGTAAACCATTGATCCAATCAGGGTATTTGGTTAGTGGATGACCTGAACCATAGATCTGGTGTAATTGGATCTTCAAGAGTCGAAGGTTTAGAATTCAATGGGTAGAGTTTTGAGAACTCACATGTCATGAAATCCTGACATCCAACCTAAGTCGTTGGATCAAGATAGGCAGTGGATCATTGATCTGATGCATACACATTTTGGGGATTCAAAATCGGGAGTTAGGAGGTGAAGACTCCACCAGAATCCTGAAAGTGGAAAGTCGGGATTTGATCAGGATCGTTGATTGGAAGAGAGATCTGGACCATGGGATCTAGGTTGTCGGACCCTCGTGGATCAGAAGTTTTGGAAACAGTGGATCATTTTCCGTGGATTCTCCAAAACACGGGATCCTGACGCGTGTCTAGGAGTTGACCCCAGGTTCTGAGAGAAGGGTCATGTGAATAAAAGAGCCGAGAAAACCTTAACCTCGGTATTTTGTGTTTTCGGATTTCGAGGATCAAGCAACCAGAGTTCCTTGCAACATGAATCCCAAAATTGTGAAATGTGAAGCACCTTTTAGTTCGGATCGTGGTCACCATCTGTGGTCGCATGAGGAGAAGGCCTGGACTAGTATGATGAATACTTAGTTGTGTTCAATTGTACTTGAGTGCATGAGTTTATTGCATTGTGAAGCTTCATAATAGGAAGCCTGATATTAATACCGGTAAGGTATGAATGATATTAAACGTGCAAGTAATGCACATGTATGATGTAAGATTATAAGTATACTAGAGGCCCAATATGATTTCCCTGATGAGTGAAACGTGAAGCAAGTATTCCTCTTGTCCAGATTAAACGAATACTATGGAGGCATAGCTGACTCCATTCTGGGGAGTCATGAAAGTTTTGTTCCAAATAATAGCCTGAGGGGAATGTATTCCATTTCCTCAGGAAGTACCAATATAATTAGATGAAAGGGTAAATGAGAAAAGATTCTCTTTTGTCATAATAAGAGACAAATGATTACGCCTTTGAGAATCACATGAGAAGGATTGTGAATGAATTTGAATTGTCTGATCTTAACAGTAAATATGCATGTGGGTTATAAAATATACCTATGGAAACTGCACACAGGCTTATGATTATGAGTATAGCTAAGTACATTATGGATGTAAGTTAGCAAAAACCTAGAACATGTGTTGATGCATAATCTGGAATACATACCAGAAAGGTATGTCTATGTCCCTTAAAGAATGCTTATTAACAAACTGAAGCTAATTTGAGCTTGAGGCCATCACATATAGTGATGGATATGCAACAAGGAAGTTTCATACCGAAGGAGTTCTCGGTGAAGGAACTATATAAGGACTCTGTCAAAGAAAGAGAGTCACAACCCGAATAATTGTTGAAGGTAGGACAATGGGCTGCAAAGCCTGTCTATATATGAGAATCTTGGATTACATTTTGAAAGAATCATGTAATTAATAGAAGACTAACAACTGAATATTAACCATTCTGATAACCAAATGGAAGTGTGTAGGATGCACATGTTCATGATTCATTATGAGCAAAGAGTTTCTATTAAAGCATGTTGCGGTATCCCAAAAAGGGTTAGGGTGAGGCCTAACCAAGGCGGCTCAAGGAAAAGAGCAGGAAGATCTCGAGAGGGAGTAGAATTGCACAAGTAGAGAAGAGACAGTGAGGCCTTAGAGATAACTCAACTGGGCTGAAAATTCCCAGGTGATGTAGAAAGAATTTGAAGAAGGCGAGAGCCCTCAATTCTTTCCTTGTTGTGCATTATGTTTTCTATGGGATGAGAAAGCTAGTACATTGATGAACGAAAATGTTTTCACACCATATTGATGATGGTTGTAATACTATGAAAATGATTGAGAACTTTTTTGTTGCACTCATGAAAACATTAAGGATAGTGTGATGAAGTACATACGGATATGCTGGGACATGTCTGAGAATATTTTATTAATTTAAATGCTATGGGACTTTCATTTTAATTTACATGACGACTAATGTTCCTATGGTGTATGTCATGTGTAGAAAGAAATAAGATTGGAATTGTTGAGAAAGATAGTTGCCAATAATGAACAACCTCAAGCAGAGGGTGACCATGGGGAGGTTTCGATCGAAAGATTGTTGACAGGACAATGAAAATCCCGCTAAAGCACTGTTGATGAGGTAGAGATCAGAAAGAGAGTGCTAGCAGCCAAGAACCAGTATAAAGATGTTCATGCCTATGTGGCACAAGGTATGAAGGGATTTGGTAAGAACCCCTTCTGAAATATTTTATTGTCTTAGTGTTATGCATAAACTTGAAAGGCAGTTGTATAGCTTGGATACCCAAGTAAGGTATGAGTCGGGAAGGAGAACCTGAATAATGGAGGTATGAACCTCTGGTAGTAAACACTGTTTTTAACCATTGGGAGTGTAATACCCCAAGGACTTTCCCTGATTCCATTATGAATTGTAATTATGATTTATAGGTTGGTGAACTAAGTTTATATAAGATGATGGTGTTATGAGTTATTAGGCTAGGGAGCCTAAGTGTTGAAGGCCAAGAGCCTGATTTTGTACATGTAACTATGCACATTATTAATAAAGATAAGTATCAGCTTATGATACTTAAGTAATTACCACGGTTTCAAAGATAATTCCTAAGTATCATAAGCTGATACGTAGTTGGTGGAATTACCACGGTTTCAAAGATAAGTATAAGTTTATGCTTAATATTATGTTTTGCATGCCTGTGATGCTTATATGTATCATGTATTCTGTTTTGCATATGAATTATTGTTAATGCCAGGGATTATTTATGTTAGCAGTAATCTTGTGCTTACTCTGAGTTAAATGTGTTTAATTTGATTTAAATGCATGTTATTAATTAAGTATGAGAATGATGTTGTTCCGCACAGTAGCGTTGCCCGACCAGTGGGATGATGGTCGAGGAATGTTACAATATGGTATCAGAGCATAGTTTCAACATTGAGCCTCGATGGGCCAGATAAGTGGTCTTTGGACCGAGGTTTTGAGAAGAAATTGTGTATGGAGGACTAGCCAGCAGATGACTACATGGAAGGAGATAGATATTGATTCGACGATCGGGAAGATATTGAATACTATAGCATAGATATTTTTCATACCTCAGAATGTTTCTGAGTGTCAACGGGCTACTTGACCATGTTACAAATCTCAGGAGGTGTAGCGGTATTATAAAACTGCATCCGGGGTGGTATATGGCCACAAGGAGAGAGAGAACTCCACAACAGAAGTGTTGGATCCATAGGATATGTTCGGGAGGAAAGGAGAACCCTCACGAACATCAAATATGGAGAACATGCACAAGGCATAAAACCCTTTGGAGTTGCACAGGAGTGTGGAAATCGCGATATGCGAAATCCTAAATTCAACAGGACAGTCCATCGGAAAGGATGCATGGAGAGCGATCAGCCTTTCACTGACTCGTAACTTGAAATGTTCAAAGGGTGAGTTCATGAGAATTCATGAAACGCGAATTCACGATTGGATCACAACCGTCGATCTAAGAGAGATCTGGACCATTAATTGTCCAGGAAGAAATCGACATTTCGGGAATACGGAGGATGAAGGTGGAAAATATTTCGACCTTGTGACACACAAAATCCTGATACATGAAATGTCGATGAGATCTGAGTCATCAGATCGTGGGGAATCAGGACCATTGGATCAAGTAGATTAATAGACATAATTTCATAATTTCAGCAAATGAAAGTTTGAGATGTGTATATGCACGAACTCGTGATGCCCGAAACTCCGAAACAAAAAGTGAAAGTAGTGGGACCCTATGACGTCATTGGGAGTGAGGTGGACCTTCTTAAGGACACCATGTGTCACTACCTTTGTGGGTGATAGTTGTGTTGTGGGCCCAAGGTGAGAGAGGTCAGAAGTTCGACAGTCGGGAGTTGGAGAGGGAAGCGAGTGCAAGAACCTCTTGGACAAAAACCTGAAATCCTGAAAGTTCCAAAACGATCTACACCATAGATCGGGAGTATAAGGCTTGATCGTTAGATCAAGCAGAAGGTAAGTCACGATTACACAATTTCAGCTGTCGGGGAAAAGCAGAGTGAGCTTAGGCACAGAACCCTGAAACCTCAAAACCCTGAAACACCGAAAGGATCTGCGCTGTAGATATGAGAGAGGTCTGACCGTTGGATTTCACTTGGAATGGACGTGGACACATGGGTGTGTACCACGTGCCAGTGGGTCGAAAATAAAAGTGAGCATGGTGATACCTGATGACATCGTTGAAGTTGACGTGGACCCTCCTTAACATGCCACGTGCCACCATGGTTGTGGGAAACAACTGTGCTATGTGGGCCCGGAGGGTAAAGTAAATCGGGATTTTGGAAGTTGGGGGTTGGAAAGGAAAGAAAGTCTGAAAGCCTCAAGGACCTAAACCCGAAGTCACGAAGTCCCGAAATCTTCTAAGATGGAAGAACCACAACGGATTTTAACCGTTGGATGTTGGGTAAATGTAGACTGTCGATACACCCAATTTACGTGAATTCGATAAAGCGAAACTCCAGGAGATAGTTGTGTGTGCCTTAAATTCTTTGAAGGCCGAAGGCCCAAGTAGCACCTAGTAGTATATCACTTGGTCACGACCCATGGACGCATGGGTTGGGGACTAAGAAAATGGGGGCTATCACCGGAAATTGCAGAGCCAAATAGAGCTCAAAAAATTCATGGAATCGAAACATTTTCTTATTCGTGTTGGTTTATGAATGTTGTAGTTTTATAAAGGGTTTAAGGACTAACAAACTTTGGTTGACTGCACGTTGTTTGTGCAGAGTTCAACGAGTGTTAGGACAGTCACGAATTGACGCCAATATATTTGGAAAGAAGTCATTGAGAACCAAGGATGATTTTAAGGATGGAAAATTATTTTTAAATGTAGAAGCCTTGGCGAATCTTACTAATACTTCATATGTCAACTATAAATGTTTGGCAATATTTTTGTAAAAATATTCAAATTTCTAAGTATTTTATATGCTTTTTATAATTTTTTGGCGATTTTTAAGGTAAAATAATTTTATCGTATAGAATTTGGGTGAATAATTTTGAAAATAACGAATCTCATTTTTGGAAAAACCATGGAAAATTAGCCCATGAGCGAAATTTAGCCCCTAAAATCATCCATGTTGAGAACCTGAACGGATGGTAGGAATCCTTGGAGGGAGAAGCATCGATAGTCATGCATCATTAGATCAAAAGAAACTACGAGGAGGATGACGCTAAGAGTCATTCAACACTTGAAATATTGAGGGAGGTATTGAACCGTCGATCTCAAGGAAGATCGAACCATTGATTCCTTTCATCGGGAAATCGAAAAATCAAAAGTTGGGAGAACAGAGGAAGTTGTTCTCAAAAATCCCGAAACATGAACTTCCGATTCGCGAGGAGAGATCTAGACCATTGAATCATGGCGAGTGTCAGTCGTTGATCTGATGCACTTGAATTTCATTAAGATGGAAGTTGAAAAAGGGAAGAGAACTGTTTTCTAATTTCGCGAACCACAAAGTCCCAATTCACGAGAAAGGATCCACATCATTGGATTACAAGGAGCTTTGAGTCGTTGGATCTGACTCATGTGGATTTTGGAAAATTAGAGATTGGAAGAAAAGAGGGGAAACTATTTTTCGAAACCTCGAAACGCGAATTGTCGATTCACGAGGAATTGATCTAGACTGTCGAACCCAAAAAGATGTGGACCTTTGATCTAAGGAAAATGGGGTTTGGGAGTTCAGAAGAAAGGAGGAGAGATAATCCTCAAACTTTGCGAAGGGTAAAGTCCTGTAGCACTCGGAAGTTGGGGCCCCAGGTCATAGCTAGAGGTCACACTGGTGGAAGTTAAGGGAAGAGCTAGCACGCGCTAGACTCTTATTTCATATTTTAGGGATAGAGAGAGTTGAGGGTGAATCATATAAAAACAACCAGCACGCAAAATCCTGAAACGCCTTGTGGATAGGCACGTGGTCATAGTCGATGGCCACATAGGAGAAGCTTATGCCGCCGCTAGTTCTTGCGGGTGAGTTTTCGCGCAAGGCCTGTGGATTTGTTCCATGGAGGTTCTAGTAGGGACTCGAAGAGCTACTCCAACTCTGAGAGTTGAAGATCCATTGACTAGGAGGTCAACAGACCCCGCAGAGGTGAAGGAATTGCATCGAAAGTGCTTAGGGAAGGAATAATCATGCACAGTTATAAAATCACATGATTATATTAATTGAATGCATACCACTGGAGGTGGTAAAGGCTGGAGGCCTGTATTAATTCAAATCTTCTCAGCTTCTAAATGCACACACTCACATAGTAAAATTTCATGTTAATTTGGTTATGGGGTAATAAACAAAGAATAAAAGATAAAAACTGGTTATAGGAATAAATGCCAATAATCTAGTCATGTATAAGACTAGGACCTGATTGGATATGGCAAGGTATGGATATGGAAAGGTTATGAGCCACACAGGTACTAAAAGCTTCCTACTTTTAAATAAAACTTGGGCTGCAACCTTTTTCCTAACACTAATGAACACCACATAATTATATTCTTGGTGTAATGTTCGGGTCGAAAAGGAAGGCATCCAATTAATTGGGAAGATAATAGGAAGTGTATGGAGAAGGTGGCAACACATTGGCCAGAATTCCAACTCATGGATGGTGAGATACATGACTGAGATAGAGAGCATTATGTAATTCAATGCAAGGTGCACTAAATAAGAATGCATTGAGAATTGCACTCATGCATAATAAGTGATAGAATTGTATACTAAATGAAATGGTTGAATATGTTTTGTAAGTACATGCATATATATTATTGCATGGAAATAATTATACTAATGTCTGAAATGATGCTAACCCATGAAGTTGAGAACATTTCAGGAATTGTTAAACATTGCAATACGAAAGTTACAAGCCAGGTAGTCATAGGAATAGAGACTACATAAAATTTAAAGTTCAAAAAATTGAAATAATAAACTTACTGTTGTTAATTATGAACATGCATATGCATAGAATGACGAGTCATTCTATTTGGTCAAGTTGTTTGGTAATTTTGATTGAATTGCTAGGTGCAGGAAATTCTAAGATCATTGCATAATATGTTGTACATGTTGAATTATGATGTATAGAAAATACTGACAATTTGTTGGTAGTATGCAAGATGAAGACTTGCAGGAAAATTGTATGCAGTTTGGTGCCTATGGAAAATCATAAGGATGGTTGCATTCATAATATGGAAACAACCAAGATGAATCATGAAATAGAATGTCATGTTTTGGGGATAAAAGTTGAATTTCCTTTCGAATTAATTGGAGTTCCTAAATGAATTTTTTTATGTTTTCTCATGATAACTGTATGTGGTTGATGCAGATGAGATGATGTTGATAAAAGTTAAAATGTTGAATACAAAGAGTATCTCGGGAAGATGTTGCTTGGAAACCTTTGAGGGAAGTTGGAACTCTTCGAGCCATGGTGCTCTAAGACTTTTTGTCTATCCTGTTGCTGAAGCCCAAGGAAAGGGAGGTGTAGAACCGATGGAATGTTCTTGTGAAGGTGTATACTCCCGGGTGGGACAGTCATGTGGGGAATGAGAGACCGTTGGTTGGAGTGTTGATGAGGTTTGAATGGTTGGAGTGTTGTTGAGGTCTGGTACCTTGGCCTAGACCATGTGGATAAGGATTGTGGACCATGGCTATCTTGGGAATCCATTGCCCCGATGGATTCATAGCCCTGCTCAGGGGTGGAAGGTCTTCTTAATCAAAAGATAAGTACAATTCTCTATTTATTGTATGTTGTGTATGTTGTATATAGTTATAATTCTATTAAAATTGTCTGTATATACATATATATATATATACATTGAATATATGCTTGCATTACTGCATCCATGACTATATATAATGTGTCTCATATTTCATTACTTAATAAATATATATATAGCTGATGCTAATCATGTAATCAATTGGAATGTGATTCAGGTGGAGAAACAAGGTGTCCTGCAAGTGCATCCTGTGCGAATATTGGACAGGAAAATAAAACATCTCCAGAATTGAGCTACTGAGCTTGTAAAGGTCCAGTGGACCTGGCACGGTCCTGAGGACATGACATGGGAGCATGAGGACGTTATGAGAGCATAATACCCACATATTTTTTAAGATTTTGGAAATCTTTTTGATGTTGTGTGAAACTTGCACTGAGGAGAGTGCAAAAATAACGGGAGGGGATTGTAATACCCCAAGGACTTGCCCCGATTCCATTATGAATTATAATTATGATTTATACACTGGTGAGCTAAGTTTATATAAGATTATGGGGTTATGAGTTATTAGGCTAGGGAGCCTAAGTGTTGAAGGTCAAGAGCCTTATTTTGTACATGTAACTATGCACATTATTAATAAAGATAAACATCTCTACGTGTGGCCCGACCACGATGAATGAGTGAAGGGGGACTAAAATTCCACAAAGCCTAGGTAAGGGATTGGGGGTTGGAAGGTTGGAAAGGGAGGCTAAGTGTTGACCCTAGGGACTAAGCCTAGGGGCTTAAGTCCTTGGCAATAATATTTTAATATTATTCCAAAATCCATGTGAAATCTATGTTTTGTCTTAAGTTCCTGGGGAAGAACACATGCTGATGGAACGCATGCAGCTTCATGGGAGACATGTGTCGACCCAGGCGCATGCAATTTAACCCAGGAAATGAGCCGTGTTGGGGGTTCGCTTCCCATTTTTCCGTGAATGGTTACATCTAAGTGGGTTCGTAGGGCATTCCTCCATCCATCACCTGAGTCGGGGAGTCCATTCTCCATCTTCCGTCTGAATGGGTGGGCATTCCCGATCGACCTCTATTGGGTGTTTTATGCTGGGTCCTTTACCTGAACCGTGGGAGTCTCTACGTGGAATCTCTGTACACCTTATGCATCTCTGAAACCAGAGTCGTGAGTCTGTCCTTTATTGCTGGTTGGGGAAACCCAAAGTGTCTCGTAATTTCTGAGCCTTGTTACTCTGAAGCGTCTATCTGTCATCTATTTGGGAAACCTTTGTTTATTGTCCCAGTTGACTGTAGCGGCCATGCAGTTCTTGGTTGGGTGTGGTTTGTTGTTGTTGTATGTTCATTGCTGAGCCTTGTTGTTTCTCTGCTTTGTACGGGACCGATATTAAGGAAACTGGTTCTATGATCTGTGTGTAATCTCTCTCCAGGTGAGGGAGGTGATTGTTGTTGAAGAGGAAGGTTTTACCAAGCCTGTGAGTGACTCTCTCCAAGTGAGAGTGTGAGCGGAGGAAGGAGAGATCTCCTAGAAGGAACCCTGTAGCTTCCATAGAGCTCAGAGATTTCCGGTCTGGTCTGTTGCTGAAGCCCAAGGCAAGGGACGTTAGCATTCGAAGGACTATCTAGGTCACAGAGAAGGTGTATACTCCTGGGGTGGGACAGGAATGTGGGGAAGGAGAGTCTATGGGCAGTGGGCATAAGTGGTTCCTGGGAGAGAATCCTCCTTATTTTACTTGTATTCTTCTTGTAAGCCTTACCTAGCCTAGGATTCCTTACCCGGTGGAGCTTAGTCCCAGCTCAAGGGTGACCTACTGCTGAGAGTGATGAGCAGTGTGGTCTAAGGCTGGGAGGTTCATGGAAGGTCTACACGCAGTTGGTGGAATTACCACGGTTTCAAAGATAAGTATCATCTTATGCTTAATAGTATGTTTTTCATGCCTGTGATGCTTATATGTATCTTGTATTCTGTTGTGCATATGAATTATTATTAATGCCAGGGATTATTTATGTTAGCAGTAATCTTGTGCTTACTCTGAATTAAATGTGTTTAATTTGATTTAAATGCATGTTATTAATTAAGTATGAAAATGATGTTGTTCCACATAGTAGCATTGCCCAGCCAGTGGGATGATGGTCGGGGAACGTTACAGGGAGAATTCATGAACCGATATGTCATGAATGCATTGACCAATCAAGGAGTGCTTAAAATCATTCATGTGAAACTTTGAGTTCTGGTATATCGATTTGGGGTCGTGATCGGCCTATAGCAGGAAGCTTGGTCCTGTTGTAAGAATGAAAGAAAACGAATAAACCATATGAGGAAAAGGTTGGTTAAATTCCAACACCCCAAGGCCAATAACCTATCATAAAGTGTGACAAACTTGAAATCAATGTAAGAGTGCATTTGTGTATGAATGTGGCCATGGATATTAACACATTTGTTAAAACCCTTTGAAATGTCGAATTATGTTTTGAAAAGTTTGGTATGTTGAGATGAGACTAACAGTTTGTTTGGCTGTGGAAAGAATGAATTGCAGGAAGAAAAGGGTCATGGATATGGCAGTGAGGTAAGCGCATAGAAAATATCGATTTCCTGTTGAGCCAAACTGTGAGGAATGGTATGTCCTTTTGAGAAAGTGAATTTGATTGTTAGTATGCACAATTCTGAAATTGTTGTGATGAAGTTGAAAAGGTGCGATAAAAATGTATGTTCATGAGAACTAACAATTTGACTAGTTGAGGAATGATTGCAGGATGAAAGAGTCTTGGATATGGCAATGTTGTAAGCCCATAAGGAAGACCGATTTCCTGCTAAGCTAAAATGTTATGGGAAGGAAAGTCCCATAATTGTGAATCTGGTTCCGTACGGAACATATTTGAAAATAAAAGGAGATTGGAAAAAATTTGTGGGTGACAGATTTGCAATAAAAATTCTGAAAGTTGGAATTTATAATGATGTCTCACGAATGTTGTATACCTATGACATAGGTGAGGAGAAAAGATATGTCCAAAAGGAACAGATGAAGGCTATCAAAGATGAAGATGATGAAAAAAGGCTACTGTTGAGCAATGAAAACCCCATGATAAGCCATGATCGCCTGAAAATTATTGTGTTGAGGTAACACAAGCCGGAGGTATGCCTCGACAGAGAAAGTCTAAGGGACGCCTCAACTGTAAGACTCGATAGAGTCTCTAAAATTTCCCGTGTGAGAAAACCTTGGCAGGGCAAGATGGATCGCCCAAGGGACTATATAATAGTGAAGGGGATGCTTGAGCCTGGGCCTGGAGGGTGAGTCACCACAAGGAAGAGGAGACCTTAATAATTCTTGTAAACTATTGGGATCATGCACACAGTGGGTAGTTTCCTGTGCGGAAAAACCTTGGAAATGAAGATGAAATCATAATAGCTCTTGTGAACTATTGAATTGGAATCATGCACCCAATGGGTACGTCAAGGAAAGAGATGAGAATGGATAACAAAACTACCATTTGGATATAGATCCACAAACTGCACAAATAAGTATTGTGCTAAGATTATGAAAATTTCCTTTTGAATTTTGAACAACAGTAAGATGTTTTCGCACAAAATTGTGATTAATGTGTTGTTGTCCAAGAATTATTGAAGGCAAATGATGAAGACTAAGATCCTGAAAGAGGACATGGCCGAGGACGAAGGTCAAGACTTCTTAAGTGGCTGAATGAGAAAGGCATGATAGGTGTTTTTGAGAAATAACACCGAGGACGGTGTTCCTTTAAGGGGGAGGGAATTGTAACACCCTGTTTCCCCCAATTTGTAATTAATCATAAAATAGGAATTACCATGCTAATGCATAAGGACAATGTAAATGTATTATTGTGTGAGCTGCCAATGAATGACTGTGGGGGTGAAGCCTTGAAAGTACTGGCCATGATATCACTAGAGGAAGAATGTGAAAACTATAAGAGAGGGTTCATTATGACAAATAACCCCAAATCTCCCTTGATAAGGATGAAAAACCTCCTTCAAATCCCAAGGAAAGAAATTAGTTAATGAAGAAAGGACTAGTGGTTGAACAATCAACCACCCCCATGAATGGAAACATGGGTTGTCAGCTCGAAGTACCGCAAGGACCTGCAGACCTGAGATTCCTTCTAACAGAAGGAACAGGATAGGTTAGCAAACCTTCCAAGGTAAGAGGGATACACACAGGAGATGAGACACCAGACAAAGGGAGCGTAAGCTCGCAAGGGAGATGTGAGGAGCTCTCCAGTGAGTCACAAACTGAAGGCTGTGAGATTAATGTCAAGGAGCATTTGAGAAACCTCACTGAGGCCATAACCGAAAGAGAAAGCTCTGAGTTGCAGAGAACAGGACCCGAGCAGAAGCAGGGACAGAGACATAACTCCTGAGAAGTGTGAGAATTCCCTGGTGATATCATGGCTTGGAACGGGGGTGGCCAAAGTGCTAAGAATGAATGCCTCTAAGCCTATCGTCGAGTGGAAGAATGAACACCCACAGCCAGTTGGTTGGCGGCAACCTGTAATATATAAGCGATTTCCTACCCTTTGTAATTTAGCCGTAACTGTGTATGAATTGGTTATACTATGTATGTTTTAGGAATTGTGCATATTTCTTAATGGATATACTGTATCTCCCTTATTTCTTCTTCATTGTATAACTAGGCCAATAAGAAATTATATGGTTAGGAGATGATTTTATACTCATAAACACTTGTGTCCTGTGGAGGCATAAGCCAAAGTCACGAATTGTGTGTTCGTCGACCCCGGACACAGTTTCATGTACACATGTCAAACCTCCTAATTGTTTAGATTCCTTGGAGGAAAAAGTTTGTTAAGCTCATGAGAGGTAGTGCAGATTGACACAGTCTCTCTGCGAGGCAAACCGAACCCAGAAATCCTTAAGTCCTAAACAAGCTCAGGAAGGATCGCACCATTGTGTGCAAGAACCCTACATGGAGTGAAAAGGTTGAGAAACCCTTTGGAGGTTTCAGAGCGTATGAAAGATCAATAGTGAAAAATAGACCATGATTGAAATCAGATATGAACCGTTGGTTCAATTCAGGAAATAGAGGTGAGGATTTCCCCAAAGTCCTGAAGGGCGAATCGTTGAGTCACAGGGGAAAATCTGGATCGTTGGAGCCTACATCTAGACAGTCGGAGAAGAGTGTGCAGGAGAATAGATCTGAACCATTAGATTGAGTGCAGGGGACCAATATCCATTGGATCCAAAAAAGGTACATGAGGTTTAACCTGGTGCATGCAGGGGAGAGAGGACTCGTCAAAGTCCTGAAAGTCCCGAAGTATACGAAACCCCGATGCGCTCTGTGGATGAGTCAATTTAGTGTGAATAAGTTTCGATGTTTTGGAATACGGGAAACCAGAGGGCAAGACCCCTCATCTTTGCAAGTCATGAAATCCCGGTATATGAAACCACGATGCGCTCTGTGGATGAGTTGATTTAGTGTGAATAAGTTTTGGCATTTCGGCATCCAGGAAACCAGAGGGAAAGACCCCTCATCTTCGCAAGTCGCGAAATCTCGGTATACGAAACCCCAATGCGCTCTCTGGATGAGTCGGTTTAGTTTGAATAAGTTTCAGCATTTTGGCATCCGAGAAACCAAAGGGCAAGACCCCTCGTCTTCGTAAGTCACGAAATCCCAGTATACGAAACCCCGATGCGCGATTAAGACTAAGTGTCTTTCAACACCCTTATGCTCAGGAGGCATAGTGACCGTCAGATCCAGATCAATGAGGGTCGTTGATCTCGTACATGAATTCCCATATCGGAATTCAGGGATTTGAGTGACAAGATATTTGGAGTCGTTGCATCATGAACTCTCGGTTCATGAAACTCTGAAAAGATCTGGACCGTTGGATCCAAATCATTGAGGATCGTTGGATCTCGTACCAGAACTTGCATATTGAAGTTCAGCGAATGGAGTGACCAGTGGTTTGGTTTGCTTCATTTCAAACTCACGGTTACTGAAATCTTGGTATGGCCAGGACCATCAAATTAGGGGGAGATTCGCAGCCGTCGATCTCATCGAAGGTAATATTTCGGGTTTCGGGGTTTGAAGAGTTGAAAGAGTTGACTCCCTTGCATCGTTGAGTCGCAAAATGTGGAAGGCGCCTCTTGGCTTGGCCTGTGGTCATAACCAATGATCACATGGAGGTGGATAAGGGAAGAGCTAACCTACGCTAGGCCCCCGTAGGAATTCGGGGATTCTATCCCTTGAAGGAGAGAGAAAAAATTATTTTTGTCGCAGTGGGTATGTGACAATAGTGCTTGATCACCATGGATAATCCATCACAAGATTGACAACATTACCATGTAGATATATAGGAATTGCTTGGGAATCATGAAAGAGTGTTTGAACTATTTCCAGTAGGGAGACCACCTGACATAGGATTTGAACATTTCATTGGGCTAGAAGAGAGGTCGAAGTCTATGATCACCACACCCTACAAGCATCCAAAGAGGTTCAAGGATCAAATAAATAAGTCCATAAAGGAGTTGTTGGAGATGATACATATCAGGCCTAGTTCTAGTCCCTTTATTCAATTGTATTGGTGAAGAAGAAATATGTCACTATTAGGATGTGCATAGACTACAGGGAACTAAACAAGAGGACCATTAAAAAATGATACCCAATACCTAGGATTGATGAGCTTCTAGACAAGATACATGGGGCAGTGCACTTTTCAAAGTTTGATATGCGATCGAGATACCACTGGATATAGGTTAGAGAGGAGGATATCCATGAAACAACATTTAGGTGTCACTATGGGCAATATAAATTTCTATGTATTCCCTTTAGGTTGAATAACACACACGCTACCTTTCAGTCGTGCATGAACTATGTATTCAACAAATAGTTGAGGAAATTATTACCGGTGTTCTTTGATGATATTTTGATCTACAGCAGGATGTGGGAGGAACATCTGAAGCACGGGGACACGATTCTCACCATTATGGAGGAATAGTCTCTTTTTTCTAAGGAGGCAAAGTGAAATTTTGGGTTGATAGAGATCCTCTATCTGGGGCATGTGATTGTTGTTGACGGAGTAAAGGTTCACTAGGAGAACATCCATACAATGTTAGATTGGATGACCCCCAGATCACTCACAGATATGTGAGTATTCTTCAGGATATGAAACTATTATAGGTTTTTTGTGAAAGGATTTTCTCAATTCACTACACCATTAACATACCTCACTAAGAAGGGGGCATTCCAATGGCTTTAGGATGCACATGTAGCATTCAATAGAATGAATAGTGTAATGAGCACTTTCCTAGTATTAGCACTCCCATATTTCACACATCCTTTTGTCCTAGAGTGTGATGCATCTGGTTAGAGGATAAAAGAAGTATTGGTGCAAAACCAAAACCCAATATATTTCGAGAGAAGAAATATAAGGGAGCCAGAGAATCTCTATGCAATCGATGATAAAGAGATGTTAGTCATCATGCATGCATTGACCAAGTTCATAAATTACATCGTAGGAGGAATATTTATGGTTAGGACTAACCACAATAGCTTGATATATTTCTTGGAGAAGCATGATTTGAATGAGAAGCAACATAAATGAATAGGTAAGGTGCAAGAATATGATTTTGACATTGAGTATGTAAAGGGGAAGAAGAACATAGTTTTTGTTGACTTATCAAAGAGACCTGTAGCTTTCTCCAAGACAAAGTTCTCAACAGACTGGAATTCCATTCTTTTGGTGGAATACTCCAAGAACATCTTCTCCTATTAGCATATGGAGGGAAATATTTAGGATGATAGGTATAGGGTATTGGATGAAATCATCTACTACAAAGACATGATCTATCTTGTCTTTGATTCCAAACTCAATGATAAGATTTTGAGGGCAGTACATGACACACCACTAGCATGGCACCAAGTTTATCTGAAGACCTACATGCATGCAACAGAGAGATTCTCCTGGAAGGGTCTCAAGGAGGATATACTTCATCATGTGAGGAAGTGCATGACTTTTCAGCAGAACAAGTCAGAATTTACACATCCTGCGGGACTATTGCAACCATTTTCAATTCCAGAGCAAAAGTGGGATAGCATTTTCATGGACTTCATTATAGGGTTGCCAAAGGTACAGGGAAGGAACTGTATCTATGTGGTAGTGGAAAAAATTACTAAATATGCACACTTTTTTTCCATTCCTTCAGATTACAACACATCTCAGGTAGAATATATATTCTTCAGAGAGGTGCTCAAACTACATGGTCTTCTGAGGAACATACTCAGTGACCGGGATAACAAGTTTCTCAATGCATTTTGGCAGGAGTTGTATAGGTTATCTTAGATAGAGTTGACACCTAGCACTAATGACCACCCCTAGATAGATGAGAAGATTGAGATAATAAACAAGTGGATTGAGGGGTACCTGAGGAACTATGTGTCAGCGCAACAACGGGCATGGATAAATTGG
This sequence comes from Picea engelmannii, assembly GCA_009831015.1. Taxonomy (NCBI): domain Eukaryota; kingdom Viridiplantae; phylum Streptophyta; class Pinopsida; order Pinales; family Pinaceae; genus Picea; species Picea engelmannii. Next base: position 531,354 of record ML783396.1, on the reverse strand, counting down.
TTGCATCTCGAGGAGCATTGTTAGAATACCACTCATTGCATGCCCATTGGGATGATCCCATTCAAGGCATTGTATAATTATGATGCCCCATACATTATAGATATGACATTTGGGGAAAGAAGAGGTCCCAAGGCTAGAGATTGGTTATAGGAAATACGGGACATCTTGAGAGTCCTGAAGGAGAATTTGGAGGCCGCTAAAAATCAATAGAATATGTATGCAGATAGGAACATGATGGAATGCATCTTTGAGGTTGGGGACCTAGTCTTTCTCAGGTTGCAACCTTATAGACAATCGTCACTAAAGAAGAGTGGTGAAGAGAAGTTAAAGCCTCACTTTTATGGACCCTACAGAATGATTAGGAGAGTTGGGGAGGTAGAATACGAGGTGGAGATACCAGAGGGTAGAAAGATCCACAACACCTTCATGTATCTTGCCTCAAGAAGGCATTGAGACAACAAGTCACAGCTTCGACAGATCTTCCTCCACTAGATAAGGAAGGGAAGTTGGTTCTACCTCCTGAGAGGATTGTTGATGTTAGGGTGAGGAGGTTGAGAAGTGGAGTCATTCAAGAGTACTCAATTGTATGGAGAGTATTTTATGCAAAGGATGTTACTTGGGAAGGACAAAAGATATTATTGCACCCTGATCTGGAGTTGCTTGAGGACAAGAAATCTTGGGAAGGTAGGACTGTAATGTCCCCTTCCAATTGATCATGATGGAGGATTTCTCAATAGCCTATAATACTCCCACAGGCTATAGTCAACAAGGACAAGAGAGTCAAGGAGGTTTATTTGGTTTCACTAAGTTAAAAGAATGACAAATCCTAAAGTGACATAAAATAAAAATAAACCATTGTATTTAAAAGAAATTCGAGCGAAAATAAAGTGAGGGTTTGATTTGCTCAAAAAGGGAAAAGATCTAGAAGGTGCGAAGGAAGGATAAATAGAGGGGTAAACCTTCTCTTTGGTATTATGATTTCATATCTTGTTGATGTTCTTTTTATCCAATTTTTAGTCATGGTTTGAAAAAACCCTTCCATTTCAATTTAGTTTCGGTGGTGCAATATCCACACTAGCTAGACAAGGAGGAGGATCCATTCTGGATCCTCAGTTGAGTTCATTGTGGAGTTTGGCTTCATCCTAGAAAGATTTTTGGATGTTTATCAACTTGAAGAGGGGATTTGCATCATTTTCTAGAGGAGGTTGATCATAGAATCTGTAGGTGCCAAGAAGGTTTTTCCAAAACCATGATAGGAGTTGACCTCGCAAGTTGAGCACAATGTGTCCCACAAGACCCTCTACAATTTAAGATCTCAGGCCAGAATTGGGTGTGGGTGGTCGTATTTATAAAGTGAGTATTCAGAAGAAGGTCGAGACATCATCAACGAGGCTTGACATTGAGAATAGTATGCCTCAGATATTGAGAAGGTTTTGGCATCATCACAATATTTCTTAATTTTTGCTTTGTTAGAAGATATTGTCGCTACTTGCAACCAGTAGATTTGTTGTGTTCAGGATGGTCTAGCAGCGATTAGTGATCTTTGGGTTCTCAATCCATAATAAGGTGTCAATGTTGTCTTCTAAAATATTTGTGTAATGGATGCATGTGATATGTTTAACAATATTCCAATCTACAAGTATTGTTCCCAACAGCTCTAACACAAAGAGTTTGAAAAAATTTACACTAAGAAAAGTAGTACTTGGATCAAAAACATATCATTTATGTCTATCCTAGTTGGTACATCACAACCCGTGGATTATATGTAAATAAGGTTTAAAAAGTCTTGGATAATCCATTATAAGATGAAAGGAGGTGAGAGTGAATACTTGGTCATTTTTTTGTCAAGAGACTAATAAATTTATTGGTTTTTTTTTTTCTATTTAGGTTTCCCAAGATAATTGTTTATCATGATTTGTGTGTTATTATTATGATTTGAAATATTTTTTTTGAACACTTTCCTTCATAGTTTTTGTAAGGACAATGGCCAAGAACATTCTAAATGTACTTTTTTTTTAACGCCAAAAAAAGCAGTTTCACTACTATTCTATTGAGAATCAAGTGAAACTTTCAAAAATACATGAGATGGTTACATTGAGAATTGATTATATATATCTCTTATCATGATTATAAAAGACATTTATAATTACTTCTCTTGTCTTCATCATAAAGATACTATAATGTCCAAAATTGCAGAATCATTTCTACAGTTATACATCCATATCGACACTACATAAATAGTATCTAAAAGCTAAATGAACACATATGGAACTGGCAGTTAAAACAGTGGAAGTGCATCTACATGAATAATTTTTCCTTGCAATAATTCCTTAAAATAAATCCATCCAGAATAACAATTCAGATCATTTTTAGAGAGTTGATCAACAACAATGTTGTAGATTCTGTGAACATGCATAAATTGGAGCCTTTCAAAGTTGTCTTTTAACCTCCATATCTTCTCTTTCCATGGCCCAAGGTGGAGGATGTTCATATTATCTTCCCCTTTTATCCATTCTATCATTACTTTTGAATCACCAACGAACATAATACTATTTAGAGATAGATTAGCTGCTATAAATAAGAGGCCCCATAAGCCTAATAGTTCATCTTTCATATTACTACCTTCTCCCCCTACAAAGTGTGCCTTGAATTAATGGTCTTTACTAATTTTGAGAAACAAACCTATACCACAAAAACCTCCATCAGCGACACCATCAAAGAATCCAATGGGGGAGTCATCAAAGTAAACTGAGTTGATAATGTAATCGAGTCTATCTCGCTTAAACTCATCATGGGAATCATGTATTGAAAGAAGGAATTTTTTTTTTAAATGTTAGAATAATGTCTAGAGAAGTTCTCAAATAACATATTGTTCCTGTATTTCCATATTCCCCATATCACAGGAAAATGAATATGTCTTATCTTAGGGTATTTAATGAACCAATTAAAAATATTATCTTCTAAAACATTTTGTCCTCGGGCATCCAGAATCTTCAGAAATAATAGAACTTCTTCCCAAATGGATTGAGAAAAAGCATAGTGCACAAATAGATGAGAAGCCATTTCTTCATCATTAAGGAATAAGCTACATGTTGTAGGTCCTATTCCTCCTCTTCTTTTATAATTAACACCTATAGGAATAAAATCCATGAAGCATAACTAGATAAAAAAAAAATATTTTGCCAAGAACTTTAACTTGCCAAATTGCCTTAAACCACCATTGATTCTCTTCCATATTATTAGAAAATAATAAGGACTTGTATGCTAACTTAACAATGACTAAACTCATCGCCCGATTCCAATACCAAACGATTTTATCCAAGAATCATTAAATGTGATACCATTATTACGAAGCATAAAAAGGAAGTTGTCCCATTCAAAGGCCATCTCATCCATCAATCTTGGATGTAAAGATTCCTTCCAGCAAGGAGAAATTCCAGAACCATTTGGATGAGAGGCCTGGGCTAATGTGAAGATATGAAAATTGTTGAGATGATTAATTAGAGGTCTAGAAAGAAAACACATAGAATTGCCTCCAACGAATGGATCTGGGCCAAGAATAATTTTCTTTCCACTGCCCACAGTCCAGGCCAACCATCTCTTAATTATAGGCTTGGAAGTCATGAAGTTCTTTGATATGATATAAGAAACCGGAAATTTAAATTCATTTCTTCTAATCCAAGAAGGAATATCTATGGATTTCAGGTATTTTTTTCTCAGCACCAAACTCCACAGACCACTACCAAATAGACCCCTCCAACAAGATTTAGTGGCTAAAGAAAGGGAAAACTAGTTGATATTGTGCAAACCCCATCCATCACTTTCCTTTGGAAAGGAAATCTTTTTCCATTTAGCTAAATGGAAGCCAGTATGTTTCCTATCCCCTCTCCATATGAAGTTTTTTATAAGCTATTGAATCTTGTGCAATAGGGAGGACGATATCCTAACCAAGATGAGCCAATACACAGGTAAACTTTGTAAAACTGAATTTTCTAAAACTAGCATGTCGCCTAAGGATAGCCATTGAAAGGACCATCTCCCGATTCTCTTTTTGACCTTTTGTATTAGACAATTCCAATCAGCCACTCGATAGTTATTGGGATTAAGATAGAAATCAAGATACTTCATTCCATCCTGAATATCCATAAACTGAATATTAAATACTGACGTCATTTTATCCTCTAACTCTGGATCAATATTTTGTGCTAGGAAACATGACTTTTGGAAGTTGATGACCATACCTGAAGCTTGAAAAAAATTATTTAAAAGAGAGTGAAAGGTCTTCAATTCTTTGAAATTTGCATCACCAAGGATGAGCACATCGTCAACGAAAAACAAATGGGAAATGAAAATCTCAACAACGACCTTGATACCTTTGAAGGATCCAACTTCCAAAACCTTTTTCATTTTCCTACTGAGGCATTTAACAACTAGAAGGAAAAGTAAAGGGGAAAGAGGAAACCCCTTCCTCACACCTCATTTACTTTTAAAAAAAATTGTAGGATAACCATTTATCAATATTGCCATATTGACATTTGACACACATGCCATAATCCATTGTGTAACCTCCCACTTAACCCCGATCTGGATGAGTAATAACCATAAAAACTTCCAGCTTACTTTGTTGTATGCCTTCCTTAAATCCAACTTAATAATTATTGAGCTTAATTCCGTAGACTTTACAGAGTGCAGGCATTCTTGATCTAAACCCACAGCATCAAAAATCAATCTATCCTTGAGGAATCCAAACTGTTCTCGAGAAATACTAGTAGCCAATTTATCTTTCATATGGGAGGCTATGACCTTGGAAATCACTTTATAGACAAAATTACAAAGAGAAATGGGTCTGAAATCATGAAAGGAGGGTGGTTTGCTCACGTTAGGAATAAGGGTAAAGAAGGTAGCATTGAGAGCGACCAGAATGTGACCTAATATTCGAGACTCATTGATAGCCTTTAGAAGGTTAGTCCCCATTATGTCGAAAAAGGATTGGAAGAGTTCTTGAGTCGACCTATCCGGTCCCAGACTCTTCTCTTTCAGCATTTTACTCACAATATGCCCAATTTCTTCTAAGGTGACAAGCTTGCCTAAATCATCACTCTCATCATCATTGAAAATTCTTGGCACATATTTTAGGATATGAATTTGATTTCTTTTGTTTTCAGTCTCAACAACACTGTACTGAGACTAAAAAAACTTAAAGGAAATCTCCTTAATCTCATTGTCAGTGGATATATCATTTGTGTTGCAAATTTATGGAAGAATCTAGTATTCTTATCACCCTTGCTCAACCAAAGTGCCCGACTTCTGAGTCTCCAAGTTGATTCTTCAATTGAAAGGATATTGTCCTTCCTTAGTTTAAGGGCATTTAGAAGATTTAACTGATCTTGCTTAAACACCTGTGACGAACACTTAGCAAATAGCTCTGACATTTTAAAATCGAAATGCATAAGATCTCAATGGAGTTGTTGTTTTTTGTCTGAATACCACTGAACAATCACTTTCTTTAAATTTTTCAAATTTTCACATAGTAGAACAATAAGGGAACTATCTATCCATTTATCCATAGAGATCCAAGTTGGCCTGATAAGGGACATAAAATCCGGTTAGGATAACCAATAACTATTGAATTTAAAGGGAGCACTATCTTTTTGAAGTGAAAAATCTATTTGCAAACAAATCAGATTGTGATCCGAAATAGTGGATTTGATTGTCCAAAACCTATATTTACACCGATTGGAGAGTAGATTCCCATCCAAAATAAATCAAACCAACCTCTTAGAAATACTTGTCGATCTAGGTCTTCCATTGCGCCAAGTCAGAGACAAATGAGATGGTTGCATATCCACAAGACGCATGGAATGGAGCATGTTGGAAAAGAAGTTTGCCAACGGATCAACCCTAGCGAAGCTACCCAAAACCTCCAGGAAAGAGAGAGTAAAGTTTAAATCCCCCCCAACAATTAACCCATGTTCTTCTAGTAGGCCAGAATCTAGAATAGATTGCCAGAAGCATTCCCTGTCTTTATAAGGCACATAAAAATTTAGGAGTTTAACTCTGGCATTATAATGCTTGAATCTTCCCTCCAAAAATATACCTGTAGTGGTGCCAAAATCACACAGCTCAACAATCACATGATTTCAACCAACTAATAAACAACCTGACCGGTTGTTTGGGTCCACAACAACACAGTTCCATGAAGGAAAACATTTAATAACGAAACCTTTAGCCTTGTCTGCATCCACTAAAGTTTCTTGGGAAAAAACGATATCAGGATTAATCCATTTCAACAAAAGTTTAAGGGAGACTAGTTTAGTGGGACCTCCAAACCCACGAAGATTATAAGAGAGAATTATCATGGGTAAATTGTCGGAATAGACGAGCCTGCTATAAGAGACGAAAGATGACCGTGTAACTCAGAAATGCTAGTCGAAGACTCAGGAAAGGAAGAAATAGATGGAAGGCCTGTAGGTGTTGCAGTGGAACTTTGCTGAAAGGAGCCAATACACCTTCTATATCCCCGGGGGGATTCTTTGGTGGCCGAGGATGAGGCTTCTTTCGAAGAGTTACAATAGTCCGAGATGCAGTGGGAAAATCCAGTGATGAAGAAGAGGAAATAGTAAGGGGCAGTGGTGAAAGAGATTTAACAATCTTAAGGTTATGCGATGGAGAGAAATCAACTGGAGAAGAGGAGTTTGGATCTACAAGGCCAGTAAGTAGACCTGATGCCTCTTTGACTTCATCCAATGGATTTTTCGGCCTCCTAGAGTCCTCAAGGAAAGGGCATGCATCGGGGAACTTGGGGTTGGGAAGCTCTCGACCATCCATACCCGACTTGCTTAAAGGCATACCACAGATTGAAGAGGCTTTGGTATGATCCAATACCAAGGATGGAATAGGTTGTCTGTCCCCAACATTTCTACACAGTCTATTATCAACACACAAACCCCCAAAGACAACACCAAAACGACATTCAAGATCATTAAACTTTCGCATGATAATTTCCTAGAAATCGTCGAAGATATCGGGGACCCAATCCTCATTAGAATTTAGGTAATCAACTGCATCGACATAAAGCTTGGAAAAAAAGGAAGGGAAGAATAACTACATCTTACCCAGGAAAGAGTCTTTATCAGCAAAATCCAAGCGTGCAGAGATTTCTTGGCTCTCAGAAACCCTGAAAGAAGCATTCGCAGAACCAAATTCCATAAGAGATGGACACTTAGCTTTCAGGTGACCTAGCTTCCAACAGGAATGGCAGCGAAATGGATCCTTCCAATAATCAACTGGTTGACGTAGCATTATGTCGCCAATATGGATGTCAATAGAGTCTGACAACCCTATGTCTAGGTCTAACTCCACCAAAACCCATGCTAACCTTTTGTTACACCAACGAAGCAAATCACTGTCAAAGAAGATGAACTTTCCTACCTAACTGGAAATAACTTCCAAAATGGGCACAAACCAATATTCCATAGGAATGTCTGGGAGCAACATCCACATCTTTCTTCTCCAAAAAACTTCAAAGAGGGGATTAAAACCTGGGTACCATCGTTTTAGCATAATTATGCCACAACCTATAAGCCATGGCGATTCCAATACTCATAGAGGATCGCCTTCAGACATGAAGTAGAAGACCAACCAGTGGTTGGATAATAAACTGAACCTAGGGAAGTACCCAACCAATGGTTTCCAAAGCCGAAGAAGCCAGTCTGCAACCTGAGCCTTATTCATCTGAATATAAAAAAACTTCCCTACAAGGGCTTTCTCCGACAGGCTCGGAAATTTTCTCATGGCTATATCTTTCTTGAGGATGCAGTGAGAGGAAGTCTCTCTCACCCTCAAACTCTTAACCTTACAATGTTGTCGAGATGCACCACCAAAAGATCAGTTTTGCCCAACACCAGACACACTCACAGGGTGCTTACCTGCCGAAAGAACAACCGAAGAATGTCCAATCGAAGGACCCAAAGCTACGCCATCGAGAGAATGGATGTGCCTTTCTGTAGGAACACTAGCAGGAGGATTTCCCACTGGGAAAACTAACAAAGACTAACGAGATGAAGGAGGCAAAGTCAAAGAAGGGGAAGAACCGATGTGTTGGGCCTGAGGCAGGAGGTCCGCACACTTAACCCTGGCAGGGCTTGTGGCCTTCACATGGCCAAATTCAACACTGACATCTCGCGGAGTTGCTACCTGTTGGCCAAAAGCATAGGAACAATTGTTGTGGAGGCCATCTGTTGCAGGAGTGTCGGAGGCATGACAGATACAGTCGTACAAAAGTTTGTGTGTGTCATCAGCGAGGAAAAGGCCTTTGTTATCCCATAGGGCATCCTCATCTATCCACGAGGTGTCGATAGGGTAGGCCATGTTAACACAACACCATCACAGTGTGCACCAGAGAATAGCAAGTTTAACTCCATGCCGTGATCTCCATAACCCTCGCATTGTATAACCTAGCCCTAGACCCTACCCTCCCCACTGCGGATAAATGTACGAAGGCAAGCTTACAATCTAAAAAAATATGATTTTTTATCCTCTCTCTTAAAAAATATGACTTTATCTTTCACCCCATTTATAAGCTATAAATACCTATTGGCATAAAGACATAAACACCTAGTCCACTTAGCAAATATATCAAAATGAATATGTTTTCTTAATGGTTTTGGCGAGGATTGATAGACACATCCGTCAATTTGACGGGATCTAGTGAGGTTATGCAAGTGGGTGTGGCCGCATGCCACGAGGTTCCATCTGGCCTTGTATCTCTGTAGTGACTATTGTGGCCAGCTTATAAAGCATAAAGCCTGTATACATTGACAATAGCTACACCTTTTTCTCAGTGTATGTTTTTTCACTATTTAATAGGGAGTAAGTTAACTTTGGAGGAAAAAAAATGCATTTCATAACCTTAATTTATGGGTTTTGCCTCATTTTAAATCAACTAAATGCTCAAAAAATTGATCAGAATTCTAAATTAACCAAAAATTTAAAACCACATCTCAAAAAACCTATGAGAAAAAATAACTTTGAAGGAAAGATTGCTCACCCGAATTAGCCCACTCCATTTTATAAGGTCAGAAAGCGACGATTCCTTAATATAATCAAAATGACGGTTTGCGCGTGTTCACTCTGTAAGGCATGAACGGATACGTCATCTTGGAAAATAAACTCGATTTTTCAAACCGTCCAAAAAGATTCTCAGTTTATAAAAAACACAAAGCCAAATCTCCACACGGCAGGCTGTCGATAAGTCTCCACTTGATAATTAATCCAAGGAAGTTCCCAAATCTTTGATTCAAACAATAACTGTTGCATCCTATCATCTGCAGCCATATTGTCGCATGTCTAACGATTTCTCACTAAAATAAGTCTATGACTATGATCGTTCCATGCACGCTAATCCGCGGCTAATTTATAAACAAGAATTCCATTACTGTCTGAACATATATGTCGGTCTTCCGAATCTGAGTACGGTGAGGAGGCCCCCGGTCTCTCTCCACATTGCCTTTGACCTATTGGGCCCTCGAAATCCCGCTGGCACCAGGAAGGCTGTCAAATGTCCTTCCAACATATATGTCGGTCTTCCGAATCTAAATACGGTGAGGAAGCCTCGGGAGTCGGTCCATATCCACATTGCCTTTTCCCAATTGGGGCCTGTAAATCCCGCTGGCATCAGGGAGGCTGTCAAATGTCGTTACGATAGCGTTCCAAATGCAATGTACGGACAATTTTCAAACAGTCTTCCTGGTGGAAGGCCTCTGGATATTTTCAGCTATGGTCAAAGAAGATCCTTTCATGTCTTTTCTTCTGTCTGGTTCGCTTATCTTTAGATCTTGCAAATCATGAGCATGCAAAATCACGCGGTACTTATCACGCGGTACAGATTGCTATAAATGGCGAATGACAACATGGTCACCTCGACATTCGAAAGAACGGCTTACTTTAAGGCGACACTCTTTATAGCTGATCCTTGAGACATTTATTCAGTGTATCCAGATTCGGAGTGTGCAGTATACTGATTTTAGGAGGCGAAGCAGCTATATAGTTTTGTCGGCCGACTTTAATGGCGAATAGAA
>ML783396.1:473637-497012 GCA_009831015.1 Picea engelmannii | reverse complement strand
TTGGTCATCGGACAATTATAATGTAAAGAATAAGAAGTCGGCCCCAACAGTTATAATGAAAGGGCCAGATTTAATTAAAGGTGGATTTACCCACCCAGTGTGAGAGGTCGGCCCTGCCAGATGGTGACTCTTCACACGTACCACATTAGTATAAATAAGAAGCTAGCGCCTCACTTCTAACTCACACTTCACTTGCTCATTCTCTTATGAGGCAAGCTGCAATTTCAAGTTGGTGAGAGGAGAAGAAGGGTGGAGCATCTCTTGGAGGAGGATTTTCTGTATTGGTTGAGTTATCTCTTGAAATTTTGATAAGCTATTTATGATAAGGAAGTTTTTGCTGGGTTTTCTTCCCCTAGAGGGTTTCCCAGGATAAATGTTGTGTCTATTGTGGATGTGTATTTCTCAGTGATCTTGTGCTTATTATGCTCTTATCTTTATGAAATGCAAAGAACTATAATAATAGCATAAACATTAACAACAACTAGTACAACTGATATTAACTCACTTAACTACACTTATAATTCTGTTACAATTCCAAATCACTCAGTTATGAATGAGATAATAGATTAATATTTATTGTCTAATTTAATTAAGGGAAGAGTAAATTAGACACATGTTTCTTGTTGACTTTTCAACACTCCCTCTCAACAAAAAAGGGATTATCCTTCACCCCAATCCTGTCTCTGTGATAATCAAATTTTCTCCTGGTGAGCCCCTTCGTCAAAATGTCGACATCCTGATCTTCCGTAGGAATGTATTGAAACAATATGATTTTCCTCTACACACAATATCTGAGATGATGATATTGGATATCTATATGCTTAGATATGTCATGAAACATAGGATTAATCGAGAGTTTAATGCAACTCTGATTATCACAATAAATCACTGTGGGATCTAAATGAGAACCAAACAAACCAACCAAGATCTTCCTCATCCAGATAGCCTCACATGCAGCTTGGCTTGCTGCCATGTATTCTTCTTCCGCTGAACTGAGTGCCACGGATCTCTGTTTCCTATTGTATCAGGAAACAACTGTAGATCTGATACTAAAGATCCCTCCTGATGTGCTCTTTCTGTCCATTAGGCTGCTCACCCAATCTGCATCTGTGAAGCCATGCAACTTCACCTCATCCGTTTGTTTGTACCATAATCCATACTCAGATGTGCCCTTCAGATATCTCAGGACATGCTTCCTTACCTTCCAAAAGAGTTTGGTAGGCTTAACCATCACTTGACTTAGCTAGTTAACCGCATGGCAAATGTATGGCCTCGTATTTGCTAAATACATTAGAGAACCTACTAACCATTGATAGACAGTAGCATCCACTACCTCTCTATAAGTAGCATCCTCTTTCATCCAGTTTCCTGGAAGAGGAGTATCCATGAGTTTGCAGCCCTCCATGTGAAACTTACCCAGTATCTCTCTTGTATACTTTCCTTGAGACACAAAAAGTTCACCATCTCGCTGCCATATTTTCAAACCAAGGAAATAATGAAGAAGGACCAAATCCTTCATCTCAAACTCCTTTGCAAAGTCCTCCTTGCATGAGTTTATCAACTGCTCATCACCAGTAAGTATTAAATCATCAACATAAAGCACAATGATTAAAATCTTACCCTCCACCACAATTTGGTATAGGTTTTCATCTGCTTCACTTTTGGTGAATCCCAATCCAGTGAAATAGTTGCCTATTCGAGTGCATTTCTCCACACTCCCATCAACAACTTTCTTTACCTTGTAGATCCATCTCGAACCTACCACTGATTTATCAATCGATCTTCGGACAATTTCCCATACACTATTTTTGACAATGGAGTCATACCCCTCTACCATAGCATCAACTCAAGTGGGGTCTTGCACTGCTTCCTGAAAGGAAGATGGTTCAGTCACAATACATTTTCTCATAAGAGCCATGTATCCAGCAAATCGATCAGGAGACTGTCTCTGTCTGCACAGTGAAATAGGGGCTCCTATATTCTATGCAACATCTAGTCTCAATCTTTCAGCTTCCGTGGTGCGCTTTCTGCCATTTCTGATGGATGGATCTTTTTGAGTGGTTTCCTCCACTCCATGAACCTCCTCATGTGGCTGATCCACATCTTGAGACTCATCCTTGGGAACCAACAATTCCTCTTCTACATGCAATTCTAGCTCCCTCTCAAGGGACAACCGCATGGATTTCCCCTCATCGAATTTTATATCCCGTCGCATAAGAGTCATCTTACTGTTTGGAAAATACACACGAGAATTATGGGGTGTTTCTATGTACCCCACAAATATCCCAACTTCAGCAGTTGGTTCCAGCTTCTTCCTGGCATCCTTTTTCACATGCACAAAAACAGATGAGCCAAATTTTTTTAAATGCGAAACATCAGGTTTCTTACCAGTAAAAACTTCTTTAGGTGTACTCATGCCGAGTACTCTATGAGGATAACAATTCTTCACATAAATCGCAATATTGCATGCTTCTGCCCACAAATGCAATGGTAGGCCCTGATCATGCAACATCGCTCGTACTGCACCCACGATCGTTCTATTCTTTCTCTCCGCGATCCCATTTTGTTGTGGGTTATGAGGCGGTATGAGTTCTCTTTGAATTCCTTATCTGCTGCAGAAGTCTTTGAATTCGTTAGAGATGTATTCTCCACCATTATTACTCCTTAGAGCCTTCACTTGCTTCCCCGACTCTTTTTCCACCAATGCTTTAAACTCACAAAACTTTGAGAATGTTTGATCCTTCTTCTGCATGAAGAATATCCAACATTTATGAGAAAAGTCATCAACAAAAATAACATAATTCCTGTGTTTTGCTATTGAACCAACTGAGAATGGTCCACACACGTCCATGTGAACTCTCTCCGGGATTACCGAAGCACGATTTTCCTTTTCATGAAAGGTGGACTTTACATACTTCCCCAGGGTGCACCCCTTGCACTGATCTGACTGAGAAAGTGTTCCCCTTGGAAGTCCAGTATATATTTGCTGCATGATCATTAAGGCTCCATGATGAAGATGGCCCAATCTCCTGTGCCATAATTCGCCCTCATCCCGGCTCACCACTGTTTCTGCCTTGCCTATCATGGCACCACAGCCATCTACCTGCAGCATATAGAGATTCTTAACTCGAATCCCTGTCTTCTTGACTTCACCTGTTGCTTTATGTTGTAGGTAGGCTATACCACTGCTAAAAACATCATAGCCTCTGTCCACCAACATTGCAACTGAGACCAAGTTTTTATTTAGACCTGGAACATGCATAATATTTTTCAATTGAAATGCTTTACTTGACTCCCTCTGAATGATAATGGTACCAATACCAGTTGCATTGTATTTTCCATCATCGCCCATCTCTATATGCATTATGAGATCTTTCTCCTCCAAGTCAATGAAAGACTCTTTATCTCCTGTCATGTGGAAGGAAGCACCACTATCCAAATACCACACCGATCCCGATGCACTTGAAGCCATGCATGCGATGAAAGCGAAGTCAAGCTCAAATTGTGAGACAAGAGCCCCACCATTTGCAGCTCTAGCAACCGTCTTGTTCTTCTTCTTCTGTGGACAGTTAGTAGCAAGATGCTCACGTTTGTGACAGTGAAAACACTTCACTTTGGACAAATCTAGCTTCTTGACTTTAGACTCGGAATTTGATTGGAATTTCTTCCCTTTCCCTTTCCTTGCCTTGGCAGTCAAAGCACAATCCTCTTCATCATCACACTTTGATGAAGATCCATCTCTGGTGTTCCGCCTGAACTCCTCTTACACCAGACCCGACCATAGTCATTCCCAATCTGGTAATTTTTCCCTTCCATTGACATAGTCTTGATAACTGTGCCAACTCTTAGGAAGCCCTAGGAGCGCCAACCTCACCAAATCATCAACAACGACTGTTATTCCCACACTTCCAAGCTCATCCTGACATTGGACAAACTTTGTGAGATATTGTGGAATGGTGTCGCCTTTCTCCATCTTGATCTTCCTGAGTTTATCTTTGAGCGCCAATTTCCTATGGTCACTACTGTTTTGGAACAGATCTGTCAAAACCTTCCACATTGCATATGTTGTGTTTTTCCCACGGAGACTTGAGACAATGTGGTCTCGTACTCCCTCCAACAGAATCCTCCTCGCCTTTGCTACTTTCTTTTTCCATGCATCAAGATTTGTAGTATCTGTCACAACCGGCTTAGGAACATCTGCATTAATGTAACCCTTCAATCCATTGTCTTCGAGCACTACCTCCATCCTGTCCTTCAAGCAATGTAGTTAGAGCTGCCCTTGAGTGCATACTCCAACCTCAAGCCATTGAAAGACATTTCGATCTTGAATCAAGTGTCACACCAAGAAAATATTGCAAATTTGAATGTTATCCAACCCAAAACTCAACCCCTTCACTTTCCTCTTGCCCTGGGAGGTTCGCACCTCACTTGAGAGCAACCTGAGGGAAGTTCGCACCCTGCCTGTGGATAGCCTGCGAACTTGCCTGTCAAGTTTGCACCCTGCTCCACTGTAGCCTGCGAGAATGCCCTAGAAATTCGCACCCTGCTCCACTGTTAGGGTGAGGGAAGTTTTCACCCTACTAGTGTATTTGCCTGCGAGAATGCCAATGAAGTTCGCACCCTGCCTTTTTCTAGGGTGCGAGAATTACTGTTCTTGAAAACACCGGAAGTTTTCAGTACTACAGTTCGCACTCGACTAGAGGCGGGACCTGCGAGAATGAAATTATGTTCGCACCTCACTTCCATGACTCCGTGGCCTCCATGGCTCTGATACCATGTAGAAATTTTGATACAAATTAATGTATTCTTGAGATTCTCCTGATCTAACAATTTATGCCACTTGTTAAATACAGAATCTCTTCTACTATTATTATTGCGGAAACAATTTAAACCACGATCACAACCACAATGCACAAAGTGAAATATCAATAACACACAACAGAGAAGTTTTACTAGGAAAGCGTAAAGCTAAAAACCCCACTATCATATATTATGTATATCATGAATCATGAAACAATCTCATACAAAACTCTAATCCAAGAGCTCTCAGTACAATACAATCGTCTCACACTGTCATACACAAATCAGCAAATACATGCGCCAATTTCCGTGTCCAGATAACCTGCCTCTTCTGCACAATCTCTGCAATCCGAATTCTCACAATGAATCAAATGAATTACAATTGCCTCGTTTGCACATGCTCATAAGCATATTCACTGCATGTGTGAACAAATCACAACTGATAGCCAAACTGTCCCTTTCACCTATTATCTCAACTGGATCTCCATTAGAACTGACATGCATGTAGCTAACTGTGGCAAATCTTCAGTTGCATGTGAGTTCATTGATTAACTGAACTCTCACTAGTGCATGTTTAGTTACTAGTACAACTGATATTAACTCACTTAACTATACTTATAATTCTGTTACAATTCCAAATCACTCAGTTATGAATGAGATAATAGATTAATATTTATTGTCTAATTTAATTAAGGGAAATATAAATTAAACATATGTTTCTTGTTAACTTTTCAACACCTTAAACATAATACATCTCCAATACTTTGCTTGGAAAAACGCATGAAATTACACACAAAACACCCTCGGTCTCATGTCAAGGTCATGGCCATTTCTTTGACCAAGCCTCGGGGTGTCTAACAACCCATTATATGAATATCACGAACATCTCGATTTGACATTCCGTCAAACACTTTKCRTGCATTCTTCTCTTTTTCTCATGGAGCAGGGTGGRTTTAATCCCCSACAAAACCCTCGCACTTAATCGCAACTTGAAAAATGGGCCCCTCTCCATTCATAATTCATCTATAAATCTCAACTAGGGACTCTTCTCTTCCCATTCACACATCGCTTCTTGCAAGGTGYTCCATCCCTTCTCGTTTRGYAAACTTCAATCCCTGCACGACCATGACCATCACATCGAGGCATTCTCTGCCCTAACTCAGCAGTGCTCCACCTGTGAATTGTTGACACGCTAATGTTGGCGTAGAAGCTACTTGTCACGCGCTAAGGTTGGTGCAGAAGCTACTCGTCAGACGTTGTGTCGGATTCATCAAGAACCTTCGCTCACCTGGGAAGAAACTACTCCGAGTTCTCTTGCAGTAATGTTAGTGGCCATGAGACCTGCAACCCTTTCACAATTCCTTTGCAGAATCACCAACTTGCGCTACGAACTGAAAGCCATTCCACTGTTAACTAGTTTTCTATATATGCGATCAATGTTGCTTCAGAGCTGAAAACGATTGACCTGACACCAACCACTCTAGCACAGCGTACACCCGTGGTCAAAATACGTAATCCATACATCAATCTGCAGCCAAAAGATGGAGCTCTTGCCCACTAAAGCCGAATCTAGCCTTTAGAGAATAGCTCGTTTCCGTCGACAACAATCCCTCCATCCGCCGCTGTTAACCATGCACTGAAATTGAACTCGCTTCCACTAGAGTTCCCAATACTGCTATCCTTGCCACCCAATTCTTGACAATCATCTCCTTCGTTTTGAATTGCGTACATCTCATCTCCATCTAGCCCGTGCCCTCGGGCTGCTTGCACAGTTGTGTCCTTGTCTCGCAACCTTCAGTCAACCTCATGTCAGATACCACTTGTTGGGATCGATCCTCCAGAAACGAATTAATACAGAACAAACTCGGCAGTGATATCCTTTATTGTTCAATGA
Organism: Picea engelmannii; assembly: GCA_009831015.1. Lineage (NCBI taxonomy): Eukaryota > Viridiplantae > Streptophyta > Pinopsida > Pinales > Pinaceae > Picea > Picea engelmannii. The sequence continues at coordinate 490,318 of ML783396.1, read as the reverse complement.
ACAATGGAAAAGTGGTTGCTAGTCAATTGAAGCAACTCATGGGACAAAATATCAAGTATTTCTAGGCATATGGAAAGAAACCTCCGGAAAATGAATGTAAGTGAAAGCCAAAATGTAACATGCATTTCAGCTAAATTAATCTATTTACAAATTGTTTGTGCAACTATGTGATCTATTCATGATCAGTGTGTGTAACTAAGTGATAAATGTTATAGATACGAGCATACCTATAGAGGTGATAGTGCGATGTGGAGTGCAAAGTGTGTAGAGGGCAGAGTGTGTGTGAGGAGAGGATGATTGTATGCTTGAGATTCACTATTGTAATTCTCCCTTGAATAATAAGAATACCGAATATTATTGCTTGTGGTTTTTTCCCGCATTGGGTTTCCACATAAATGACTGTGTCAATTGTGTCATTGTTGTTCCTGGTTTTATGCATGTTTAATCTTGCTTGTTGGTGCTTTGTTTTTCTTCCGCTGCCCAACAAGTGGTATCAGAGCCGGTTGAGTAGGTGTCGCAGGTAAGCCAAAGAGAATTGTGTGCAGGTTTTTTGTGAGCGCAAGAAGACGTGATTAAGTAAGTATTAGTCATCAACACTCCCTAGGCAGTGTTAGAAGCACGTCAACGCTCTCAAACTTAAAAAATTGTGATTTTACCAAAATCGAGGCACATGATTCTTACACCACATAACTTCGACAAATCATCGCTCCCCCATCCACACTCAAGGAGTGCTAATTTCTAAACCTCCAGCTCCACTTACACACTCATTGGATGGCCATTCTTAAAAACCAAAATTTCCATGGTATAAAAAAACATTCGATGGTATGAAGGGTTTTGTCTTATTCTAAACAAGAGCAGCAAAGCTGCATATACTGCCTCCTAAGATTTTTATTTAATATTGTATATAGTTAATAATAGTAATGGTAGGTAATTGTGTAGTTCAAATTATCCAATTGCTAAGACAAATATGAAGTCATAAATTGAAGTGACTATTGACAATGTTCGAATTAATTTATAGTGCGCCTAATGTTTAACGAGATGAAATTTAATCTAGTCTCTATTAATTAAATATGATTCTCAATAAAATTATTAATGCTTAATTTATAAAATAAATCTAGGATATATATATTTTTTAAACTTCCTAGTGTCATTTAAATTCGGATACTGCTCTTAGGAATACATTTTCACGTTCAGTACCTAATAATCAAGAAAAATATACCATATTTAATTTAATTCATTGTTATTTTGTTAAAAATTCTAAATAATTAATTTTGAAAAAAAATTAATCAAACAAATATTTATACAATCCATATATAACTCCACCTTGAGAATGTATTAATTGGCAATGCCCAAAATAGAATCGACAGCTCCGATGAATGCGAGAGTTGACATAAGATTTACGAAGATCTATGCCCATTCGACCATCCCTGCAGAGTAGCTTTGCAATTAATTTGAAACTTCGAATTCCGTGAAACTTTCCATTAATTTGAGGATTCCAATTAATTAATTTAAAATCTCGAACTACTTGAAGGTTCCAATAACACTTCAAACTTGCTAACCAATGAAAATGTTAGAAAATTACAATATTATATATATATAAAATAAAAAAATATGTTTCTTATGTTTAACATTAGGTTTCTTAAAAATATTTTTCAAGTCGAAGTAGATTAATAGATGGTCAAAGCATAACCATCTCTATGTACTGTCCGAGGCAATATAATAAGACAGAGACGTGAGTGGATGTTTTAGACACTGACATTTTGTCTTGTTGTGCATGAGAAATAATAAGGATATGGCTTTTATTAAAGAGTGCGAGAGGTTGCCTTTTAAATTAAAGGTGAGGTGGATAACATTTTAAAAGAATATATGTTAAGTATAATATATGTGTTATATTAATTTATTTCTTTAAATTAAAAGTTATATTTTGGAGTGTAACTTGGAATATAAAAGTATTTTTCCATTTTAAAGGTTCGGTTTTATAAGTAGTGGTTTTTGGAGTTTTTTCTCCAATGGCGAAAGTGAAGAGTTCTAAGTTTGAGGTGCATAAATTCAGTGGCAAGAATAGCTTTGTGTTATGGAAGCTCAAGATGTAGGATCTTCTTGTACAACAAGGATTGCAAAAGACATTCAATGGAAATAAAAAGAAATCAACAAGCATGACAGATGAGGACTAGGAAGATTTGGATGCAAGATCCCTCAGTACCATCTGTTTCTGTCTGGTAGATGAAGTGTTGTTTAACATCACTAAAGAGGTGACAACAACATGTTTGTAGACCAAACTGGAGAGTCTGTATATGACAAAGAACTTGACAAACATAATCTTCTTGAAGAGACAGTTGTCCAACTTGCAGATGAAAGAAGGTATGCAAATTTTTGATCACTTGAATGTTTTCAACACTCTACTTTGTCAATTATCTAGTATGTACGTAACGTACGAAGATGAGGACAAGGCGGTTATGCTACTGTGTTTGTTGCTTGAGCCTTGGGATCATATGGTCACAACTATGTGGTTTAGCACAACAAATGCCATTGATTATGAAACTGTTGTGGGAGCTTAGTTGTTTGAGGAGATGAGGAAAATATCCAGTAAATAAACCTCAACAACAGAAGCAATGGTGTTGAGAGGTCCATCTACAGAAAGAGGGAAAAATCAGAAGGGTGTATCAAGGTCTAAGTCAAAAGGAAATAAGAGTAAGCAGAAATGTTGGTTCTGTGGAAAATCTGGGCATCTCAAGAAGGATTGTTGGAAAAGATAGAATGCATCCAAGGAGGACTCCACAAAAGAAGCAAAGGAAGCTAATGTAGCTGAAAAACGTTCAGGCTCCAATTCATGTATGGTTGATTAGGTATTTTCTACTTTTGATGTTTCACATCAACATCAACATTGGTTGTTAGATTCTAGTGCGTCTAGCCACATATGTCCTCATAGAAATTGGTTCTCAAATTACCAATCTAGTGATGATGGTGTTGTTTTTATGGGAAATGATTTTTCTTGTAAAATTGTTGGAGTTGATAGCGTTCGGATTAAAATGCATGATGGTTCTATAAGAACATTAATAGATGTAAGCCATGTTCTCGAGCTAAGAAAGAACTTGATATATTTGGTAGTTCTAGATTCTTTTGGTTTCAAGTGTACAACTCAAGGTGGAGTATTGAAGGTATCTAAAGGCATCTTAGTAGTCATGAAGGAAAAGAGGATCGAGAACATTCATCATCTTGAAGGAAGGACATAAGTAAATCAAACAGTGGTAGAATCTAAAGATGCAAGTGACTCTGTTCATTTATGGCATTAGTATTTGGGTCATATGAGTGAGAAAGGGCTTAAGGTACTGGTTGATTGTAAGTCATCATATATAACCCAAAATCTGAATGAAATCATAGTGTTCCATACACAGATCACTTGCAAGAAAGTGTCCTCAAAGAATAAGTCAATAGTAGTATGCTCAGTAGAGCGGGATGTTACAAACACCCCCTCTTGTTTTAAAATTCGTCCCGAAGTTTTTACAACATATGTAAAAGAAAGTAAATAAATGTATTTGACATAGATCTATATGTCTAAATATATCAAAATAAGTAAGGAAATTGTTGGTGCATCTCATCTGCATCCTCCCATGTAGCTGAGTGGACTATAATTGTCCCAATAGACCTTGACCTGGTCGTCTGTTCGACGTCGTAGTTGTCAAATGGGATGGTCCAGAATGTGGATTGGCTCTGCCATGAGAGAACCCTCATCCAACACCTACAAGGAACTCATGTCAATAACATGTGAAGGGTCACTAATATAATTTCTTAAAAGAGATACTGATCTAGATTATTTTCGGCACGGAATGAGATCGGAGATATAATAAAGAAATGCACAGAGATATCACATATATTCAATAATATAACAAAAATATATTAGAGATGCAACCATAAACACATATATACAGTAATACACAATTTCTATTAATGAAATAAATGTATAGAGACTATAAAATACAGAGTGAAAGACTCGATGGAATGGTGGCATCTTATCTCTGAGAAGAGATGTGACAGCTACTCGCATTCGCAAGAAGATGATTACAATGAGGCTCTGAAGGCATTCTTACAATAAACAGGAATGCCAAAAGTCCTAGACATCCAAAAACCTAACCCTAGGAGATGAAGCTCCAAAAGTCATGTGGGCCCCATTTGGGTAAGTTAGTACATCAACTTCCCGGGGTTGTAACTTTTGTATACGATCTTCATTTTAGGTGTATGATAGCTTGTTGGAAAGGTATCGTTGAAGAGATTCATTTTGGGGGCTCAATCATGCGTTAGGATATCATTGAGAACCAAGATATCTAAAAACCTTCATTTGGGCCCTCAAAATATCCCCAGAAGTTAAAAACTGCTAAAAATAGTAAATTGCCAAATTTGCCAGAAAACTGTTTTGAGCTAGTCAGAAAAGGTGGGTGGCCATCGATATCCACCTGGATCAGATACATGAAAAACATCATGCATACGCCTCAAATAATTAGGCAAGGCTAGTTTATAAGCCACAAGTCCCTTCTTTTCCATTGCTTCGAAGGGTCCCATGAACCTAGGAGAGAGTTTAGTACCTTTTCCAAACATGATCAAACTCTTCTACGATTTTACCCACAAGAAGACTATATCTCCAACTTCATAACCGTGGTCAATGTGATTCACATCATCATAACTCTTCTGCCAATATTGTGCTTCTTTAATTCTTAATTCGATCGATTTAATCTATTCTTCCATTTCTTGAGTCACGTCTGGTCCTAACAGTACCATACCCTCAAGTCGATCCCAACTCAATAATGTCCAACACTGTTGCCCATAAATAAACTCAAACAATGCCATCTTAATCATACTTTGATAGTTGTTGTATGCAAATTCTACTAGTGGCAATAATTATTCCCAACATTTATGTTGGTCCATTATGTACATATGCAACATATCCTCCAAAATATGATTTGTCCTTTCTGTTTTCTTGTTTGTTTCGAGGTGATAAGTTGTGATAATGTTTAATTGTGTTCCCAAAGCCTCTTGGAAACTGGTCCAAAACCATCCTGTAAACACCGATCCTTGATCCAATATGATTCTTTTTGGCACCCCATGTAATATCACAATCTCGCTGACAAACACACTAGCTATGTATGGTGCTTGACACGTCCTACGCATTGGAATAAAGTGTGCATTCTTGTTAGAGTGTCAACTACTACAAAAATTGAATCGTGTCTTCTTGTCGTTAGTGGCAATCCAACAATAAAGTCCATTGAAATGACTTCCCATTTCGATTTGGGAATAGCGTGTGGCAGTAACAATTCTGCTAGATGTCTATGTTCATCCTTCACTTGCGGACATTCTATACATCTTTCCACGTAACTAACTATGTATGCCTTCATTCCCTTCTAGAAGAAAAAAGGCTTAAGATATGCCTTCATCTTCAGGACTCCCAGATGAGCCATGTATATTTCTCGATGTGCTTCACTTAAGATCAAATTTCTTATTTCATTGTTAGATGGTACGTAAATTATTTTGTTAAATATCAATAATCCATCTTTGTCTATTGAATAACCTTCATACCTCGGTACCATCATGATATCTTGTCCAATATTTTTCTTAACTTCTTTATACTAGTCATCATTCATTTGTAGAGTTAGAATATTTTCTCAAAGATTCGTCTTAAGAGGTAGCACTGAAAATATGTGTGGCCTCCTACTCTGCGCATCTACCACTCGGTTCACAGTTCCTTTAGTGTAATAAATTTCAAAGTCGTATTAACTAAGCAATTTTGACCAATGCCTTTGTCGCGCGTTTATGTCACTCTGTGTAAAAATATGTTGTAATCCACATTGATTTGTCTTTAATTTTAATTTTCTTCCAATCAAATAATGTCTCCATACTCTCAAGGAGTAAGAAATAGCGAATAAATCTAGGTCATGTGTTGCATAGTTTTCTTCATTCCTTCTCAATTTCCATGAAATGTAAGCGATAACTTGACCGTCTTGCATCCAAACTCTACCTATCCCTTCCTTGGATGCATTCGTGCATACCAAGAACTCCTTGTCCATGCTGGGGACATTTAGTATCGATTTTATCATCAACAACTCCTTGATCCTTTGAAATTCTTCTGTGCATTTCTCATTCCACAAGAAATTCTTGTTCTTCTTATGTAATTTTGTGATCGGTTTTGCTATATTTGAAAATTCTTCGAAAAATCACTAGTAATATTATACTAAACCCATAAAAATGTGTACTTAGTGTACATTTTTTGGTGTTTTCCATTCCATAATAGTATCCACTTTTGTTGGATCCAGATTTATACCTTCCCCAGATATGATATGTCCCAAGTAATGAATCTTAGATTGGTAAAGAGAGCAATTTGATAGCTTCTTGTACATTTTTTTTTCTCTTAGGCACTGCAGGACCAACCCCAAGTGTCCATCATTCTCTTCCTTCATTCGAGAATAAATCAGTATGCCATCAATAAAAACTTGAACAAATTATCCAAGTATTCACGGAACATCCCATTCATCAAACTCGTGAATACCCCTGGGGCATTTTTCAATCCGAATGGTAGAACTATAAACTCATAGTTTCCAAATATCGTGTTAAAAGTGGTCTTAGGGATATCTTCTTCTTTAATCCACAATATGTGATATCTTGATCTCAAGTCAATCTTCGAAAATACTGTCGCTCTCATTTGGTCAAACAAATATTCTATTCTTGGCAAGGGATACTAGTTCTTGATCGTCTCTTTGTTCAATTGATGATAGTCAATACAAAGTCTTCACGATCCATCCTTCTTTCTTACAAAAATAACTGGTGCACCCCACGGTGACACACTTGGACGAATAAGTCTCAAGTCCAACAATTCCTTCAATTGCATTTTCAACTCCCACAATTCAGGTGTTGACATCTGATAAGGATCTCTTGCAATAGGTTCATTTTCTAGTTTCAAGTCTATTGTAAGCTCCAACTCTCTTTTGAGTAGTAAATTGGGTAATTCTTATGGAAAAATGTCTACAAATTATTGCACTATAGGAAGGTTTTCTAGTAGTTATTCCTCTCCCTTTTCATTCAGTGCTAATATTGCATATAGTCTTCATCCCTTGCACATACTCTTCTGTAATTGTAGGGAATAAATTAACCTCAAGGACACTCCCTGGCTTATTCCTACAATTACTCTACTTTGTCCCAAATCCTCCATCAAACTTAATTGTTTCATCTTACATTTAAGTATCACATCATGGGATTCCAACCAATCCATACCAATCACTATGTCATAGGATCCTAGTAGCGTGAAACAAAGATCTACCTTTGTTACAAAGTCTCCCATTTTAAGGCTACAACCTGTAACCTTTTCTCCAACCTTTTGTTTGGCACTCGATTTCATTTCTACGTACTTGAACTCATCCTACTCGACTTCCTTTACCTTAATTATCTTCAATGTTGCACTACAGATGAATCTCTTAGTAGCACTAGGATCTATCAATACACTGTAGTTCTAGTATTCGATCATACCTGATGTCTCTAGCACAGTGGACTAATGCCCATCCTAGCGATTTTTCACCACTACATGTATCTTGTGGGCCTTTTCCAAATATCCAATTGTAGTGGGTCCTAATGATCCATATTCTTTGGCCTTATCAATCAGACAGTTGCATTGTTAATGTTCCTCACCACATGTCCAACATTCAATCTTCGGTCTAGTGCTCCTAGTCCCCGAAGTGGAAGGTTCTTGTCTAACATCCTGTGATCCTGGTTTGTTCCATTGAACAGGCCTAAACTGTTGTTGCAGTTAACATTGTTGTTATTGTCATCCTCTATAAGGAGTACTCTATTGAGAAGTCTATCATTGTGGTGTCATATACATAAGTCTTCTAGGTGTAACTTGAGGCCCTATAGTATGTCTGGGTGGCGTCGGATGTTGCTGCACTCCTGATGACATATGTCCACTCTATATAAAGGCAGTCCTTCTCTAGCCCTCATTGCTTAGCTCTTCATTGGCTATGAGGACCTTCTAAATAGCATCATGCAAAATCTGAGGCATTAAGATCTATAAGGACCTAATTTAATTAAGCCTAATAAAATTCATAAATTTAAACATTAATATTATTCAACATAAGAAATAAGCAATTTCATTCAGCATATAACCAGCATAAATTTAAATTTATGAACAACAATCTAATAAATTACATAACAACCCCATAACCCAACAAATTCATGAATATAGATACCTCTGGCTGATGCTATTATCCCAATATCCAACTGTCCTCTTCGCTGCTTTTCCCAAAACTCTGCCTGATGCTTTGACCAAACCCTGCCCAAAAATGACTAACCACCCAACCAGCTAGGAGCAACATTTCTGGCTCCCTAGCTCCAGAGTTCCATGAGGATTCCTGGCCCCCGAACCCAAATCTCCCAGCAACCTGGTGCCCCCTACAAAAGCTCACCCAACCTCCAAAACCAAACTCCAAAACCAGAAAAATATCCAACCGCAAATACAGTCCTCTCCTCCCAATTTTTCATAACCCCCCTTCCTGAATGATCCGTCAGGATTTTTCGAATGACTTATGGTTGAGTTTTTATTTGCATGCATTAATTAACCATTGAGAAACTTAACGAAAGAATGAGGAAGGAAAAGGATTTATACAGCCATATAAATATATGCAGATCTAAAATGCAATGAAAGACAACAAACCATTATACACAGGTTGATAACGGAGTTCGGCACAACTTTGCCTACGTCTTCGGGCCTTTTCTTTGTGGGGGAGGCTTCTTTATTTATTTTTGAAATCTCAATAGTACATCTTTACAATGTCGAATGGCTTCAAGACTAATCTGGTCATGTTCACCCAGATCTCTAGAACCATGCACAAAAAACAACACTCGAAACGGACGTCCGGAGCTCTCAGAAACGGTCCGACAACATCTCCTCCTCAACAGCTTCCCTGCCTCAAACTGGATTTGACTTGGCTTCTCCTCAACATCTCTACTCTGAATTCTCTCAAAAGCTGTCCAAAAGCTGTCCCCATGGCCTCAAAATGGCCTTGGTTAAATAGTTGGGAAGTTGGTTATCCATCTCCAACTTCCTCCACGAATTTAGGCTCAAAAAATGTCTAATAACCCCCCAAAATGGATAAAAACCATTAACAAATGGGTTAATTACATTTAAAATAATAAAAGTGGTTGAAAAACCCACTTTTAACTATATAATATAGTTAATTCTGGGCTTTAGCCCCCTGAGCTCTTGCACGCGCCCTTTATGTGGTCATATGGCTCATAATATGGCCAAGCGCTAGCCAAAGGCTAAGCGCTGGCCCACTAGCCCCTTGCACGCCTTAAGACCCGGTCATATGTGGCCTTTCCATAGGGCCACGGGCTATGCGCCAACCGTTGCATAACCAAACTTTAAAACCGCGCACCAGTAATGTAACCGTAACATAACTATTAACCGCGCGCTCCGTTTGAACCATAGTTCGGTCATATGGTAACTCCCGCTCGGTCAAGTGTGACGGTCCCGCGCGCATTATATGTAACGGTTATAAAACCGTGGGTCATAGTTTAAAACCCCCGCACATACGTTTCAAACCTCTGCGCTCTATATTAACACAACGGTTACATCGCACGCGACTAAGGGCTGGGGCTAGGCCCCGGCCCAGTCGCGGCCCAATCATACAAATGACCCATTTCAAATGCAATTTGTTTCATGTACATTGAAATGTACAACTTGTGGTCCAACAGTTCGTTAGTGCTAATGAAGGCGGAACGTTGGGAGGTCCGGGGTTCGAATCCCCCAGGCTCCAAAAAACTTTTGACATAGCCCTCATTGACTAAAACTGGGGTGCCACGTGGCAGTCACTGATTGGGCCACGTGGCACCCAATCATTCGACCAAATGATTTCCATGTGTCAACCGATGATTCGTCGATGCCAACCAACCACAAACCGACACGTGTCTCTTGTTGATTCATCCAAATCATCTGCCACGCGTTGCTACCGTACGCTCTGTCAACTGTCACGTCACTTGCCGTACGATGCTGATGTCATCCGCCACGTATGTTGCTGACGTCATCCTGTGCCACCTGTCACCCTTCCAGTGGTGACACATGTCAACTCAAGATTGGTCCAGCCGTACACCAAAAATGCCAAATCTGCCTGACACGTGTCACTACCGAGGCTGCCACGTGTCCTGTACAGACCTGCCATGTGTCACTGTATGGACATGCCACATGTTGCATGTACGGACGTGCCACGTACCATGTACGGACTGTACGGACAGGTACAGTCAGCATCCAAAAAATTTGCCTGTTTGGCTTGGCGGACAGAATGCGATATATTCTTCATACGGAATCCGTTTGACAAATTAAATATACCACCAGAATCAAGAAGACGAGATGAACGCAATGGTGTTGGTTTCTTCGGATTCCGAGCACTTTCATTTTTGAGCATTTTTCAAGTCCTGACAGGCTTCTGAATCCGATTTCGGATCACACCTCCCAACAATAAGACCTTTTGGTCCCCAAAAGGTTACTAACCACTCAACAAGTTCGGGATAGGCCTCCCGGCTTGCTCTTTGTCTCTGAAAGATGATTACATTAATGGAAGCAAAATACAATGAAGTTGAGACATCCACTTCTGGCATAACCAAGTGACTGGTTTCTCTCCTTCACGCTGTTCCTCTTGCTTCACTGGTAATCCTTCCTCCTTCGTGGGTACATGCAAAATCCTTTTGTCCTTCCTTGGACGAAGCTCTAGATTAAGCTTCCAACAACTAGCCTTTTGATGTCCACTCTTGCTGCAAAACGTACAACGAGTTTTTGGCATCCAGACTTGTTTACCCTTCTCCTTCCGTTGTGGACTTGAGCCTTTACATCGTGTTTCCTTCTTGGTCGACATAGGTTTCTTGTACAAATTTTGTCTCTTCCAACACTTGGCAACACAATGCTTAGGTGAATGACAATAAGTACATGGATAAAGATTCCACAAGTTTTGGTTTACTTGATTATGCTTGTTATAATCAAAAGGAGAATTAATAGAAACATGACCATTATACCTTCCATGCTGATCTTCACTTTTCTTTGGAGACGACTTGCATTCACTACCATAGTCCTGAATTGATGCACCATTTCCTTTTGTGAAGTATTCCTGCAATGTCTTAAGTTGGCCATTTGAAGCATTACTTGCTTCTGAAGATTTGGAACCTATCTTGGAAGACTCTCCAAGGTCCCTTTTGTCATATCCCAATCCTAAGTATCGAGGCCTTTCCTCAACCTCAATAGGATTTACAATGCCTTGACCTCTACATCCAAAGCCCTTTCCTTCTTCATAACCCATCTTGGTTAGTATTCTCAAACCTACACCTTTTGTGTGTTTTTCGAATGCACCAAAACCAACTTGATGAGAATGAGGAAAATTTGATGAGAAACCTTCACTGCATACCTCAGATGTGTTTTCTGAAACAAATGTATAAGGAACTCCCTTCAATTCTTCTTTTCCTTTGTTGTTCTTTGAAGCTTTCACTTGAATCGTGCTCTTTCGTTCCAAGTAGTCTTCATACAACACCTTCACCATCTCGTCCATGGAAAACACCGAATCTCTAAACTCCTTCTTGTCTTGAGAAAGTCCTCCTGTGGATGCCATTTTCTTCCTTGAGATGAGCTCTTCCCTGGTTAACATGCAAAACTCAAATCCAAATGTCAACTAGCTCCGATACCACTTGATCCGTCAGGATTTTTCGAATGACTTATGGTTGAGTTTTTATTTGCATCCATTAATTAACCATTGAGAAACTTAATGAAAGAACGAGGAAGGAAAAGGAATTATACAACCATATAAATATATGCAGATCTAAAATGCAAAGAAAGACAACAAACCATTATACACAGGTTGATAACGGAGTTCGACACAACTTTGCCTACGTCTCCAGGCCTTTTCTCTATGGGGGAGGCTTCTTTATTTATTTTTGAAAGCTCAATAGTACATCTTTACAATTTCGAATGGCTTCAAGACTGATCTGGTCATGTTCGCCCAGATCTCTAGAACCATGGACAAAAAATGGCACTCGAAACGGACGTCCGGAGCTCTCAGAAACGGTCCGACAACATCTCCTCCTCAACAACTTCCCTTCCTTAGACTGGCTTTGAATTGGCTTCTCCTCAGCATCTCTGCTCTGAATGCTCTCAAAAGCTATCCAAAATTTGTCCTCATGGCCTCAAAATGGCCTTGGTTAAATAGTTGGGAAGTTGGTTATCCATCTCCAACTTCCTCCACGAATTTAGGCTCAAAAAATGTCTAATAACCCCCAAAAATGGATAAAAACCATTAACAAATGGGTCAATTACATTTAAAATAATAAAAGTGGTTGAAAAACCAACTTTTAACTATATAATATAGTTAATTCCAGGCTTTAGCCCCCTGAGCTCTTGCGCGCACCCTTTATGTGGTCATATGGCTCATAATATGGCCAAGCGCTAGCCAAAGGCTAAGCGCTAGCCCACTAGCCCCTTGCGCGCCTTAAGACCCGGTCATATGTGGTCTTTCCATAGGGCCACGGGCTATGCGCCAACCGTTGCATAACCAAACTTTAAAACCACGTGCCAGTAATGTAACCATAACATAACTATTAACCGTGTGCTCCGTTTGAACCATAGTCCAGTCATATGGTAACTCCCGCTCAGTCAAGTGTGACGGTCCCACATGCATTATATGTAACGGTTATAAAATAGTGGGTCATAGTTTAAAACCCCCGTGCATACGTTTCAAACCTCCGCGCTCTATATTAAGACAACGGTTACATCGCACGCGACCAAGGGCTGGGGCTAGACCCCGGCCCGGTCACGGCCCAATCATACAAATGACCCATTTCAAATGCAATTTGTTTCATGTACATTGAAATGTACAACCGGTGGTCCAACGTTTCGTTAGTGCCGATGAAGGCGTAACGGTGGGAGGTCCGGGGTTCGAATCCCCCGGGCTCCAAAAAACTTTTGACATAGCCCTCATTGACTAAAACCGGGGTGCCATGTGGCAGCCGCTGATTGGGCCACGTGGCACCCAATGATTCGACCAAATGATTCCCACGTGTCAACCGATGATTCGTCGATGCCAACCAACCACAAACCGACACGTGTCGCTTGCCGATTCGTCCAAATCATCCGCCACACGTCGCTACCGTACGCTCTGTCAACTGCCACGTCACTTGTCGTACGATGCTGACGTCATCCGCCATGTATGCTACTGACGTCATCCTGTGCCACGTCTCACCCTTCCAGTGGTGACATGTGTCACCTCGGGATTGGTCCAGCCGTACACCAAAAATGCCAAATCTGCCTGACAAGTGTCACTGCCTGAGGCTGCCATGTGTCCTGTATGGACCTGCCACGTGTTGCCGTACAGACATTCCACGTGTTGCATGTACGGACATGCCATGTGTCTTGTATGGACTGTATGGACAGGTACAGTCAGCATCCAAAATTTTTGCCTGTTTGTCTTGGTGGACAGAATGCGATATCTTCTTCATACGGACTCCATTTGGGTTGGTGGAAAAAATGCGATATATTCTTCATACGGACTCCATTTGACAAAGTAAATATACCACTAGAATCAGAAAGACAAGACAGACACAATGGTGTTGGTTTCGTCGGATTCTGAGCACTTTCAAATTTGAGCATTTTTCAAGCCCTGACAGGCTTCTGAATCCAATTTCGAATCACTGAAGGCCTCTGCCCAGTCATATCTCCCCCCATTCACTGACTCCCTACCTCCTTTAATGCCACCCACCTTATCCCTCCACTCAATGCTTCACACCCCCCCCCCTTACATACATAAAGTCTTATAATAAATAAATTATAGTTATTAAGCCCTTTAATTCATTACCCAAACCTTTAATGAGTCAATTAATTAATTAATTAATCAATAAACAGATATAAACAATTAATTAATTAATATATAAATAAATAATATTATTAATAAATAATCATTGTTTAACCAAAACATATTAGGACAGTTAATTATCTAATTAATTATACTTGATAAACCTTAAGCAATCATTTAACTAGGGTTGTTACAAGATCCTCACCTTCACATGAATGTTGGAGTTAATGCCAAAAAAGAACTTCTTGATCTTCAACTTCTCTGTGTTCAGATGTGGAGAATACCTAAGTAGCTCCATGAATATGGACTCATGCACTGGCATCATAAGAACACCCTGTCATAAGGTGTTGAACTCATTAACTTGACGCTTAATGAATTCTTCGGACAAATATCTTTCCCAAAACCATTCCTTGAATAGTTCCCATGAGATGTCTTTGAGACCATGTTTAGTTGAGGCAAGAGTGTCTTCCACCATAAAATAACACTCCTCTTCAACTGAAATACCATCATGCAGACTTTCATGTTGGAAGTGTAATCATGAAGTGTGAAGCACATCACCGTGTTCTCCAACCATGCCTCGGCAGTTAAGTCATCCGGGGCACCCAAGAACTTGGGAAATTTCACCTTCTTGAGTTCTTCGTGTATGCTACTACTAATAGCGGGGGTGCATTATGAATCCTCATTGGATACAAATGCTCTTCCCTCACCTCTATCCAAGTGGTTGATCAATGCCTCTGACATTCTCTCGAAGGATATCATCATACTTACTATATCTCCCACGACAATTTGCTCTAGCTCAACATTTGACTCCTCTTCCTATGGGTTATACCTTTTGGGCTTGGATGCTATGGGAGGTGTCACACCTCTTCCTCTAGAAACATGTCATCTACCTCCCATTTTCCCTTTAACCGTGATTACACTAGTACATATGACCAAATTTGTGATGGGTTTTCGTTAATATTGCCACAATTATCCGTCACAATTTCCATGAAAGTTGAGATTTTTTTTCATCGGAATAATTTTGTCGCTATATCCATGATCCAGGTGGGCGTGGAAACATCAACGAAATTATCTCTCCATGTGTCAGCACCTTCAATATTGGTTATCCCTATGCATCATCGCAATTATGACGAAGGATCGTCGCAATGACAATGAAGAAATGTGGCAATTACGACGAAACTTCATTGCAATTGGGACGAAAAGTTATGCCAAGCCAATAACTTATGAAACAACTGTTGAATGTGCAACAAAATTCCATCGCAAGTTGCGACGAAAATATGTGGTAATATCGACAAGTGCAATATCTCCAAACCAAAATTACGACGCACATGTTGTATATGCGACGGATATTCTTGGCAAATTGCAACGAAGTTTCATCTCTATAGTGACGGTTGTGATAAAATAGTAAATTTTGTCCGACGAACTTCCGTCAATATTGTGACGATGACTTTAGGTTTTAAAAAAAAAATTACATGAAATATTGTATACCATATTGTATGCCATATTACAATGTAATATGGTAATGCCATATTACATTGTAGTATGGCATTACTATTACATTGTAATATTGTAATATTGTAATATACAAATAATCAAGGCACTAATCAACCAAATATTGTAAGCATTTCTTATCATGAAGTTGGATTAGAAGTAAGGATACCAATATGCCAATATACACAAAGAATAATTTGGAATATTACTTTCAAAAAAACACATGGATTGCATGAGTGAGTCATTATGCAATTTATATTACACAATACTATGACAATAATTATAAGATTTATGGATGATATCTTAAGACCATTTCTCGAACTTGTTTATTGTATCCTCCTTGGATGATATTTTGACTTTTAGCAAGATTTGGGAAGATCATTTGAAACATTTGGAGATGATATTTTTAACCCTTAAACACAATTAATTGCAAGCCAACATGAAGAAATATGAGCTTGGAAAACAAATATTGTTGTGTATGGATTTTGTAGTTAGAGGATATGAATTGTGTATTGACCTAAGAAATATAAAAGTCATTGTAAATTGGTTGATCCCAGATAATTTAATTGAACCAAGGTAATTCATGGGGTTAGCAAATTATTTAGGAATGAAGTGTCTCTTCAATGCACATTAGAAAAGGCAAGTATAACCTTTCAATTCATTGCAATTGTAAACCAAGTAATTGAAGCTTTGACTTGAAAGAATTGTAATGCATCAATATTAAATCTAATGAAACTTGAAATTTCATTTGAAATCAAAGAAAATTCCACATGATACACAATGGTGGAACCCTTGATACAATGAAGGAATTGGATAACATAACACTTGAAACTTGTGTTGGTGCAATCATAATATACCCAAATAAGATAAGGAATTGTACATCATAGTTTAGGCATTGAAGTACTACATGAATTATTTGTTGGGAAAACAAAAAAAATTTAACACAAATCGTAAGCTTTTATAATCCTTGTCAATTGATCCAAGTCACAACAAAGCCCAGAATTCATGTGAATGGTATCTTGCAACATTTTGATTCGGTAATAAACTATGATAAATATATATAAAACCACATGGTCAATTTCCTTTAAGACCTTTGATGTTTTTATTTGACCATAGATCTAAAGTTAAACTCTTATGTACTTGAAGAATATAAGGGATTACCTACATCTAGCTCAAATTTTGGCAAATGGTTAAAACATTACAAAACTTGTATATATATGCAAGTCTCAAGTCTTTGAGATGATTGTAGGCTTGAAGGAGGATTAAAGTATAAATTTCATAATTTTGTTGTTAAGAAAGGAGAGCCAAGAATAAGCTCATGTGGGAAG